>OZ005740.1:126770299-126845504 GCA_963930735.1 Dioctria linearis | reverse complement strand
TGGGTCGATTAATACTTGGTGGTACCCGTTAGCTAAATCTAACGTGGTGAAGTATCTAGAATGACCCAAACGATCTAAGATGTCCTCAATTCGGGGAAGGGGGATAAGAAAAAGGGATGCAGACTTTGTTTAGTTCTCTGAAGTCTACACATAGCCGATACTTTCTTTTACCGTTATCATCTACTCCTTTCTTAGGAATTAGAAGTACGGGGAAATTAAATGGACTGTCACTAGGTTCGATGATATCGTCCTCGAGTAATTTTTTGAGTTGTTCCTGACACTCTTCTCGATGGGCTTCTGGCATGCGATATGGCTTTTTGTGTATGGGGGCCGTATTAGCCATTAACGGTAACTTAAAAGTCTTCGTCGGGGTGTATGACAATTTATCGCCTGGCAAATGAAAAATATCACTGTATTCGTAGGAAATATGGGTTACTGCTTCCCTTTCTTCGAAGTTAAGGTCTTCTCCCAGCACCAGTGAGTCCTTCATTAGCTTGAGCCGTTGTTGGCGATTATCAATCTTACCCTTATCCCGTCCTAGTGGGTGCACAGTATACTTACTCAATTTTTCAAGCCTCGGCCTGAAATTCACTAGTTCAACGGGCTCCCGTCCTGCGTTAATAATACCTACCCACGCTTTACCGTTCCTTGGCTTAATTATAGCATTCCCACAATACACTCCTGGCCTAATTTCTTCCGCCATGCACACTAAATCTTCCTCACCTATGACAGGAATTTCCAACAGCCGTTCTATTCTTGGGTTCAACTTAATTCTTGTCCCCTGAGTGGTTTTACTCTTTCCTAAGTAATACTTTTCCTTTCACTGTGTAAGATGTACATTTTCGCTCTGAGCCTCTGCGTAAGCTGCAGATTTAGAGAGGTCGCGCTGGACTTCCATGCGAGGAATTTCCAGCTTCTTTTCCCTTTTTCCTGCTACACCTTCTTGTTCTCTGCTCCCCATCGGTTTAGTCCTATTGATGAGTGCTTCTTGAGAATCTTTTTGATTCGTTCCCGTGTTAAGGGACTCGACCAATTGTACGAAAGGCCACTCCTCAGCTGTTAGAGCTGGCTGTACATCATCCTCTTTTGGAAAAGTCATCTTTCTTTCTTTTATTTGACCATCTTGGTAAGATTCTACTTCTGAAAGATACTTTGTGAGGCTATCTGATACCACGCCCGCTTTGGATATTATGTCGCGCAAGGCTGCGACTCGATTCTTCATTCGTAGCTGAATCTCTTTTGGGAAAGAAAACACCGACTCTTCTTTCTAGATAAACTGGTGATGATTGTCCTGGGTGCTTTCCTTCAACTCTATTAACTCGATTTTCTCCTTTCCAGTGATGCATCGAAAAAGAGGTTTTTCTTCTTTTATTTTCTCCATGCCTTTCACTGACAGTTTTCCATTTATACAATCAATGACTGCTTTGTCCTTCAGGAGCTCGATCCCCAGAATACCGTCAGCTGGAATCGAATTAGTGTCATAAATGGTGTTAAACTCGCATGGCTGTTCTACTCCACCTATGCGTAGTGTGGCTTTGCAAGTTCCAATTGAGCTTTCTTGTGCCCCAAACAACCCTCCACTCATTATTTTCTATTTTCTTGAGAGTTTGTATAGGCGTGTTTCCTTTAATACGATTTACCATAATTATATTACATGTTGCACCTGTATCTATTAATAATGTTAATTTACCCGTTATACCAATATCTGATTCTACTGAGATAATGCAAATATTTAACAAACTTAACTCTATAACACTGCTTCTTTCTGTGAGGTCTTCATGGTCTTAAATTCCGTTAATTGAAGGCAGCTGCGGATAATTCCCCCAGCTGCCGCTCCCCGTTTCCCTTCTTTAGAGCTTCTTGTTCCGCTAGATATTTCTTCAAGCAGTTTGCGGTATAATGATCGCAGGTTCTACAAAATTGGCAATAAAGGATTTCTGGGTCTGTTTGCAGCTGACCTGGAGAACCAATTGAAGTATCTGCGAACCTTATGCTTTGTCTTCGGCAACTAGCAGTATCGTAACCATAGTTTCGGCATTTTACACAGTATGGTGGCTGTTTTCTTGATTGGCATTCCCTAGGAATATGCCCTCTTTGCCCACACTGGAAGCACTGGATGGGCCTAGGCGGCGTTGCCCTAGCCTGTGATCCACGATATATTCCTGCTGCTGCTGGAGATGGGCCCTTCTGTACGGCTTCTCTGAATGGTCTGCTGGTATTATTGTTGAAACGATTAGTCCCGCAGCTATCTCGCATTGTTTCGGAATTCAGTTTTCGCCCACTTCCCCAGACTTCTGGTTCTCTACTCTGGAGCCTGGTTGCATCCTTCTCGAAATAACTAGTTTCTTCTTGTACTTCATCTAGAGATTGGAATCTCCTTCCCGTCAGATGCACTTGCGTTGCCTTATTCCCTACGCCCTGCTTTAAAAGTAGCCACTGCGTCAGCTTCCAATTCTGCTATTAGTCCCCCTTCCTTATTTGGGTACTTAGCTGTGACTGCTGTTTTAATTTTGTCCAGAAGCTCTTTCATTCTGTCAGCGAATTCTCGAATGTCCTCTACAGGTCGTTGTTTACACTCCAGCATTTCCGTACGTAGCTCACTGAACGATTTTCGTGGCGTATATGCAGTTGTAATAACTTGCTGCAGAGTTTCAAAATCCTTCGGCTCCTGGGAACACACTAGATAATAAGCGTCATCTGTAAGCCGAAATTTCACACATTTGATAAAGATAGCTTTTTCTTCAGTAGTCAATTTATCGTAGAGTTCCTTGCTGCAATTCAGGAAACGGTACAATTCCTTGCCCAGCTTTGGTGACCTTTCCCCAGAAAATAATGGTATATATTTGGATACCATATCCATAACTTTCCCATGTGCTTCCGCCATACTGTTCTTGGGCAATCCGTATGATTTACTGCGACAAAAACTTTCAAACGCCTATAATGATTTAACCTCAACCTATCCAAAAACGCACATCACAGTCATGAAATCAATATTACTACACTGAAATGGCGTCCCAAAATCGCACTCAACACTTAATCTAACATTTTTTAAATTTATCCTGAAAAGTAAATGGAGCAGCTAAAAGAAGCAGAACTCCCACAATTAACAAAAATGGAGCAGCTAAAAAAGCTTAGCTCCCAAAATTAACAAAAATGCAGCAGCTAAAAAAATCTTAACTCCCAAAAAATAAAATCAAAAAAAAAGGAGCAGCTAAAAAAGCTTAACTCCCAATATATATAAATTTTAAAAATACAATACCTTTTTAAACCGGCTGCGCCAAATTGTCGTGTTCCAAAAGCAATCAATTAAGAAAATTCACAAAACCATCAAATAAACAAGCAATTAATTAATCACCGTAAACCTTCTTCAAATAATAACAATGCTCACATTACTTTAAAACATAATTCTTTATTTATCGCGAACTGACCTATCTTAATAATTCTAAAAGTAAAACCAATCCGAACCGAACTGTAATTTAATATCACGATGACTGAACCATTAACGGGCTAAGAACACTACAGGCACTCGCCAGTCCAGTCATTGGTCTTTTATGCACCAATACTCGGAAGTAGACTTTACTTAACAACACGGATGTAAACAAACGACAACAATCTTGCCGTTTGTTCTACCGGATGCAGCACCTGAGTCGCTCAGTAGTAAACAATCGCTTTACATAATAATTACCATGCTAGGTTAATTATTATTGTAATCGTCGATTGCTCCACTAAGAGCCAGCTGTTGAGCTAATCAGCAAAATAACCGACAGTTGCAGAACAGTACAATGCGACGTTACTGTTTAGCAATTGCTAATTATTTCACTAAAATGCGCCCTTGGCTGCTGGAGGAATCTTCCGTGTATTGGGCCATAACAAACCTACACTTGTTAGAATCGGTCAAGATAGAGAATAGAAGAAATTCTTAAGAACTTTTATTTAATGATTCTAAATTAAATCACAAATACAAGAAGAAAAAACAACCGCCTCGTCCGGGGTTTGAAACCGGGTGCTTCCGCTTGCCGGGCGACTGCTCTTACCACTGAGCTAGCCAGACAGATGATTTTTCCTCTTGTATTTATCAATTTTTTATAATTAGCCTACTAAGCCACGTTTTGCTTTCAGCTGGCATTTAACCAGTAACGATGAAAGCGCACAAATACATTTTTTGTAAATTCAATTTTTTTTAATTTTTTCCCTGACGGGAATCGAACCTACACTTGTTAGAATCGGTCAAGATAGAGAATAGAAGAAATTCTTAAGAACTTTTATTTAATGATTCTAAATTAAATCACAAATACAAGAAGAAAAAACAACCGCCTCGTCCGGGGTTTAAAACCGGGAGCTTCCGCTTGCCGGGCGACTGCTCTTACCACTGAGCTAGCCAGACAGATGATTTTTCCTCTTGTATTTATCAATTTTTTATAATTAGCCTAATAAGCCACGTTTTGCTTTCAGCTGGCATTTAACCAGTAACGATGAAAGCGCACAAATACATTTTTTGTAAATTCAATTTTTTTTATTTTTTTCCCTGACGGGAATCGAACCTACACTTGTTAGAATCGGTCAAGATAGAGAATAGAAGAAATTCTTAAGAACTTTTATTTAATGATTCTAAATTAAATCACAAATACAAGAAGAAAGAATATGATATTGACCAACAAAAACTAGCAAATTTGAGCAATCATAGATAGTACAGATAATTATAATGATAACAAAGGAAGTACTAATAAAAAGAATAAAGAATTAGTATTTGTGACCCAAAAAGTTATAAAATATTAAAACAAAACATGCATACAACTATGTAAAAAATAAAAGTATGAGAAATTTAGAACTGTGTAAAAATTGTATTTTTAAAAGAAATTGTTTGAACATATTCAATAATATCTCCGAAACAATAGAACTGGATAAAGGAATTGTAATCGTGAAAACTCAAATAGATGCTAATATAACAAATGGATGTGATGGAAGAGAAATAACCTTAAACGGAAATTACCTATTAACTTTTCATAATTGTTCAATAGAATTTGATAACAATATATTCTATAATAATGTAAAAGAGTTCAAACAAAATTTCGTAATACCCAACTATTTAGACAACTAAAAGATTTAAATACCAAAACAGCTTTTGATGATATTTTCCTGAAAAAAATAAAAAATGCAGATAAAATTAAAGAATTAATGTGCGAAAGGAAAACCCATTATGTATATGGTAGTGTAGTAACTTTTATGTTTATAATCATAATCATAGTCATTGCAATTTTCATTATTAAACATAAAAGATCAAACTTTAAGATTAACAATATTGTGGAGAGTCAGGAGAGCCTAGTAATAAAATCATAAAGTCAAACTCACCTGTTGTGAAACGTGAACAGAGATCACATTTGATTTCTTATCATATTTGAAAAGCTAAAAAGTCCGGAATTCTCACAGACGGTTTCCTGTAATGAAGAACAAAAATGATAATGTCAGCAAAATTGCAATAAACAGAATAATGAAATTGAATTTTATGAGAAAAGCTCCATCGATGTGTATAAACGTAATAAATAATTTATTTTAGTTCTTCAAAGATTTACTTTTTTTCCTGAGTATTCCTACCTACACACAATATACCACCGCCAGTCCGAGCCCGTGCTGTTTCGATCGTAGACGAGTGTTCGATTTTCGTATTGGCCTGGGTCAGAATTTCCGCACACAATATATCACCGCCTGTGCGTCCCCGTGCTGTTTTGGTCTAACGGGGAAACAGAATTCCACCATTTCGATCCAATTGGTACAAATGTCAAATTTGCTTATGTGAGACAAACACATTACACCGAAATGGATCGAAATGGATCGAATCGAAACGGAGTAGTTGAGCAAATTCCAACTTTTACGGATGACATAACCTAGAAAATCAGATCTGCTTACGACTTTCCTATTGGGCTAGGTTAAAATATTCCCGCACTACTACCACGAAACTAATCCGTGCTGATTATGCTTGTGACATGCGTATGTTTTCGTACTGGTCCAGACAAGAATGTCCGCACTTGTTTGTATACTAAGGCACCCGACTTCGGCGTCATACTGACCAGGGGCCGGATTCTGTAGCACGGAGAATTTAGGAATTTGGGAGATGAGAATTTCGTTTTCTTAGAATTCCTAATTCCCTAATTCTCCATTCCCGATTCACTAACATGGTTGGAGAAGTAGGGAAAACGAAAGAAATGTGAAAAAGTGCGAATCGCCTGGGACGATTAAGGGTATCACTTTTTGTTGTAGAGGGTTACACTATTTTCATATTTGAGGTACATCCGTCTATTACCTTCTACTGTCGAAATAAATAGAAATTTTTGTTTCGAGGGGTAGTTTTTGAGGGATGTAGGAGGGTAGGTTTTCTCGAATTTTTCCGGGATAACGAGAGAATAGTAGAAGGAGAATGTGTGTGGTATCAAAAAAAATGGGAGCTCAGGGCAAACAAGATAGGTTTAGGAAATGTGGCGGGAAGAGTGCGGGGTAGAAATGGGGGCTGATTAACGGAAATTAAAAAAAAACATTAAGACAATATCAGGAGCTGTAATAATTCGCAGGGTTAAGCTCAGGATCTGTAAGCCCAATAAAAAATAAGAATTGACTTTGGTAATTAGGGTATTAGAGGCTATATTTTATTTCGATTAACGGTAATTTGCAGATTTGAGCGGCCTCGGCGGTAAATTTTGCTATCGCAATATTCACGGGCGCCTAACTCTATGTGGGAGTGCTGTAGATTATTGGGGTTTTTTCTGGTAGATTACTGGTTTAGAGTACAAAAATATAGGTGAACAATTTTGTAGGGAAGGTGTTTTGGGGGTTGGGGGTCGTATCATCCCTCATAGGGGGTTGTCCAAACTTCGTTATGTTTGGTACCAAAACAAAGAGGGAGTAGAGGGTAATCGGGTGGTGTAGTTTGTATTTGATCATTTTAACGTGATAGCTGAATTTTGACATACGAAAATCGATTTTTTTGCACTACGGTCATATACACCCCAGTTTCCATATTTTGCATATATTTCTTCCGTTCTTTGTTTCACATCCATTATTACTCCGTTGTGAACATTTTTGTCATGGGAAGTAAATTTCCACAACTTACTAGTTCTTCGCAATTATGAGTTGAAAATATGTCAATTTTTTATACCAAAAACGGCCATTTTTTCACCTTAAAATGGACTGATACACTTCTTTTACAGTTATCTCCAAAACCGTTTATCGGATTCAAAAATCAATTACATATTTAATTAGGGGAGAAAATATAGATGCGATTTCATGGTACACACAAGCTTTACCGTGTATAATTAAAAATGTTCATTTGAGATCTTTTTTGTGGATGTTCATGTTGTCGGTCTAAGGAAATGATGTGGAAGTCGGTTTTTCTTTCGTTAAAATTTCCTGTTGGTTGAACTACCTGAGTTCAGTACTTGGTGAACTTTCGCGATTATCCTATAAAAGGAAAAATTATATTAGTGCTTTTAAGGAAATTTTCAGTTGATTAAATTACCTGAGTGTTGCGTATGAAAACGTTGGACTTTTAATTAGTTCTGGATTAACCGCGGTGTGTTCATCTTATAAGAGAAAAGTCATGTTAGTTTTTTGGACTTTGCTATTGGTTAAATTACCTGAGTTGAGTACTTGGTGAACTTTTTTGGCGATCATCCTATAAAGGAAAAATTATGTTAGTGCTTTTAAGGAACTTCCAGTGGATTAAATTACCTGAGTGTTGTGTATGAAAACTCTGGACTTTTAATTAGTTCTGGATTATCCTTGGTGTTTTCATTCTATAAGAGAAAAGTTATATTAATTTTTTTTTGAATTTGCTATTGGTTAAATTACCTGAGTTGCGTACTTGGTGACCTTCTGCGTTCATCCTAAAAGAAAAAAAAAACTATGTTAGTGATTTTAAGAAATTCCCAGTTGATTAAATTACCTGAGTGTTGTGTATGAAAACTCTGGATTTTTAATTAGTTCTGGATTATCCTTGGTGTGTTCATTCTATAAGAGAAAAGTTATATTAGTTTTTTTTTTCTGAATTTGCTATTGGTTAAATTACCTGAGTTCAGTATTTGGTGAACTTTTGCGATTATCCTATAACAGGAACAATTTTTTTATTAGGGTTTTTTTTATTAAAAAAATTTTCAATTGATTAAATTACCTGAGTTCAGTATTTGGTGAACTTTTGCGATTATCCTTTAAAAGGAACAATTTTTTTTTTTGGGGTTTCTTATTAAGAAAATTTTCAATTGATTAAATTACCTGAGTGCTTCGTACAGCAGTTTTTGAATTTTAGTCAGTACTTGGTGAACTCTGTGCGATAACCCTATTATGGGAAAGATTTTATTAGTTTTTTTTTTATTAAGGAAATTTTCAATTGATTAAATTACCTGAGTGCTTAGTACAGCAATCTTTGAATTTCAGACAGTACCTGGTGAATTTTGTGCGATAATCCTATTATGGGACAGATAATATTAGTTTTTCATTAAGAAAATTTTCAATTGATTAAATTACCTGTGTGCTTCCTACAGCAATTTTTGAATTTTTTTGACAGTACCTGGTGAACTTTGTGCGTTAATCCTATTATGGGAAAGATTTTATTAGTTTTTGTTATTAAGGTAAGGAAATTTTCAATTGTTTAAATTACCGGAGTGCTTCGCACAGCGGTTTTTGAATTTTAGACAGTACTTGGTGAACTTTGTGCGATAATAATATTAGGGGACAGATAATATCATGTTTTTTTATTTATTAAGAAAATTTTTAATTGATTAACTTACCTGTGTGCTTCGTACAGCGATTTTTGAATTTTAGACAGTATCTGGAGAACCTTGTGCGATTATCCTATTATGGCAAAGATTATATTAGTTTTTTTATAAAGAAAAATTCGCAATTGATTAAATTACCTGTGTGCGGCGTGCCTCGATTTCGAATGTTATGAAATAATCTTATAAGATAAAGACTCAATTAGTATATTTGGATATAAATTAAATGGTTAAATTACCTGAGTGCTGCGTACATCGAGTTTTGAATTTTAATTGGTGCCTGATTACTTTTGGTATATCCATCCTAGGAGATGAAGATTCTATTGGTGTATTTTGGTTAAAATTGGCAATGCTTGACATATCTGAGGGCTGCGTATATCGATTCTTGAACTCAGATCAGCACACGTTTAACTTTGGTGCTTTCATTCCGCAAAGGAGAAACGATATTTGTTCATTTTGAATATTGGCGTAGAGCACTTATCTGTGGTGCCACTAGTCTTCTAAAAGGGGAAAAACATACCCGTTTCATTCAAAGAAATTATCAACAACTAAGTTACCTGCGGGCGGTGCACATCTTCTGTGCAAGGATATTTGGCAGGTGTATGAGAGCGGAAGAGGAAAACACGTTCAAGTAAAGAGCTTGAATACATACCAGCATATGACCAACATATGGTACGCCTAAGGACATGCGGCTTACTACTCCAAATCACTTTGGCGCTTGGCAGGAGTCGGCCGTCCGGTAATTGGTGAGCTAAGGTTCTATGTAAGTTACTCTTTTTAATGACAATAGTTTGTTTCGTTACCTTTTTTTTTTAATATTTGGAATTTTTATACATATTTTTGAGATTATTCTTATATTTTTCCTTATCAATACTCTTAGAGTTCCGTATGTATATATATATTTAGGCTTACGCATCAGCTTAGTAGGGCCGTATTGCTAGGTTAAGGCTCAGTTGAAAAGAAAAGAATAGTGTGAAGATAAAAAAGGTTGAATAAAGGAAAAGGAATTTTTTTCTGCAGCTGAAGTGCGGAAGCTATCACACATATTTGACTTTTCTTCATCCTGTTTTGTTTTTTTTGCTTTCTTATTGTTTTTTTAGGTCATCCACTGATTTGATTCCGGACGCCTTCTGTATACCGTTGATGTGATGCCAAAGGCAGGGTGATTGGGGTGAGTTATTCCCAGGCAGGCGACCGTGTCATCGAGTTGAGTTCCCTCTTCTGCTCTCTCAGCCGGCATACTGCTAGGGTTTCCTCCTTTTTCCTTTGAAGGTATCACCTGAATCCGATGTGAGCCTAAAGGATACGAGCGGGAAGGGTGTAAAGGTAACGGAGTAGGTCGGCACACACATATACACTAGCACAAATGGGGCTGAGCATTACGATACGGCTTTGGAGGCTTAGCCAGGGTGGATGGGGGCGATTGGGGCCAATATAACCCAAAGCCGGGGTCTCAACAACATCTGAGACTCCTCTCTGTCCTCTCACTCTCTCTCAACCGTTCATCTGCCAGCGTTGTAAACTCTCCGGGTGAAGTAGCACTTGTTCGGCGTTGCAGAGGTCTTCCATTCTTCTTTTTTCAGCAAATAAAACCAATTTTCTTCCTTTTTTTAGGCTTTCAGGGTCCACCAGGAGAAGGAAGCCTGCATAGATCTTTTCTTTTATTGTCCGTCTGTCCATCTACAGTCACACATTCAAGTGTTTTATTTAATTGTCCGTCTGTCTGTACGGTCAAACATTTTACTTCTCTATGCACAGCTTTACAAGCATAGAAGGGATGTGGGTGGCAAGAACTACCCCAAGCCGGCTGATCGCTAGCGGCATACCCGCTGTGCAGCCACCCACACATATCCTGGATATGATTTTTGTAACAAGAAGTGTCGGATGCGGTATGTATCTACATTTAGGTAAAAGTGAATGAAGGTATATCTGTCGGCTGACCAGCTCTTCGTTACAAATGGCGCCCAAATTGTTTTTTTCTGGCCTTTAGTCAGGCTTCTCTTGACTGAAGTGCAATCAATAATAAGTATTCCGATTCAAACTCTGGATTCAGGTTTCGCTGTAAAATTTCAATTTTTGATTTTTCTGGCCGCCCATTTGCATTACAAATGGCGCCCAATCCTTGAGTTTTTTTTTGTTTGCATTTAGTCAAGCTTCTCTTGACTAGAATGCAACTGCGGTTTCGATGTTGTTTTTTCAATTTTTCTTTGTGTTTGTACCACGATTAGAGATTTTCTTTGTTTAGTAAGACCTCTGTAGGTTTTAAGCGGACGCAAGTGATTGGCCTGGCGTATACAAGGTGCTGGGTCTACGCAGCGCTCTTCTTGCTTCTGTGGAGTGCGTTACTCCAATGATAGCTCCTTTTGGCTCTCGTTAGGCCTGACCTTTGTATCGCGGCTGGGTCACTCGGCCATGGTCCTGGCTGTATGTGCTATCGGGCAAGTCTAAGTCAATTTCTACCTTAAACTTAACAGTTTCCTGGTTTAAGTGCTCATCTCCTCGGCAACCAGCGTGTCTTGTGCGCGAGGCGTACCACTTTTGAAGCCAAGCTTCGGCTCGTGGACGCCGAGATGACGACCACTTGTCAGTTTTACTTGCATGACGAGCTAGTCAGCTGACCCAAACCTGGCAAGTTGTTGAACGATGTTCTTCTTTTGATTCTGTCCTTGTCTGGGCATTGGTGTCAGCTTACCGGTTTTAGTGTGCAACTTCGCACCAGGTTTTTTTTTGTTCAAACCCTTCTTCCCTTATCATTATTAAATTCAGTAATTCCTCTTGATGTTCCCTAGTGTAAGGGTGAGTTGTTCGGTTTGCGGTGGTCAGTCAGCGTTGTATGCGAGGCATACGTTGTTGAAATTAGTTCCGCGGACCTCTGTTAGTTCCAGGGAGAAGTCTTTTCTCCAAGTAATAGTAGGAGATCTTGTGGAACTTTAAAGTGGAGTTTGTAGCGTATTCCCCCTTACACTACCGTTCCTTCCTCCTATCGTTTTTTTTTCTTTGGGCTTCTCTACCTTTTGTAGAGAACCCCCACCCCATACCCCCCCCCCCGGGTACCAAAAAAGGGGTGAAGAAAGTACATTTTTGAGAAGTAGCCCTATGCTACTTCTCCATATTATAGTTCCTGAAAAGATAAAATATAAACATTTATGAGAAGTAGCCCTATGCTTCTTCTCCATATTACAACTCCTGAAAAAAAAAGGTAAAATATAAACATTTTTGAGAAGTAGTCCTATGCTACTCCTCTATAGTATAAATTCCTGAAAAAAAAATAATAGCCCTGAAAAGGAATTACAATACGAAATATTTTTTTTGTTCTTTCAACAGAAAAATTCTAATTTGTACCAAAATGCGCACAAATTAAAATATTTCGGATAAAACTTACCGCTAGTCAACCACATCAAAGCGGCGAAAACTGCAATTCGCCTAGCGGTAATACATCCCATGATACCATCATGTAATGTATTGCAGTGGGTCCACAAATGCAAAAAAATTCCAACAAAATTTTGCTCGAAAACAAAATATTCTTTCTACCTAGAAAGAATACACACACACACCCGTACCCAGGCAATAGCACCAGCACCAACTTGCCTTTAAAACGCACAAAAAGTGAAAAATGTTCGCCTAGCGGTGGGCACAAAAGACACGAACCGAGCCGGTGTTGAACGAAGCCGCTCGTCTTCCGGTCGGCCGGGAGACAGAACGGGTATGATAAGCGGATGGCAATGGTGAGTCGGACAGTCTAACTTTGGAGCTCGGTCGATTAACTTAAGCGTAGCGCGCAGCTGTCAGGCTAGAAAATGTTCATTTGAGATCTTTTTTGTGGATGTTCATGTTGTCGGTCTAAGGAAATGATAGTCTTTTTTGTGAAGTGCCAAAAACATTTACCTGTGGAAGTCGGTTTTTCTTTCGTTAAAATTTCCTGTTGGTTGAACTACCTGAGTTCAGTACTTGGTGAACTTTCGCGATTATCCTATAAAAGGAAAAATTATATTAGTGCTTTTAAGGAAATTTTCAGTTGATTAAATTACCTGAGTGTTGCGTATGAAAACGTTGGACTTTTAATTAGTTCTGGATTAACCGCGGTGTGTTCATCTTATAAGAGAAAAGTCATGTTAGTTTTTTGGACTTTGCTATTGGTTAAATTACCTGAGTTGAGTACTTGGTGAACTTTTTTGGCGATCATCCTATAAAGGAAAAATTATGTTAGTGCTTTTAAGGAACTTCCAGTGGATTAAATTACCTGAGTGTTGTGTATGAAAACTCTGGACTTTTAATTAGTTCTGGATTATCCTTGGTGTTTTCATTCTATAAGAGAAAAGTTATATTAGTTTTTTTTTGAATTTGCTATTGGTTAAATTACCTGAGTTGCGTACTTGGTGACCTTCTGCGTTCATCCTAAAAGAAAAAAAACTATGTTAGTGATTTTAAGAAATTCCCAGTTGATTAAATTACCTGAGTGTTGTGTATGAAAACTCTGGATTTTTAATTAGTTCTGGATTATCCTTGGTGTGTTCATTCTATAAGAGAAATGTTATATTAGTTTTTTTTTTGGAATTTGCTATTGGTTAAATTACCTGAGTTCAGTATTTGGTGAACTTTTGCGATTATCCTATAACAGGAACAATTTTTTTATTAGGGTTTTTTTTATTAAAAAAATTTTCAATTGATTAAATTACCTGAGTTCAGTATTTGGTGAACTTTTGCGATTATCCTATAAAAGGAACAATTTTTTTTTTTTGGGTTTCTTATTAAGAAAATTTTCAATTGATTAAATTACCTGAGTGCTTCGTACAGCAGTTTTTGAATTTTAGTCAGTACTTGGTGAACTCTGTGCGATAACCCTATTATGGGAAAGATTTTATTAGTTTTTTTTTTATTAAGGAAATTTTCAATTGATTAAATTACCTGAGTGCTTCCTACAGCAATTTTTGAATTTTTTTCACAGTACCTGGTGAACTTTGTGCGTTAATCCTATTATGGGAAAGATTTTATTAGTTTTTGTTATTAAGGTAAGGAAATTTTCAATTGTTTAAATTACCGGAGTGCTTCGCACAGCGGTTTTTGAATTTTAGACAGTACTTGGTGAACTTTGTGCGATAATAATATTAGGGGACAGATAATATCATGTTTTTTTATTTATTAAGAAAATTTTTAATTGTTTAACTTACCTGAGTGCTTCGTACAGCGATTTTTGAATTTTAGACAGTATCTGGAGAACCTTGTGCGATTATCCTATTATGGCAAAGATTATATTAGTTTTTTTATAAAGAAAAATTCGCAATTGATTAAATTACCTGTGTGCGGCGTGCCTCGATTTCGAATGTTATGAAATAATCTTATAAGATAAAGACTCAATTAGTATATTTGGATATAAATTAAATGGTTAAATTACCTGAGTGCTGCGTACATCGAGTTTTGAATTTTAATTGGTGCCTGATTACTTTTGGTATATCCATCCTAGGAGATGAAGATTCTATTGGTGTATTTTGGTTAAAATTGGCAATGCTTGACATATCTGAGGGCTGCGTATATCGATTCTTGAACTCAGATCAGCACACGTTTAACTTTGGTGCTTTCATTCCGCAAAGGAGAAACGATATTTGTTCATTTTGAATATTGGCGTAGAGCACTTATCTGTGGTGCCACTAGTTTTCTAAAAGGGGAAAAACATACCCGTTTCATTCAAAGAAATTATCAACAACTAAGTTACCTGCGGGCGGTGCACATCTTCTGTGCAAGGATATTTGGCAGGTGTATGAGAGCGGAAGAGGAAAACACGTTCAAGTAAAGAGCTTGCATACATACCAGCATATGACCAACATATGGTACGCCTAAGGACATGCGGCTTACTCCAAATCACTTTGGCGCTGGCAGGAGTCGGCCGTCCGGTAATTGGTGAGCTAAGGTTCTATGTAAGTTACTCTTTTTAATGACAATAGTTTGTTTCGTTACCTTTTTTTTTAATATTTGGAATTTTTATACATATTTTTGAGATTATTCTTATATTTTTCCTTATCAATACTCTTAGAGTTCCGTATGTATATATATATTTAGGCTTACGCATCAGCTTAGTAGGGCCGTATTGCTAGGTTAAGGCTCAGTTGAAAAGAAAAGAATAGTGTGAAGATAAAAAAAGGTTGAATAAAGGAAAAGGAATTTTTTTCTGCAGCTGAAGTGCGGAAGCTATCACACATATTTGACTTTTCTTCATCCTGTTTTGTTTTGTTTTGCTTTCTTATTGTTTTTTTTAGATCATCCACTGATTTGATTCCGGACGCCTTCTGTATACCGTTGATGTGATGCCAAAGGCAGGGTGATTGAGGTGAGTTATTCCCAGGCAGGCGACCGTGTCATCGAGTTGAGTTCCCTCTTCTGCTCTCTCAGCCGGCATACTGCTAGGGTTTCCTCCTTTTTCCTTTGAAGGTATCACCTGAATCCGATGTGAGCCTAAAGGATACGAGCGGGAAGGGTGTAAAGGTAACGGAGTAGGTCGGCACACACATATACACTAGCACAAATGGGGCTGAGCATTACGATACGTCTTTGGAGGCTTAGCCAGGGTGGATGGGGGCGATTGGGGCCAATATAACCCAAAGCCGGGGTCTCAACAACATCTGAGACTCCTCTCTGTCCTCTCACTCTCTCTCAACCGTTCATCTGCCAGCGTTGTAAACTCTTTGGGTGAAGTAGCACTTGTTCGGCGTTGCAGAGGTCTTCCATTGTTCTTTTTTCAGCAAATAAAACCAATTTTCTTCCTTTTTTTAGGCTTTCAGGGTCCACCAGGAGAAGGAAGCCTGCATAGATCTTTTCTTTTATTGTCCGTCTGTCCGTCTGCATTCACACATTCAACTGTTTTTTTTAATTGTCTGTCTGTCTGTCCGGTCAAACATTTTACTTCTCTATGCACAGCTTTACAAGCATAGAACGGATGTGGGTGGCAAGAACCACCCCAAGCCGGCTGATCGCTAGCGGCATACCCGCTGTGCAGCCACCCACACATATCCTGGATATGATTTTTGTAACAAGAAGTGTCGGATGCGGTATGTATCTACATTTAGGTAAAAGTGAATGAAGGTATATCTGTCGGCTGACCAGCTCTTCGTTACAAATGGCGCCCAAATTGTTTTTTTCTGGCCTTTAGTCAGGCTTCTCTTGACTGAAGTGCAATCAATAATAAGTATTCGTTAGGCCTGACCTTTGTATCGCGGCTGGGTCACTCGGCCATGGTCCTGGCTGTATGTGCTATCGGGCAAGTCTAAGTCAATTTCTACCTTAAACTTAACAGTTTCCTGGTTTAAGTGCTCATCTCCTCGGCAACCAGCGAGTCTTGTGCGCGAGGCGTACCACTTTTGAAGCCAAGCTTCGGCTCGTGGACGCCGAGATGACGACCACTTGTCAGTTTTGCTTGCATGACGAGCTAGTCAGCTGACCCAAACCTGGCAAGTTGTTGAACGATGTTCTTCTTTTGATTCTGTCCTTGTCTGGGCATTGGTGTCAGCTTACCGGTTTTAGTGTGCAACTTCGCACCAGGTTTTTTTTTGTTCAAACCCTTCTTCCCTTATCATTATTAAATTCAGTAATTCCTCTTGATGTTCCCTAGTGTAAGGGTGAGTTGTTCGGTTTGCGGTGGTCAGTCAGCGTTGTATGCGAGGCATACGTTGTTGAAATTAGTTCCGCGGACCTCTGTTAGTTCCAGGGAGAAGCCAGTATTTTGTTAAATTTCTATGTTGTTTCGGGCTGTGAGCCATTTTAGTTTTGGATTTTGTAAGGCTGTTTTGAGGCCTGTATTGTCACAATTGGCAGGCATGAGCTTTCATTTTCGTTGCTTCTTGTTAATTATGTCGAGTTATTTATACATACAACCGGCTACTGCTTCTCGCCTGAGTGCTGGCAGCCACTGAATTGCTGACAACTCACCTCCGCCTTTGATCTGTTGACTTCAGTCTCTTGCCAAGTTGATGGACGTTGTCCGTCTTCTCTGATATTTTCTCCTTGGGAAAAGAGTGGTCGTCCTGATCATCCTAACATGGGACGGCAGCCCTTCAGGCTCCGGTTCCACAATTTTTGTTTTCTACAATTGTTAGCTCACAGTATGGACTAACTGAAGTGCATCGATGAGCAATATTCTGCGATGAGAGAGAGAGAGAGAGAGTTTTTTTATTAAATCCAGCTGGGCTGGAGAAGAAGAAGTTTTTGTGTGTGGTGAACGGGCGTACTGCATTCGGCGATCCGTCATGCCAACACCCCTCCTTACAAATGATAAACGTACGGTATAAAAGCATTTTCTTATACATATAGATAGTTGGTACAGCGACATTAGTATAATCGCATTTCGGTTTTTTTCCACAATTTTTTTGTTTGAATTATTGCTGACATTGGTAGAGGTGATTTTTTTTTGTATACATTAGGATTACTTGGCACGATTTTCAGCTGGATTATCTTCAGCATTAGTAGGAACACATCCATTTTTCTTTTATTTATACATTCATTGGAATTATTTTCGTCATTAGTATAGACGCATTTTCTCTATGCATTAGGTTTACTTGGCACAATGTTTCCGCCGAAGTAGCTTCAGCACTAGCATAAATTCAATTATAATTTTTTTGTTTTCTCTTTCATTTATCCATTTGGCACAATTTTCGATCGCAGTAGCATCGTTAGTCGTAAACGAACTTGGGTTCTCTTAGTTTACCATACTTGGCGGAATTTTGAATTTGAGGTATCGTGAGTAGGCGCATCATTGTTTCCCTATTGCATTGCTAATTGTTGCCAGAACTACTCTTGGCATTACTATAGACGCGTCTTTTCTATATATTCAGCATAATCCACGGGAAATTCTCCTTTGATATCAACACCAGAGCATTACTTCGCGGGTTCCGTTTTTTTTAAGTTTATTTGTCATTGAGTTTCATACCAGGATGGACTTCTCCTTCTTATCACCGGACGAGCTTGAGGTTGAATTTGTTGTACGCAACCTTAGATCCGCTGACGCTAACGCTCGCATTAAGCTTATGGAAGTGTACGAGGCCGAGAAGTTGAAATCCGGCAGAGCACCCTTTAAGTCGCACGCTAATAAAAATCGATCGCGGGAATTAGACTATATTATTAGCCGGGTCGATGCTCTAAACCGTGATCTGGGCTCGGATCCCATCCGGACTAACGAAGTCCGTACGCGCTACATCAGTCAGGTGCTCCATATACTCCATAGAGCTCCGTGGCTGAGGGCGCTGGAGGCGTAACGCTCACGGTTCCTGTGACTAGCACAGACAGTCAAGGGTCCAACACGCTGACAGGTGCTAAGCGGAAAACAGTTTTGACAACGGAAGGCGATGCGTTGGGTTTACCAGGATATAGCTTGGGGAACTTCCACGCCAATCCTGCTGAGTCGTACCTGGACTTACCAATATTCGAAGAGTAGAGGACTCAAGCAGCTCCTACTGACACACCATGCACGTTTGCTGATTCAATTCCAGGAAGGTCGCGTATTCCGTCGATCAACGATCGTCTGTTAAGTTTGAATAGACGTCCGGTCACCGGAGTACCTCCACTGCCGAGACAAAGTAATACCGGGTCTCGAGTACCACCTTTACCAGGTTCGTTCATTTCTCCGCTTAACCTTCCAACGCATACTCGACATACTCTTCCGCTGGAAGTTAAATTTTGATGGCACTTCCGGTTTGGATGTGACAGAGTTCATATTTCGGGTAGAATCGCTGGCAATATTAGAACAAGTATCCGCCTCCGAAATGTGTGCTGGGTTTCACACACTCGTCACTGGGAAAGCTGCCAACTGGTATTGGTTATATTTACGAAATCAGCATACGCACTCGTGGCAAGAGTTACGTTCAGCACTCCTACGCGAATTCCGCTGCCAGGAAACTGACTACGAAATTCGCAAGCTAGTTGAGTCAAGGAGGCAAGGAGTTAACGAGTTCTTCAGTGATTTTCGATTAGCGGTTCACGCTTTAGTGTCCAAAATGAGCATGCCGATTCCAGAAGCCGAGCTGGTGGAAATACTGCGACGTAACATGAAACCCGCTTTACAGGAGGCGTTACTCCTTTATCAGACTGATAACGTGCTAGACTTGAGGGACCTGTGTAACCGATTTGAAAAATTAAGGTCCGATATAGGCTCTCCGCGGGCGGTTGCACCGCGACGAGCAGTGCATAAAATCTATTCAGATACGCCGTATCTGAATCACACCTTGTCCAGTCAATTAGACGCCATTGAAGTTCCACCGCGAGGTGTTCAAGATAATGCTTCGAGAGATATTCCCCGCTCCGCTAGATCTCGGGTGACATGTAGGAACTGTTTGGCCGAAGGTCACGTCTACATCAACCGTCCACTTGGTCCACAGAGGGTCTTCTGCTATGGATGCGGTACAGTGGGGGTAATTAAACCACAATGTAGAGCTTGCTTGTCGGAAAACCGAGGCACGGGTCACAAGTTTGTAGGTGGTCAGCGCCGTTTGACTCCAGGCCAAACCTTCCGGCGCACGACAGAAGAAGCGGCTACCAACACCGAGCCCGACCGCTACCGTTAACTCCGCGGCATAGAGCTGCCAGCGATGCTGCAGCGCTACCAAAGCACAAAGTTCGTGAAACCAAATTGGATATTAAACCGACTAACAGTCTTAAAGTAAACATGTCTAGCTCTTCCACTCAGACAGAGAATTCCAGCACGCAAAGCACTTCTTATCCTACCACTTTCTCGGAGTCCGGTCCTTCAGAAATCTGTAGTTGCACTTTCTTGGATGAAAATACTTCAACCTCCACCTCAGATATAGAGGATGCATCAATTTGTGGCAGCGAGTTCCCACCGGTTTCAGGGTCCTTTTCCTCAAGGACTGTCCCACGCACACATAGGTACCTCAGCTTGCGCAGAGTCATAAAGGCTGATGAAGAGGATCCTTGGGATCCCCGTCGCTATGCCGATGTCTACATTCAGGGACAAAAGATACGAGGTCTATTGGATAGCGGTGCTAATGTGAGTGTGCTCGGGGTTGGAGCAGAGAGTTTCCTGGGCAGGATGGGGATTTCGTTCCACTCGATGCCGTCTTCCGTTTCAACCGCTGATGGGCGGCAGCAAAAGGTCCTGGGCCACATACGGGTCCTCATAAGATATGGCGAGAAGACGCGTATGATGAGACTGCACATAGTTCCCTCCCTTCAGCAACACCTATATCTGGGAATCGATTTTTGGAAAGCATTCGGTTTAAGACCTGTCATGGTGAGTGAGCTTCATTCCTTGCCAAAAGCCTCACCTTCTTGTTCGCAACAGCACGATCTTTCAGAGTACGATTCGCAACGTTTGCAGGAGGTAATCACCTCCTTTCCATCATTCAGCCAGCAAGGCTTGGGTCTCACCACATTGGTAGAGCATGGGATAGACATTGGTCTGGCGAAGCCCATTAAACAACGTTTCTATTCAGTGTCTCCAGCAGTGCAGAAATCCTTATATGATGAGCTCGACCGAATGTTGTCGTTAGGGGTCATTGAGGAGAGCCAAAGTTCATGGTCGTCACCAATTACTTTAGTTAAGAAGGCCAACGGTAAAGTGCGCCTCTGTCTGGACGCCCGAAAATTAACAGTATTAACGTAACAGTCCCAGATGCCTTTCCGTTACCTCTTATAGATGGACTCCTTAGTAGACTCCAGGAGACAAAATTCATTTCTGCTATAGACCTGAAAGGTGCGTTTTGGCAAATCCCTCTCGCTGTGGGGTCAAGAGACAAAACTGCTTTCACAGTGCCGGGAAGACCCTATACCAGTTCAAGGTGCTTCCGTTTGGACTTTTCAACGCTCCGCAAACGATGTGCAAGCTGATGTCCAAAGTCTTCCCTCACCAACTGCATGACCGAGTGTCGGTGTATCTTGACGACTTACTCATTACTTCCTCCACGTTCGACAAACATCTAAGGCTTTTGGCGGAAGTCGCGTCGTTGCTTCGCACTGCCGGTATGACGATCAACGTGGAGAAAAGCAAGTTTTGCATGAGAGAGGTCAGATATCTTGGCTTTGTAGTTGGGGATGGGTGCTTGCGAGCTGATCCCGAAAAGGTCACTGCTATTCAGCGCTTGCCAAGGCCAACAACTGTCAAGAAAATACGTAGCTTCCTCGGAGTATGCGGCTGGTATAGGAGGTTCATTCCACATTTTGCTACCATCGCTAGTCCTCTGACGGATCTTCTAAAGAAAAACATCAAGTTTGAGTGGAATGAACACGCTGAACTGGCATTCCAACAGTTAAAACAGTGTCTGATGACCGCCCCAGTGCTCGCAAATCCTGACTTCGTTTTTTCATTCAATGCGACGCTAGTACTACCGGGGTTGGGAGCGTCCTGTTTCAGCGTTCTGTGGATGGGGATGAGCATCCCATCGCTTACATGTCTCAGAAGCTGAACGCTGCTCAAAGCAACTACAGTATAACCGAGTTAGAGTGTCTGGCCGCCGTGTTTAGTATTAAAATGTTCAGGCCGTATGTGGAAGGACTGGAGTTTACGGTCATTACTGATCACGCTAGCCTCAAATGGCTCATGGACCAACGGGATCTATGTGGCAGGCTATCTCGTAGGAGCCTCAAACTTCAGGCCTTCAAATTTCACATTGAATATGGTAAAGGTAAGGACAATGTGGTGGCTGATGCTCTTTCCAGGTCATTTGCTGACGAGGCAGCGGAACAACACATGGACGAGTTAGTTTATCCTGCGCAAGTCAGTCGCTTGATTTGAAGTCACATGCGTTCCATGAGAAAACCTATGCGGAGAGAATCACGCGTATCACTTCTAATCCAAGCGGGTTTCGGAACTTACGAATTAGCGATGGTAAGGTCTATATTTCATTTTCATGTCCAAAGAACAACGTCTCAGGGGAGCAGGGTCAGTGGAAGCTATGGGTTCCTGATAGTCTTACCGGCGAGTTGATTAAATCCGAGCATAGTCCTCCTATGGCAGCACAATTCGGTTTCGCAAAAACCTTAGAGAAATTACGTCGTCATTATTACTAGCCGAGCATGGCTTCAGAAGTACGACAATTCATAAACGCTTGCGAAACGTGTAAACTGATTAAGCCGACCAATATGTCTCCAAGACCTCCTCTGGGTGCAATACGCAATATCGATCTGCCCTGGCAACGTATCTTCTGTGATTTTCTAGGTCCTTATACGCGCAGTCGAGATGGTAATATGTACATCTTCATCGTACTGGACCACTTATCCAAGTTCGTCCTGTTGGAGGCAATGGCCGAGGCTACAGCCTCGCGGGTCGTCAAATTCCTGGAGAAGAAGGTCTTCTTAGTGTTTGGGGTTCCGGAAATGGTACATTCAGACAAAGGTACTCAGTTCATCGCAAATATATTCGCTCAACTGCTAGATAGTTACGGGATGAAACACACTTTCTCGCCAGCTTACTCCCCTCAGTCAAACGCATCAGAACGTGTTAATCAATCAGTCCTAGCAGCGATCCGCGCCTATTTCGGTACAGAGCATCGAAATTGGGACGAACATCTGAGTGAGATCGGTTTTGCCATCCGCAACGTCGTGCATGAGTCATCTAAGTGCTCACCATATTTTCTGCTCTTCGGTCGACACCCAGTAACATGTGGGGGGTCATACCAACTACTTCGAGAGCTAAGTGCAGACTCCGACGGGGCCGTCGAGTGTGTACCGGTCAACCAAAGGCTTCAGATTTTGCGCGACGAAGTAAAGTTCCATCTTACGGAGGCGTATAGAAAGTACGCCGCGGTCTACAACTTGCGAACCCGAGAAAAAGCTTTTGTACCTGGATAGACTGTGTACGTCCGGAACTTTGTACAAAGTAGCGCAGTCGATCGTTTTGCGGCCAAATTAGCACCTAAGTTCATAAAAGCGACTATTGCAGAGCGAATCGGGCTTGTTTCATACCGTCTGCAAAATGATAGGGGTCTCTCCATCGGAATTTTCCATGCTCAGGATATAAAGCCTTGATGAAAGTTGTTTAGATCTCGGTAGCCCTAAGAAGGCATCCGGCAAGCTTCACTTGTTAACTGCAGGTTATCGCAAACCCGCTTACTACTTCTTCAGTGGTGGGTGATAAACCTCTTTCATTTTGGTTACTAACCCCTTCTGGGTTAGCCTTCATCTGAAGGATTTTACTTTCCTGTCCTTTCTTCAATTTTCTTCAAATTAACGAGTGTCATAGCGTTAGCGAGTGCGGAGGGAGTCTCAGCGAGTTTTTTTTTTAATATAATGTATTATCTCTAAACAATCAAGTTTAGATGTTCTCAGCTTTTGTTACTAACCCCCTCTGGGTTAGCCTTCATCTGAAGGATTTTATTTTCCTGTCCTTTCTTCAATTTTCTTCAAATTAAGGAGTGTCATAGCGTTAGCGAGTGCGGAGGGAGTCTCAGCGAGTTTTTTTTTAATATAATGTATTATCTCTAAACTATCACTTTTAGATGGTCTTAGTCTTTGGTACTAGCCCCTTCTGGGTTAGCCTTCACCTGAAGGATTTTACTTTCCTGTCCTTTCTTCAATTTTTGTAGATCTTGAACCCGCTTGTTGCATCCCGCGGGATTTCCGTCATCCTGAGTGAGTTGATAGATGAATTCTATCTGTTACGAAGCGATTTCCTCACTTGGGACTGGGGTGGATTTCCGGGATGTCGCGACCGTATTCAGGCGAATACAGAACGCTGAGTAGCGGCATTTCACCGACGAAGTCGTAGTCTCGAGCCAAACATTCCCGCACCCGATAAACCGGTCGCTACACCTCTTCCGGGCCAGCTCATTGGGCAAGTCGAGTTGATAGACGACGTCTATCTATAGATAAGTCCTCCCTCGTCTAAGACGAACTGGAATCAGGGTCGCAGATGGGACCTGATTTCTCAATAATTTAGGGTATAGTGTATGCCCGGCTTGAGACTCTTGTTGGTCGTCCCCACGTTGGGCGCGTGGTGAGTGAATCTATTCCCTTTTAGGGCATATCCTGACATACGTCTCGTGCCAAAGCCCGGCTTGAGACTCTTATCTCCGTGGGTCGTACCCACGCTGTAGCGTATTCCCCCTTACGCTACCGTTCCTTCCTCCTTTCGTTTTTGTTTTCTTTGGGCTTCTCTACCTTTTGTAGAGAAACCTCCCATAACCCCCCCCCCCCCCAGGATAACTGAAAAGGGGTGAAGAAAGTACATTTTTGAGAAGTAGCTCTATGCTACTTCTCCATATTATAGTTCCTGAAAAGATAAAATATAAACATTTATGAGAAGTAGCCCTATGCTACTTCTCCATATTACAACTCCTGAAAAAAAAGGTAAAATATAAACATTTTTGAGAAGTAGCCCTATGCTACTCCTATATAGTATAAATTCCTGAAAAAAAAATAGCCCTGAAAAGGAATTACAATATGAAATATTTTGTTTTGTTCTTTCAACAGAAAAATTCTAATTTGTACCAAAATGCGCACATTAAAATATTTCGGATAAAACTTACCGCTAGTCAACCACATCAAAGCGACGAAAACGGCAATTCGCCTAGCGGTGATACATCGCATGATACCATCATGTAATGTATTGCAGTGGGTCCACAAATGCAAAAAATTCCAAGAAGAATTTGCTGGAAAACAAAATATTCTTTCTACCTAGAAAGAATACACACACACCCGTACCCAGGCAATAGCACCATCACCAACTTGCCTTTAAAACGCACAAAAAGTGAAAAATGTTCGCCTAGCGGTGGGCACAAAAGACACGAACCGAGCCGGTGTTGAACGAAGGCGCTCGTCTGCCGGTCGGCCGGGAGACAGAACGGGTATGATAAGCGGATGGCAATGGTGAGTCGGACAGTCTACTTTTGGAGCTCGTTCGGTTTTTCTTTCGTTAAAATTTCCTGTTGGTTGAACTACCTGAGTTCAGTACTTGGTGAACTTTCGCGATTATCCTATAAAAGGAAAAATTATATTAGTGCTTTTAAGGAAATTTTCAGTTGATTAAATTACCTGAGTGTTGCGTATGAAAACGTTGGACTTTTAATTAGCTCTGAATTAACCGCGGTGTGTTCATCTTATAAGAGAAAAGTCATATTAGTTTTTTGGACTTTGCTATTGGTTAAATTACCTGAGTTGAGTACTTGGTAAACTTTTTTGGCGATCATCCTATAAAGGAAAAATTATGTTAGTGCTTTTAAGGAGCTTCCAGTGGATTAAATTACCTGAGTGTTGTGTATGAAAACTCTGGACTTTTAATTAGTTCTGGATTATCCTTGGTGTTTTCATTCTATAAGAGAAAAGTTATATTAGTTTTTTTTGGAATTTGCTATTGGTTAAATTACCTGAGTTGCGTACTTGGTGACCTTCTGCGTTCATCCTAAAAGAAAAAAAAATATGTTAGTGATTTTAAGAAATTCCCAGTTGATTAAATTACCTGAGTGTTGTGTATGAAAACTCTGGATTTTTAATTAGTTCTGGATTATCCTTGGTGTGTTCATTCTATAAGAGAAAAGTTATATTAGTTTTTTTTGGAATTTTCTATTGGTTAAATTACCTGAGTTCAGTATTTGGTGAACTTTTGCGATTATCCTATAACAGGAACAATTTTTTTTTTTGGGGTTTCTTATTAAGAAAATTTTCAATTGATTAAATTACCTGAGTGCTTCGTACAGCAGTTTTTGAATTTTTGACAGTACTTGGGGAACTTTGTGCGATAATCCTATTATGGGACAGATAATATTAGTTTTTCATTAAGAAAATTTTCAATGGATTAAATTACCTGAGTGCTTCGTACAGCAGTTTTTGAATTTTAGTCAGTACTTGGTGAACTCTGTGCGATAACCCTATTATGGGAAAGATTTTATTAGTTTTTTTTTATTAAGGAAATTTTCAATTGATTAAATTACCTAAGTGCTTAGTACAGCAATCTTTGAATTTTAGATAGTACCTGGTGAACTTTGTGCGTTAATCCTATTATAGGAAAGATTTTATTAGTTTTTGTTATTAAGGAAATTTTCAATTGTTTAAACTACCGGAGTGCTTCGCACAGCGGTTTTTGAATTTTAGACAGTACTTGGTGAACTTTGTGCGATAATCCTATTAGGGGACAGATAATATCAGGTTTTTTTATTTATTAAGAAAAATTTTAATTGATTAACTTACCAGTGTGCTTTGTAAAGCGATTTTTGAATTTTAGACAGTATCTGGAGAACCTTGTGCGATTATCCTATTATGGGAAAGATTATATTAGTTTTTTATGAAGAAAAATTCTCAATTGATTAAATTACCTGTGTGCGGCTTGCCTCGATTTCGAATGTTATGAAATAATCTTATAAGATAATGACTCAATTGGTATATTTGGATATAAGTTAAATGGTTAAATTACCTGAGTGCTGCGTACATCGAGTTTTGAATTTTAATTGGTGCCTGATTACTTTTGGTATATCCATCCTAGGAGATGAAGATTCTATTGGTGTATTTTGGTTAAAATTGGCAATGCTTGACATATCTGAGGGCTGCGTATATCGATTCTTGAACTCAGATCAGCACACGTTTAACTTTGGTGCTTTCATTCCGCAAAGGAGAAACGATATTTGTTCATTTTGAATATTGGCGTAGAGCACTTATCTGTGGTGCCACTAGTCTTCTAAAAGGGGAAAAACATACCCGTTTCATTCAAAGAAATTATCAACAACTAAGTTACCTGCGGGCGGTGCACATCTTCTGTGCAAGGATATTTGGCAGGTGTATGAGAGCGGAAGAGGAAAACACGTTCAAGTAAAGAGCTTGCAGACATACCAGCATATGACCAACATATGGTACGCCTAAGGATATGCGGCTTACTCCAAATCACTTTGGCGCTTGGCAGGAGTCGGCCGTCCGGTAATTGGTGAGCTAAGGTTCTATGTAAGTTACTTTTTTTTATGACAATAGTTTGTTTCGTTACCTTTTTTTTTGAATATTTGGAATTTGTATACATATTTTTGAGATTATTCTTATATTTTTCCTTATCAATACTCTTAGAGTTCCGTATGTATATATATATTTAGGCTTACGCATCAGCTTAGTAGGGCCGTATTGCTAGGTTAAGGCTCAGTTGAAAAGAAAAGAATAGTGTGAAGATAAAAAAGGTTGAATAAAGGAAAAGGAATTTTTTTCTGCAGCTGAAGTGCGGAAGCTATCACACATATTTGACTTTTCTTCACCCTGTTTTGTTTTTTTTTGCTTTCTTATTGTTTTTTTTAGGTCATCCACTGATTTGATTCCGGACGCCTTCTGTATACCGTTGATGTGATGCCAAAGGCAGGGTGATTGGGGTGAGTTATTCCCAGGCAGGCGACCGTGTCATCGAGTTGAGTTCCCTCTACTGCTCTCTCAGCCGGCATACTGCTAGGGTTTCCTCCTTTTTCCTTTGAAGGTATCACCTGAATCCGATGTGAGCCTAAAGGATACGAGCGGGAAGGGTGTAAAGGTAACGGAGTAGGTCGGCACACACATATACACTAGCACAAATGGGGCTGAGCATTACGATACGTCTTTGGAGGCTTAGCCAGGGTGGATGGGGGCGATTGGGGCCAATATAACCCAAAGCCGGGGTCTCAACAACATCTGAGACTCCTCTCTGTCCTCTCACTCTCTCTCAACCGTTCATCTGCCAGCGTTGTAAACTCTTTGGGTGAAGTAGCACTTGTTCGGCGTTGCAGAGATCTTCCATTGTTCTTTTTTCAGCAAATAAAACCAATTTTCTTCCTTTTTTTAGGCTTTCAGGGTCCACCAGGAGAAGGAAGCCTGCATAGATCTTTTCTTTTATTGTCCGTCTGTCCGTCTGCATTCACACATTCAACTGTTTTTTTTAATTGTCTGTCTGTCTGTCCGGTCAAACATTTTACTTCTCTATGCACAGCTTTACAAGCATAGAACGGATGTGGGTGGCAAGAACCACCCCAAGCCGGCTGATCGCTAGCAGCATACTCGCTGTGCAGCCACCCACACATATCCTGGATATGATTTTTGTAACAAGAAGTGTCGGATGCGGTATGTATCTACATTTAGGTAAACGTGAATGAAGGTATATCTGTCTTCGTTACAAGTTGTAGGGCACCAAATTACTTGGGCATAAAATAGATACAATTGATAACGAGCCAATGAAGTAGAGACACTACTCTCTCTCACTCGTTGCACAAAAGAGATCGTAAGTGGAGTTTGAAAATATTTATAAAGTTTTACTGATTTGGAAAGTGCCTGTTGGCGCTTGCAGGAAGATTCAAGAAAAACAGCTTTCGTCGTACCATGTTGTATCCATCAGTAGGTTTGCCCTTTCATTTAAACAATGCTGCACAGGTTATACCCAAACTCATGGACAGTCTGGTCTTCCAGAAACCCTCGATAAACATTAGGATACCATGAACCTTGTCTATGAAACACTTAGAAATGCGAATTTAAACGTAAATGTTGTAAAGAATAAATTGTGTCGGTCATCTCTATGAAGCCTACATTTCTACATGTCTGCAAATAGATCAAAAAAAGTAGATGACAAAATCCTGGACTTTACCTTTCCTAAAACCTATGAAGAATTGTAGCGATTCGCAGAGGACTCCGTTCTTGGTATAGACGTGAGACACTATGCGGCAATCGCTTCTATTCCACGATCTGAGTTAAGAAACTTCTAAATAAAGCTCTGGAGCGGCAAACAGTATAGCTTCCTTGAAAAAGAGGTCCCGTTTGTACACTTCAAATTACTTTCGGCCGTACAGTAAGATTCCGTGATGCTTTTTTATCCCCAACAGTGCGAATGTGGAACAGTTTACCATCTTGGTTTTCCTCCGTCATACAATATGCGGAAGTTTAAGGACGACATATATCGGCACCTCCGCCCTCTCCTCATATCCCCTAATCCTTTCCCCATCTCCTTCTTGCCACGCATTGCTTTGCAAAATATGGTAACAAAAAAAAATTGACTCTGTTTTATCAACATTTGGCTCTAGGCTCTACCCTACCGTATTCCAAGCCGAGGCATTGGCCATAGAAGAATGCGCCAATACCTGCATTGAAAGAGCCATAAATGGCTCAACCATTAATATCCACTCGGGCAGTCAAGCTGCCCTCAAGACCTTAAACAGGGAAAGTCTGGGAATGTCTACAAACTCTCAAAAATCTATCCAGGAGAAACAAAGTTATCCTCATGTGGGTACCTGGACATGAGGGCCACAAAGGCAATGACATTTCGGATGGCCTAGCGAAAAGAGGAGCGGAAACTAAGTTTGTCGGACCAGAGCCATTTTGTGGCACTTCAAAGTGTTACCTCAAAGCTACCCTAAATAACTGGGAGAATAAACAAAGATCCCTGTATTGGGAAAGGCTACAAGAGCTTCGTCAGGCAAAAAAGTTATCGACACCTCTGGCGGAAAAACTGAACAACTCCTACTCCGTAGAAGAAGAGAGCTCAAAATGATCACTGAGCTCTTCTCAGGCCATTGCCCCTTGAGGTATCACCTACACAAGCTGGGTTTGGCTGACACTTCATCCTGCCGGTTCTGTCAGGATGCTCACGAAACCTCGGAGCACTTGCTCTGCAACTGCGAAGCATTGGCCAGGCGGAGATTACTCCACCTTGAACCTGCTTTTCCTCCACCAAGTTACGTATGGAACCTCAAGCCCAGAATGGTTCTAGACTATATTAACAGTCTAAACCTATAAATGGAGCAAATTCAACGGGGACTCACAATAGATCTTTCAGGTCGCAGTGATTGCGAGGCTAATGCCTATACACCCGATATTGGTCTGGGAGATATAATTACATAAAGTGAGGGTAATGATGATCATCCTACAGCATCAGGCAGTAGGTACCATAGAGTATAGTGGTTCTTTACACAGCAAAATCGTTGGATGAGTACTATCGCTGCAACAATATGATTTGGTTGTAATATAATATAGCTCCAGACCGTATGTCTGCAATTCTAAACATTAATGTGATAGCTCTCGATGTTACTCCTGATGATCCGTGGCATTTTAAAATGCTAGTAAAGGTTTGCTTCAGCCTAAGAGAATTTCGCAACTGGAAGATTGATGATCAGCACTTACATATATATTTTAAACTTAAGAATAGTATTATCAGGTATAGATAAAATACTTGGAAGCCGTAAAATCCGAGGAATATCATGACAGATCAATGTCCGACCATTATCGGATTTCAAAAACCAAGGCAAGTATATATACCAAATAATGTTAGCTTTCGATTTACTTAAATATCCAAACCTAAGTCTCCAACTGCGAATCATAGAAAAGTAAGGCGACCAACAACAAGGACTGGTGAGATGGGGAGGCACAAAGATGCTAACCAACCATGGAAATCTTTCGACAGATCTTTGAAGCTCACTTCCACGATCTACTAAGGGTTACGTAATATTATTAGTAGTCGTAAATTTGGCTACGAAATTTCTTTACGCACCACTTAATCTGCGAATATAATTGTGTTTAGAAGAAATTTTATTTTTAAAGTATGCTACTTCACTATATAAATGCGAAGGATTTTAAAAAGCTACTATAACAGTATAGCGTGTCAAATCACCAACACCTGCAAAATATTTTACGGAAAGCTGATAGCATGTTGCAGAACATCATAACTTTGGGGATAAAGATCTGCCAAAAATAAACGTAGCGGTGATCACGCCAATGAATCAGGCAGGGAATTTCTATATAGCACTAATGAGTATAAGCTTTGGAATCTACTACAGATCCTCTTGTTTCAACCTAAAGGAAATATTATTATATATCAAATATATTAGGTTATATATATAATTATGACAAGTTAAGAGTAACAAATATACGTTTGAAGTAGGTGTATTATCCTGCGTAAAACAACTCGAAAAACTTCTCTGCAAAACTGACCCCCAAAACGTGTAATATGTTAAGTCATGAACGTGGAAATAAAACTAGTTTCTGGTAAATCATGGAATTCAAAATATAAAAATCCATTTTAAGGTAGCGCAATTTATAAATTGTAAAAATGCTCGTATTGGTACCAAAGAAAAACATGAATAGAAATGGGAAACACCAAGGCTATGTCGTCTATTATGGCAAATAAGGAAGATAATTCAAAATTAAAATGAAGTTTTTTTGTTTTAATTATTCCATGAAGTAGAAGCTTCTAAAGTACGAGTAAGTATGTTCACAGAAAAGCGAATCTACAATTTGTTTTAACCGGGTGAGAAGGTAATTTTACTTGCCTTTGACGCACTTATACTAAAAAGCAGAAACTATATAATTCAAAATTCAAACTTAAAATAGAAAATACTGAAAACCTTATTGACTACAATAATCAGCAATCAAAATTATGGTAAAAGACATGCCACTAATAAGTTAACGTACTTATAAGTGGCTCTTATACCTGAAAGCCAATAGCTATAAAGTGATTCGTTAAAAAACAAGTACATAAACAAGTTAGAATTGGACCAATTCTTATAATAGCCTAGATGAGTGCCCATATGTAATTTCGTATGGTCATCCATCTGTACCAGTTTGATTGCTGTAGTGGTTTTTCGCACATATTTCTTCAATAGTTCGTCGGACAGTAAAAATGATTACAAAGAATTTCATAGGATTTCATAATTTGCAGAGCTTTTTAGTACATACAATAAAAATGTCTAAGATTAATCATTTTCGCAGTATACGTAAAGCACCTAAATTATTACATGGCAATACAATAAAAATGTCTAAGATTAATCATTTTCACAGTATACGTAAAGCACCTAAATTTTTATATGGCAATACCAGGAGGGTGTTGCCGACCTAGCCCTTTATTATATGTACCATTTCTATGAAAACACAGTGTACAAAATTTTAGCTCTCTACGTTAACGAGCTCTCAGGCTGTGTCCAAATATATAGTGAAAAGGGACATTTTTGTATGGCAGTATGACGTAGTAGTTACCCGAACTTAAGTTTATTTTTTTTTAAAGCCCGCGTGCAATATTTGAGCCCTCTAGGTGGGCGCGCTCTTGAACTATGGAGTGGACGGACAAACAGACGGACGGACGGATGGACAGAAATCAAAATTGCTACCAACTTTATATATGTGCGTTACAAGCGGAATGAAAAACTTAGTATACGCTATGATTTTATCTAGAGTATAAAAACGTGTTATTTTGCAATGCTTACATTGGCAAGAACGCGGAAATATCCGTGGAGCAACCTGACCAACCAACCAAGCACGTTATATTTAAATATATTTCAAGAACGATTTTTTTTAATATTTAGATATACATGTAGCGTACTACATACTTACATGTATGTGTGTATGCATATGTTTGTAAGTGAAAATAAATAAAAAAAAAAATCAGTTAAAATAATAGAAAATTTTGGAAAAGCTTTGAATATAAAATTTAGAAACGACATAAAGAATAACTGTAGACAAAAAAAAAAACGAAAATTAATCAAGTGTACATAAGCTTTGAAAAAAAAATAAATTGTATAGAAAACACAAAGGCATCAAAAAAAACTTAGTATACATAGAAGTGTATAGACACGAAAATGTCAATAGAAATAGTTAGTAGTATTCAGGACTTCATCACAAATACACATCTGAATAATTTGATGTACTTTCATACTAAAAAGTTTTTAAAAAAGATAGTACCAAAATAAATAAAAATAAATAAATAAAAATATTATTTAAAATAAAAAATTAATAAAAGAATTATTATTTTCTACGCTCTTATATACATATATATATATGTATATATATCTTATTATTATCATTTTTCAAAGCGTAACAAAATAATTAAAACAAATCTTTTCTTTCTCCCATATATACGAGAGAAAATCAAGAAAGATTAGAAATCAAAGAATAAAAATAAATCGATGTAAAGAAAAGGAAAATCAAGAATTCAACTAAAGATTTTAAAACAGCAAACTTCCCAACATCGATACTGGTGACCCCGACGTGATGAACAAAACTACATATACATCATTTTCAATATTGATCCTTGGTTTCCCCCACCAGCGGTAGGGAACCAATCGGATCAATCCTTGAAAATAGAAGATCTTAAGAAAGAAGAAAGAAAGAAGAATAAACTAAGAAATAAGAAGAAAGAAAAAGAAAAAAAAACAAAGAGAGAAAAACAAAAATAAAAGAAAAAAAAACAGGTTCTAAATAAAATTTTATATTCAAAAATTTTTTTTTTAAAAAAATACGAATCACAATATTCTTTTTCTTCTTTAGATATTATCAAATATTAAATATTATTTACTCATTACAAATAATATATATATATACACATAATTATCAATTATTATAAGTTACTTTAAGTACGTTTCTTCTCTCAATAACGCGTCAACTCACGGCCGCGAAAGTAATTTACCCCGTGTGTTAAGTGTGATTTTTCGGTGATTTCTTGAAAAAATGCAGAACGAAATTATCGGAGACATGCCGGTTACAGGGAAATAGTCCAGTGCTAAATGCCATTGCAGTCAAGTTGCCAATGTTTTGGACACCATGCCGCAAGCATGGTTCATCCAGGCAGAAAAACAATTTGCCGCAAAAGGTATAGCCAGGGACCTAACACAAATATGAATACATAGTGCAAGCGTTACCTAGTGGATGTGATCATGAAAGTGCTAGACATACTACAAACACCTCCACAGGTTGATAAATACAACACGCTGAAGAACGCACTAATTCAACGATTTGCCGAGACTGATGAAGAGAAGAAACTGGAACTCCTCCTTTCGGATACTGAGATTGGTGACAAGAAGACCATCAGAGTTTTTCAGAGCAATGAAAATTCTAGCAGGTTCAGATTCAGAATTATCTTGGCAACTTTATAAGAAAACTCTGTATGCGAAAACTGCCAACAAACATAAACATAGCATTAACAACAGCAGGAGACAGAGACCATAAACGAACTTCTACAGTTAGCAGACCAGAATCCACGAGATAGCACAAAAACGCAACATATCTCAGCCTTCAGCACAAATAATTTTAACAACGATTTTGGTTTAATAAACAGAAATTTGTAATTTAGAAAATACAAATTAACACTCTTGAACAATCAATTAAAAATTTAACTTTGCAAAATAAAAGAAAATTTTTCAGGACTTCAGACATCATTCCAGAAGTCGTTCTTCAAGTGGTACTAGATTTTCGACAATCTGTTGGTACCAACAAGAAATTTGGGGAAAAGGCAACAAAATGTATAACCCCAATGTTCTTTCAAGAACAATCAAAATTCAAAAAACTAAATAACCCCTCGACGTGTTCAACCAATTCTTTTAATGTTAATTCAAAAAGTTTAGTTTATTGTTTGATAAAGAAAACAAATTTAAATTCTTAATAGATACTGGAGCAGACCTTTCAGTCGTTCCCTACCACTTTTTGCAACAGATACAAGAGAGGACGATTCTCTTACTCTTATCGCAGCGAACGGTTTCTACAATACACACGTTTGGCACAAGATTATTCAAAACCAATTTTGGTTTAAGAAGGGACTTCACGTTCCCATTTATTATCGCTGATGTTAACCGCCCAATAATAGGAGCCGATTTAATTCAATCTTTTAGTAGATTTAAAAAACAAACGCTTAATAGATGGCAACACAAACTTGTCAGTAAGTGGTATGACCATAAAGGCAAACACGCCATCTCCAAAGCATTTTACAATCGAAAATGAAAACGGAAATATAAAACAACAATTTCCATCTTTAACAGAACCTCCTCGTTATGGAGAACCTGTAAAACACAATGTCGTACATCACATTACAAACAAAAGGACAACTACCCTTTACTAGAACCACGCAGATTGGATGGTCAAAAGCCTAAAAATTGCAAAAATGGAATTTGACTACATGATACAATTAGGTCTATGCCAACCTTCATCATCTTCAACAGCTTCAGCACTACATGTAGTTGCAAAGAAAAATAGCTCAGATTGGCGTCCTTGTGGTGATTATAAACAGCTAAAACGCTATAACCATTCCCGATAGATATCCTATCCCACATATACAAAATTTTTCATTAAATCTTCAAAATTGTAATATCTTCTCTAAAATAGATCTGGTAAGAGCATATCACCATATTCCCGTAGCTCCAGAAGATATACACAAAACAGCGATAACAACGCCTTTCGGACTTTATGAATTTACACGAATGCCCATTTGGTCTACGAAACGCTACACAAACCTTTCAGAGATTCATGAATGAATGTAACCAAAGGTTTAGACTACGTATTTACATACATTGATGACATTTTGATAGCAAGCCAAAATGAAAAGGAACACAAAATACATTTAAAAACTCTTTTCGAACGATTAAGCCGCATATGGTATAAATATAAAATACATCAAAATGCATATTTGGATCCACTTCCTTAAATTTCTTGAGCCATTACATAAGTAAAGATGGAATACTTCCTTCTCCTAACAGAATTAAAATCATTCAAGATTTTCCATCACCTTCATCCATCAAACACATACAACAATTTATAGGAATGGTAAATTATTACCATCGCTTCATACCAAAATTAGCGGAATTACTAAGTCTTATATATGATAATTTAACACTCTTAATTAAAAAGCCAAAAATTGCTAAAAACTTTGTATGGCCAAATTCATGTGAACACAACTTTAAACTCATAAAAGAAGCTCTCGCTTCAGCAACATTACTAGTACAACCTATTGAAGACACTACCTTCAATTTAACAGTAGATGCTTCAGCCATTGCAATAGGTGCAGTACTACACCAGCTAAACAACAATAATTGGGAACCTTTAGCGTTCCACTGTAAGAAGTTAACAAAGGCAGAAACAAAGTATTCAGCCTTCGACAGAGAACTTCTGGCAGTTTACTTAGCTATAAACATTTTTCGACGAAAATTTGTAGTTTTCACTGACCACAAACCACTGACGAATGCCATTTGGACAAAATCTGAGAAAAGCCCAAGGCAAGCTAGACACCTAGATTACATCACACAATTTACGTCAGACATTCAACATATACAAGGAAAAGCTAACGTGGTAGCAGACGCTCTGTCACGCATACCGACTAATCACGAAGAATGTAGCGAAATTAAAAGCAATACCAAAATTGACCTACAAGTGATTAGCTTAGCGCAAGCAGGGGAAAAAGAATTAAACCATCTGGTAAAACACCAACAACAAAATTCAAAATGTAGGTATAAACTTATAGAAAGAGACATTCCCGAGAGCAATCATAAAATATGGTGCGGAGTTTCAACAGGTAAATCTCGTCCATACATACCAACCAAACTTCGAAGAATGATTTTCAAAACATTACATGAATTTGTCACACCCTGGCATACGTTCAACAAGAAAATCAGTCTGTGACAAATACTTCTGGCCAAACATGATCAAGCAAATTGATCAGTGGGCCAAGACATGCTTATCATGTCAACAATCAAAAATACACAGACATACAAAATCACCGTTGGGATCTTTCGAAATGCCTAGTTGTAGATTCGCACATGTACACTTAGATATAGTAGGACCTCTCCCACCATCAAAAACTTATACGCATATTTTAACAATCATAGATAGATATACACGATGGCCAGAAGCCTATCCTATTATAAATACTTCAGCAGAAAATATTTTACCAACAATACATATGCCGTTTCGGCGTCCCATTAAGGATAACGACCGACCAAGGATCGCAATTCACTTCAAAATTATTCCAAGAATTTTCCAAGTTCCTAGGTTGTAACAAAATTACTACAACACCTTATCATCCGCAATCTAATGGAATGGTCGAGAGATTACATCGCCAAATAAAAGCTGCCATTAGAGCGACCGAAGACACAATAAACTGGTAATATCACCTGCATACAATCCTTTTAGGTATATACGCACCACGGTAAAAGAGGATCTGCAATGCTCTCCAGCAGACTTAGTATACGGTCAAGCTTTAAGAATTCCAGGAGAATTTTTCGTAAAAGGCACTGACAACATAACAGATACTAACAACATGTTACAAATTTTGCAGAAATATTTTCAAAACGTTACGCCAACAGATTCGAGGAAATCTAGTATCACTCACATATATCCCAAAATCACTAGAAAATTGCGAATACGTTTTCATTCGTACAGAAAAAATCAAACAAACTCTCCAACCACCATATCATGGACCATTCAAGGTAATCGAAAGGGGAGACAAAAGTTTCATACTCAGTATAAACGGAAAATCGTCAAGAATATCTATCGATCGTATAAAACCGGCATTCGTGGATAATGTAAATGAACCACAGAAAAAAATCACCGAGAAATCAACAAAACGAGTCACATTTAATATATAAAAATTTCCAAATATTTTTTTTTTGTTCATTTAATTGTTCTTGTTTTCCGTTAACGTTGACACTGAGGGGGGGAATAAATGTAGCGTAGTACATACTTACAAGTATGTGTGTATACATATGTTTGTAAGTGAAAATAACAATAAAAAAAAATCAAGTTAAAATAATAGAAAATTTTGGAAAAGCTTTGAATATAAAATTTAGAAACGACATAAAGAATAACTGTAGACAAATACAAACAAAAATTAATCAAGTGTACATAAGCTTTGAAAAAAAAATAAATTGTATAGAAAACACAAAGGCATCAAAAAAAACTTAGTATACATAAGGTCTGTTCGCGTACTCAGCTTTGGGACAATGCATTGCAATGAATTTGCACGAACTTACACATTTTCCGTTCGTTTACTTTCTCGTGCACACAAAATAACACGAGTTTTGCATACGTCACAGCTTCCCCTCTCGCATGAATTTACCCGAAGTTTTTATTTACTGCACATTTCTTGCAAGGAAAATTGACAACTGTCATAGGAAAGTTCATTTTTGTAATTTTCTGAAAATTTTTTAAAGCGCAATCAAAATGTCGAATGAAGATAGTTTAAGTATTAATGCTCTCAGGGAATTTTCAAGACTACAATAAGTTAAAAAAAATAAAACAATATTCATTCGCAAATGTTATTCCACACTTCTTCTTCTTGTTTTTCACGAAGTTGCATGAAAAGCGTTCGTTTACTTTTTATGCATTTTACATTCTTCCCCCAACCACACGAGTAAGTTTTTTACCCAGAAAGTTTTTGCACAAGAAGTACGCAAACAGACCTATAGTATAGTGTATAGATACGAAAATGTCAATAGAAATAGTTAGTAGTAACCAGAACTTCATCACAAAAACACATCTGAATAATTTGATGTACTTTCATACTAAAAAGTTTTTAAAAAAGATAGTACCCAAAATAAATAAAAAATAAATAAATAAAAATATTATTTAAAATAAAAAACTAATAAAAGACTTATTATTTTCTACGCTCTTATATATATATATATATATATATATATAATTATTATCATTTTTCAAAGCGTAACAAAATAATTAAAACAAATCATTTCTTTCTCCCATATATAACGAGAGAAAATCAAGAAAGAATAGAAATCAAAGATTAAAATAAATCGATGTAAAGAAAAGGAAAATCAAGAATTCAACTAAAGATTTTAAAACAGCAAACTTCCCAACATCGATATACATAGTAAAATATATAGGCTCAAATGAAAAATATTTGTTAGATCCCAAAATCCTTGGTGATGTGAAATAGCATGGTGCATAAAACGGAAAAAAATATATACACATGTATCTATGTATATGTGTGGGTTGGCTTGTTTTATATTCATCATAAAATTTCACTGGCGTAAAATTCTACGTAGACGATATCGGTCCCTGTTGAGTCGAACGCAAAACTTTGTGTGATCGAAGTCGATGTACGCCTGATGAAATCTTACTACATTTAGTACCGTCAGGTCCAATAAAAAATTGTTTAGGTTTCATGCGATTCCATTGCGTCGTCCGAATTTTCTTCTGCTCTTGATTTCATTAAATTATTTACCTTCAACCTCTACCACAAATTCATTGGTTTCTGCTGCTCATATGATTTGTTTTTAATTGGAGGTATATAAGCTTCGTCCCAATAAATTTTACCTTCATTCTCATCAGGTATATAAGCTTCGTCCCAATAAATTTTACCTTCATTCTCATCAATTACTAAAATCATGCTCCGATAATAATCGCTCCTTTCGTCAACCGACAATCTATAAATCTATAATGCACAACATATTCATACTACCAGCCACAGAAAATACGTTATCATTGGCATTGCCTTGAGTTTCAGAAGTACATAAAAACAAAATTTTAGTACTTATTGCTCTAAATTATTGTCAAAGTAAGTAAGAAATTCACAAATTATTGTAGACCACAGACGACAATTACAGGAGGACTGTTTTTTCAAAAGTCGATAAGTGCGAAATATGTAAAACTGAGATATGTACGTACATACATCAACTGATTCCTAATGGCAAGATCTAACTATCGGTTGCCTTTAAAACCCTTCAAAACGCTATATAAGCTAAATTAAATTAAAAATCTTTGTCAAAACTCGAAAAGTACACTAAGAAAAGTAATTTCAAGGCATAATTTGCTTGATCATCAGTTTAAGTGTGAGTGCAGGCATTTTTGTGTACCACGGTATGCAAAGCGGTGCATTTGTCGCATGATGACGTAAGCTGTAAATATTCTGTATTAGGGTCTATTTATCTTTATCTACAGTTAGGTGGAAGAAAATACAAACTTATTTGCTCATGTATTTTCACTTAACTTAATGCATAACGTTTTATAATTTATTGGAATGTGTTATATTGCAGTGCTTTCACACCACCTCAAAAATTTTAATCGAAAAATAGAGCAAGATGCGCTTTTGCTTTATGCTTCGCAGAAAAGAAACAACTACTGCTGTGTATTTTATCCGAGGGAGATGCAATGAGTTAATTCGAGTATGTGCAGCTTTCTTTCAAAACGTGACGGGAGCTACAAAAGACAGGTTAGCGGGTATTCCAAGGTGAGTAAATGACAGGTTTTTGTAAACATATTATATTTTAATCCTTTTTAATAGGTATCATCTTCATTCACCTCAAATACTAAAAGATAAGAAGAGGACGAGACCGATTAACTGCGGATGATAATTAAACTACCAAGGCTGTTTAAGCAACTCATCCTTTCACTTAGCTGTAGAGATAGCCACTATTCAAAAAATAAAATCAAACGCAGTTATTTGCCACCAGAATTCAATTTGGCGCAGATATATATTATGTTTAAGGAAAAACTGAATGAAAAAGACCAGCCATGTGTTAAGGTCGAAGATACACGAGGCAGTATGCTGCATCATGTGGATTCATTTCTTTTGCGATCCCACACGGCGGCGACGGTACTGTTTCATGTGGACAGATAGGTATTCTAACCCATTTTGGGGTGAAGGCGGAAAAAAGACTAACAAGGAGGAACAAAAAGAAGTCTGGCCGCGTGAGGATGAACACGCGGGGAAATAGGGTCGCCAATCTAGATTTTAGTACGACAGCGCTGGTTCGGAAATAAATAAAAGTAAAAAAGAAAAATTCAAGAAATCTAAGAAAAGTTGTGGTGATATAATAAAATCCGGAGTGATAAGTCGCAGTATAAGAAAAGGCAAGGAAGCTGACCCAGGGGGATTCCGTTATTTGTGAGGAGTTAACAAGGCCAATAAAGAATAAAATTTACGTAAAATAGGAAAAGAGAAACCCCATCACTACGGCAGTGAGTACTACGCACATAGTGATGCGTGCAGATTTTTGTGAGGTTGCGCGATAGACGAAACGTGGCTACGCATTCCTCTCCAATTCTCAACCCATTTCTGTACCCTCGAATCGAACCAGACAGGGACGAATACGTACGTCGAGCGCTTAAGAACGGGAGCACTTGTTGGTGTTTTCATGGCGCCATACGGTACTCCAGAGAAGCATGAAGGGCCACCCAGTTGTCTCATAAGCACCCCCAATCAATTAATCAACGTGTTACAGACCACAGATGGCCTACAGTGTAAGCTTGTTCCAGACGTATCCATTGAGGTCCAAAATGGCCTTGCATTAATTACAAGCACGAGAAGAGTACTGCCAGAACTATGTTCCAGCTCTAGAATTACTTTCCATAGTAGTTAGCCAGAATTTTGATCCGATGATGAAAGAAAAACAAAAGAAAGGAAAAGTTCGCTCAACACAATAGGCAATCTTTCTGTACTAGAACTTAAGTACCTACAGGTATGGACAAGTAGATACATAATTAAGTATAGGAAATTTCCAGGGGTACTTGGTCTCCTTCAGTACAAACAAAATGACTACGAAAAGAAAAGAGTGAACAAAATCAGCATTTTTAGTAATTATTGCGGCAATTTCGCATAGCCCCGCCTGGGTAAATAGTTTCCGATTTGCTTCTCGATTTTTTAACATGGTACAGTTTTACAACTTTCAAGAACGATAATACATATCTTTCAGAATCAGCGGCACGACATCCAAGGAGCTCCTTTGATGGAAACATACCTGATGAAAGTAAGGTTGTGTGTCTATTGGAATGAAATCGAGTGCAGGTCGATATTTCTGAAAGGACAATATTTTATTTCTATATATTTTATATTTATATTCTTTAAAATATCACTGCCTATATAAGTATATGTTCATCACATAAATACTGTCGCTCGCCATATTAGAGTATACTGAAGGGGTAATGCTTCGTGCAGTGGAATTTTTTTTGTACGAATTTGTCATTACACTTGTTGGTGCCGATTATGAACCTTTTCATTTGTTTTAAGATACTACATAAGCATGTATCGTTGAATCTGTTAGTGTTAACTTTACACATTTTCAATTGTTTTTAACATATTAGTTTATACTGAACAGGATACGCACTTGTTACCAAATGTTTTAAAACTGCTTGTAAGGAGCAGTGGTTGCTTGCCTTGTAGTATTAGTATATTCTTTAAAACTTTAATAGAATCAAGGGTTCATACCTCGATTGATCGATAGGACAGGTTGAGTACGGGAAAGAGTTTGTGTAATGGAATAAAGAATAAGTTTATAATGTTGTAAAATGCTGAACTTTTAGTTTATTCCTTCTTCCTCTCTCCTGAGCCCTCTCTTAGATGAAGGTTGACAAGGTCCGCTCTTTTGCAATTATTTTCAGGATGCTTTTAAGTTGTGTCGCTTTTCTTTGCTACTATATATGGAAAAATGTCATAACTCAAAAAAAGGTTTATAAAAATTAAATTTCGTACCACAAATTTTGTGGAAAAATGTCATAACTCTCAAATCAAAGTTTAAAAAAATTAAACTCCTTCATTAGTATTTTCTGGAAAACTGGCTCATCCAAAATAATTCTTATAAAATATTGAAAATATACCTACTTTTGTAATGGAGATCATCACAACTCAAAAAGTGTCACTATTCTATGAAGAACAGAGATAAACCTTAACTAATAGAAAAGTGACACTATCGCTATCTAACGGAAAAAAATAAGAGAGAAATATGTCGATTTTATAAAATAATAGAATTAAAATTAAAATTTCCGAATGGTGGAATTAACTCAAAAAAGAGAAATTTTTATATGAATAGCTTTTCTATTTGCAGTAAAAAAATATAGTAAACAAAAAAAAAAATCTATCAGGTAAAAACTGAGCTGGTGAGCTATGTACCGAGACCGACTAATCACTAGGCGAGTACATGCACTAAGAATCTTGCGACCGAATTGAAAATGTTAAAATAGAATATGAGCGACACGATAAATAACACCGTATAAAGGACGATTCACACCGCCGCGATAGCGATTGCGATAACGTATCGATAGCGATAATGAAGCGACAGCGATAGATCTCTGCACATAGTTTTGAATGGAAACGCTCACACCAACGCGATAGATCACAGCGATAGAAAGACCTTCTGTAGCGTTTGATCAGCGATTGAATTGTCCATCGCTGTATGCACAATTTCAGTCGTCTATCGCGAGCTGTGAGATCAAAATGGAAGTGCAAATTCAAGTAGGTGTTTGAAAAATGAATTAAAATCATATGGAGGAATACCCAATTTTATATGACCTGAATACATTATAAAAATAATAAAAAGAAATGGACAGAGTTGTGGTTGATATTTGCCAGGAGTTGAATACAGGTTGGGGTTTGCTTAAGAGTATTGACGACTTGGCCACTGGGAACCTGCGGACACCACTACAAGAGTTGATTTATTGTGTCCTTCCTCTAGGGTAAATCTAGCCTAAAATAAAAGTGGGAAGTATTAGACGAAATGAGGTTATAGTACAAAAGCCTTGTTGGATTTGGAATATTTCATCCGTTGGTCTTCTTCCATTAACTTTAAAATTTATCATACTGGGAAAGAACGCATGAAGTAATATTTCAAAGGGAACAATCGAGGTATATGAGGTGTTCTTTGAACTTGGTCAGGCAATCATTTGGTTGGAATTCTTCTATCAAACCATATTCAAATTTCATCTCTAATGCTGAAACATTTAAAACATCTGCGTTATTACTTTTTAATATCTTTCAAGTCGATGTCTAAAAATTTATATTCGATATCAACGATGATCAGTAACACAAACTTTATCAATCTTAAAAAATAAGTTGAGCTAGTTCACATTGAGTTGACACATAATAGTAGCATGTCCACCATCGATACTAGCCAATACAATTGGGAAACTGTAATTTTTCCCATATTCAGATTTTTCCCAAATGTCTTCATGTTAGTTCAGGCATATGCATGTAACTATCGCTGTGATCTATCGCGTTGGTATGAAAGGAACGGTTGTCGTTAGTTTATCGCTATTATTATCGCGATCGTTATCGTAATCGCAATCGCGGCGCTGTGAGTGAATCGACCTTAAAAGGTCAAGAAACGTCCGTGAAAATACAATAGGAACCACACAAGCGTGACAAGAACTCTCAATCCTTAATTAAATTTATGCTGTTATTTGTGTTCTGAATTAACAATAGAAACAATTTCAACGAATAAATTAAATAACCGGCCAAGTGCGAGTCGAACTCGCGCACGAAGGGCTCCGTTACCATCGTACAAAATTTAACACTATGTACTTTTTATTTATTTTTTTCAAATGAGAGTAGGTGTCTGTGAAAAAAAGCATGCTGTTATTTGAAAAAATAATGCTGTCATTGGAAAAAATAATAATAATGCTGTCATTTGAAAAAAAATGCCTACTTATTATAATAATAATGAGTGAGAAAAATTCGCGTTTCTTGTGTGGGGACCCCCTTTGATTTTTAATTGATTTTATTTTTATTGTTTGTTGTTATATCGCCAATAGAAATACACAGTGTGTGAAAATTTCAACTGTCTACCTATTACGGTTCATGAGATACAACCTGGTGATGGACGATACAGCGAAGACTTATTAATAGGGTTCCCGTTGTTATCTTTGGGTATGAACCCTAAAAAAGGCTATTAATGTAGCGTGTGTGTTGTTTTTGGCTTATGAAAATTTTAAAACATAGCCAACATAGAAGAAGATGATGGGCCCAAGAGTTATATAAAACTCAGCTGAAGTTGAGTTTCTATGCGGATACATTTTTTCGTATAAAATACGATTGCGTTTTACCGCCTAAATTGACTTGTTTCTGCAATTTTTTATTTAACTAACTTTGATATTTTAACAGCATTGTTTACTTGCTTATATTTTTAATCTATCAAGTTAAATATGATTACGATAAACGTTAAACAACCCGAAATCTTAATATTGCTAAACACACCCTATTCGCGCGACAATTTCAAAATTAACTATAATTCTACTACGTCGTTGAACGGTGTCGTCAACATTGTATTTTATACCTTACACCGACGTGTATTAGAATCAAAGAATGTAATGACAGCATTTTTAACGGCGTTTTTTTTTCACGTTGCTCACATTGTGTTTTAGCCTAAAGCATGCCGAAATTTCGTCGATGATACTGCATCACTGCGAGACTAACTATATCATAACAGCGTAACTGCATAATTAGTTTAGGTTTAGTGTCTGTCTGCTGAAAATTTTACTTTGACTTTATGTTACGCGGAAGTAACATTAGTATTCACGCGGTTATGCAGTTTCAGCGACGATTTGTTAGTCTAGGGATGCGTTTGCTTTAAAGAAATAGTAGATAGGACTTTTATCAACATTTTACATTAAAGCGTTCGTTTCGTAAACTCTGGAAATTTGGCATCACCTGCCCATCTTCTCATAGTCTGCCTCATGCTCAATATTCATTTGTTGGAGTTATTTGAAAATAAATAAATAAATCGGCGTTAAATTCAACAAAATATAATTCGAACGCAAACAGCAAGTGGTTCGCAAACAAATTATTTTGCATACATCAGTAAATCCCTCGTCGTTTACGGCACTGAATGCAGGTGGACTTGAATAGCAGCTCTGCAGAGTTTGGCTGAGGTTGGTCCCCAGTTGCATCTCCATTTATTTACGAGCATGGGCTTATTCTAGCCCGAAAATAGTCATTTCATATAGTGAGGGAGCTGAAAAGCGTGAATATGTGTGACATGCAGAGCACCAACATTCTACCTTATGTGGAATTTAAATTTTATAAATGATGATAGATCGGCGCCCATACCTATGTAGCATCCCTAGTTGATACAGGAGCAGATACGTTTTGCTGATTTGCATGTGCTCAGGCTGCCTGCTCAAATTCACGGGCGAATTGCTTAGTTCCCTTAAGTCAAATTTACGATGGATTCTTACAGTTAATGATCTGCAAAACAAGCAAAAAGCTTTTAACAGTTTAATCTTAAACTCTAAGTGATGCGGTGTGTACGATTCTCTCCACACGTACATATTTATGTGAAATTAATGTTAATTTTTATTTACAATGGTATATATTCACCTATGCTATTTACTATACATACATAGTTTATCAATTCAAGACAATTTAAACCAATTTTAATAATACTTTATGCAAAACTTTTTTGAGGTTTAATCCTTTCTTTTTTTATATTTCTTGATACACGTAAATCCCTATAATATATGATATGCACTTTCATCTTGCAGTCTTGCACCAAATAAAGCAAACTGGACTTATTCAATCGATACAGGTGCTTTCAGGTAAGATGACGTTTCACATCATTAATGAAGATATCTCAGTAATTCATTACCTGTTTACTAAGTCATACGAAAAATAATTGACCTTTCTAGGAATTCTGTAGTTATATATTCTCATTGACCTTTTTAGGAATTGTGTAACGTTTTAGTCTATATATCCAGATTTTAGTCCTGTGCATGAAATAGTGACAGCTTCCGTCAAAGAAAGAAAGTTATAGAGCCCCAACAGATTTTTACATTAGCCCTTAATGCCTAATAAACTAAAAAAACTACCTGCCAAAAAACACCACAGATATCAACATTTGGAACGTTTATTGACTTCATGGATATTCTGGATGCATTCAGCCCAGTGATGCCAAATTAGGCATTTTATTCCTAGATATTGAGATGATTTTCGGTTTTAGGGATTTAGGGATAAAAGTTTCAAAAGTGACGATATCTAGGAATATTTTATGCACTAAAAGTTTCTAATAATTTATTTGCTCCAAGCTATAGAGATCTTCTCCAAATTGCAGAAATACTAGCACAGAATGAGAATATCTGTGGAGTAAGCTATTAATTTTCATATCAATGTAACATACATTTGCTTTTAATACCATCTCCACTCTACTCTTCTGTTGTGTAATGATAATTTCCAGTTTGGAAAAATGCCATAGTTCAGATGGTTCGTTTTCAGATATATGTAGTTTTTTAATGGTGTTATGGAAAAAAGCTCTCCCATTTCTGCTGTTTCAAGTTCAGTACGACAGCAAGACTAGAAATGATCTCTGTGAAAAGCAAAATTTCATGAAAAATGGCTTTGTGATCCAGAATGCAAATGTTGTTGTAGTCGCATTTGCGATATTAGCAAATGTAATAATATAATGTAATCACATTGCATATACACATCCGATAGTCATCATTATCTCTTTATCAGTTATTTCCCGTTAGGATTTCGAACGCTAGAATATGAAGTGATCGAAGTTAGTCATAAAGAGGCCACTGTGTAGTAAGTAAATGAATAAATTGTTTGGCACAAGAAATTCGGGCATTTTATTTAACCAGAAAGTTCTCTTACAACATCAAAAGTGGGATTAGGGCCTGATGAAAATGGAATAAAATCTTAAGTTCCGCGAAATTGATTAATTACGAAGTGTCTGTGAAATTTGTGAAGAGTCCGCAAAAATAAATGTGTTGAAATAGGTGCATAGGTGTACGTGTGAAATATTTAAATAAAAGAAACGTATGCATATAAATTTCTAATAGCTAAACAATTTCGAAATTCAAAAGTGTGGATAAAAGAAAAAATATAAGAAATAAATTCCAGTTTAAAAGCTATTTCGTGAAATATCGCCGTGAAAAAAAAATCGCCCATGTACATCTGCTGCATGCCTATAACGTAGTGAGTAGAACCGCATGCTCCCAAGAATCTTACAAAATATTTAGTAATCAGTGTGAGAATCCAAATAATAATAAGGAAATTGCTTGGTTTTGGATATTACGAGCGTTATACTAAGATATTTTTTATAATTTCTCACAATTTTACGGAATTTTCTGACCACTGGGCCACACGCATAAACTGTTTCATCCAACAAGTTACAAGAAACAGACTTGAGGAAGATGATCAACGCAACGACAGTACACAGCAAAATGGTACATTAGTAGTGAATGAAGATGAGCACACCTACGAAGAAACTTCCGGAGTAACCGTAGAAAACCTAGATCAGCAGCTGAATCAACTAAGAGATATGGTGAAAAAGAAACAAGAAATTGCTGAATTAAAATGGAATTTATTTACATTAACTTTAGAGGAAGGTAATTCGTCTAGTAATTCATCATGCAGTTTTAGATATGTCGAAGAATCCCTACTGCGGTTTAGTGGCGATGATGACTGAAGCATTCAAAAGTGGATAAAAATGTTTGAAGAATCGAAGGAGATGTTTGGTTGGGACGAGAAAATGTCGTTCATTTGTGCTCAGCGATTGTTGAAAGGTACAGCAAAATTATATCTCCGCTCAGCGTTTTGTAAGTCTTTGGAGCCAATTCAGATTTAATCAACGAATATCACCACCTAGTTACGGCGGCTGATACACACGAGATTTTGCGACTGCGTAGAAAAAACAGAGATGAAACCTTACAGCAGTATGTTCTGACTGTGAAGGAAATAGCTGCTTTATCTGACATCGCATAACAGAACATTATTCATTATACTATCGAGGAAATACCAGAGACAGCTGTAAGCACGCAACTATTATACAGTGCTAATAACATCATGGACTTAAACAAGGCTTAAAAAAAATATGAAAAAATGAAAATATATACAAATATTGAAGGTTCTTCCCGGTTGTCAAGATACGATCACAAGAGAAGACATCCACAACAGCAACAACAACAGCCATAATTACCAAGGAACACCAAATGCTTCAACTGTAATCTGCAGGGGCACATAAGCAACAACTGCCCTAAACCAAAACAAAATAAACAATACCAGCCAAGTCCAGGGCTTTTCTATGCCCTGCCGGCATTCCACAAGCCAGCAGCACAGTACGGTGGCGTTTAACAAATCTCCCATGTACATCAGTGTTCAGTGCAAGGTCATTAGCCCTTGTCACTGATCAGCAATACGGGTGTCCCCAGCTGTGGTCATTGAACTGCACGGTCTGAGGTACTGAAAGCAGCAAATAGGCATAACACTATTGCTGTTTTTTTTACCTCGCTGTGTCGTTGACTGCAGCTGGGTGCCCCTAAATAAATATTTGTGTTGTTGTGTGTCGCTCTTTCTTCTGCTTTTTTTTGTTTTGCTTTGGAATATGCAGAATTTTATTTTAGAATTTTGCAACATTCGCGGATTGGGGGCAAATCGTTTTTTCGGTGTACTGCCACCTTCAATCAAAAAATCCGGCAATTCTTTGCGCTAAGTGCTGATTCTAATCAATATCACGTCCCTGGTTATAGCTTGGTGCCTCTTTTTCTCCACATAGGGGGATCGCAATATATATTCGGAATGATATGGCCTTTACTATTCTAAAAGACTTTCCACCTTCTGCCAATCCTGAGTTTAATTACATCTGGATCAGGTTCAAACTTCACAGGCACATCATCTACTTTTGCTTCCTTTATCGCAGCCCAAATATGTCTGATGACGACACGGTATCCGCATTTGACAATATCTCCAACAATATTGATCATTTGCTTTCTGTCTCCCCCTCTTCCGAAATCGTCCTGGCAGGCGATTTTAATGTCCATAACATACCGTGGCTCAGACATTCTTCTACCACAAGTCCTGCGGGCCGATTCGTTGAACTATTTTGTGAATCTTTCAATTTGCATCAGCTAGTGGATGCACTGACGAGAACCCCTGATGCAGCTGGAGATAGGGCCAATTTACTAGATTTGTTTCTGTCATCTCACCCTGACAAATATTCTATCTCAGTCGGCTCCCCTCTTGGTAATTCAGACCACTGTCTAATCACGGCTCAATTTATCACCTCATCTCTGCGCCGCCCCACTTCTCCACCTACAAGTAGGCTTCTCTGGCACTATAAGAACGCTGATTGGGAAAGTCTCAATCAGTATCTTAGAGATATAGATTGGTCGGTCTGTTTTGCTTCGAGGGAGGCTGATGAATGCACATTAGAACTTAGTAACTTACTAAGTCTACGCATGCGTGAATATATTCCGTATTCTTACAGCAGATCTCAACAACAGCAAAATCGCTCTTGGTTTAACGATAAGTGCAACTAAGCTATTAAAGCGAAAGAGTCTACTTTTCGCGCCTATGAAGTGCATCCTTGTCCAGAACTGAAAGAAATCTACAAGACTGCACGGAACACCTGCAAGTCCATTATCCAGAGAGAAAAATTTCTTTGTGACCAGAATGTTAGACAAAGAATCTTGGCAAGCCGCAGAGGTAGTAAAGGTTTCTGGTCCCTGGTCAAAACCATCAGGAACAACTTCAGCAGTTCCTCTATACCTTCACTACTTAATAATGGTGAAGTGGTTGTTGACTCCCAGGATAAAGCTAATATTTTGGCTGCTAGAATCGCATCAAATTCTTTTCTTCCACCCACTTCACAGGCACCTGTTGTGCATCCCCCGTGCGGATGTGTACAAGAGCCAATACACATCCGTACGAGGGATGTGTTCAAGGTTCTTAATGGTATCAACGTCTCTAAAGCCGCAGGATCTGATGGTTTCTCGCCCCTATTAATTAAAAGCTGTGCCTCATCCTTGGCTAAACCTCTTCGCAAACTATTCTACCTGTCCTATTCGACAGGAAAATTTCCAACTGCTTAGAAACTAGCTCACGTTCAGCCTATTCCCAAGAAAGGAGAGGGTAGCGATCCCTCAAATTATCGACCAATTGCATCCACTTCGATTCTTTCAAAGGTTTTTGAATCTATCATTAACTCCAAATTAATGAAGTATCTGGAAACCAATCAGCTCATAAACGATCGCCAATACGGCTTCCGGCACGGTCGCTCATCTGGAGACTTGCTGACTTTTCTTACGGAACGTTGGAATCGTAGCCTTCACAATTTTGGTGAGTCCAAAATCGTTGCTCTAGATATTTCAAAGGCCTTTGATAGAGTCTGGCATCCAGCCCTTTTAGCCAAACTCAAAGCACTTGGTCTTTTCCCTCCTCTTCTATTATGGATTGAAAGTTTTTTATCTAGTCGCCAAATACATGTTGTATTAGAAGGCGTTATATCTGAACCTCATCCTATTAATGCCGGTGTCCCCCAGGGCTCTGTTATTTCTCCGACTCTATTTCTAATCTTCATTAATGATCTGCTTTCCCTTACTTTTAATCCTATCCATAGCTTTGCTGATGACAGTACCCTTGATTTCGCATACTCCTTTGACACCATTGCGGATTCCAGAGGGAACGCCACATGTGTTAAACGAGACTGCATGATTAGATCATTGAATAATGATCTTGACAATATTCTCGCTTGGGGCAAAGTGAATCGCGTCGAATTCAATGCATCTAAGACCCAAAGCTTTCTCATCTCATTAAAACAAGACCATCACTTAACCACTCCCGTTTCGTTTGATGGAGCATTAATTTCTGATTCACCGTCACTAAGAATTTTTGGTATTAATATTTCCAGCAAATTAAGCTGGACAGATCACATCTTCTCGGTTGCCAAAGAAGCATCAAAATGTCTTGGTTTTTTGAAAAGGTGTAAGAAATATTTCAGCCCATCAAATATAGCGCTCCTCTACAAGTCCTACATCAGACCTAGAATGGAATACAATTCCCATATCTGGGCCGGGGCTGGTCGCACAGCCTTAGCTTCATTGGATATTGTCCAAAAGAGAGCCTGCAAGCTCATTGGCGATGTGGCAATTACTCGTCATATCGACTCGCTCGAGCACCGTCGCAATTTTGGATGCCTTTCGCTCCTTTATCGCTATATGCATGGTCAATGTTCTGATGAAATATCTAGTCTGATCCCTTGTAGAATAGTTCCTGCACACAATACTCGCGCTGCATCCCGCGCTCATCCTTTTACCCTTCAAATTACCTTCGGCCGTACACTTAAATTCCGTGATGCTTTCTTATCCCGAACTGTGCGAATGTGGAACAGTCTACCATCTTCTGTCTTTCCTCCGGCATACAACCTGCGAAAGTTTAAGGGCGACATACATCGCCACCTCCGCCGCTCTCCTCATATCCCTTAATCCTTTCCCTATCTCCTTCCTGCCACGCTGTGCTTTGCATCATAGGGTATCCCCTGAGCTTGGCTTAATAATATAAAAAAAAAAAAACGGCAAAAATATTCCTGCTTTCGGTTTGGTCAATAGGGACACATCGCAAGATGTTGTAATCAAGCGGCTGCAATTATGATGGTTCAAGACGAAGCTTCTATTACTGGAGGAACATCAATCAATCACGGAAGCAATAGCTATGAGTTCATAGATAATACTAATAATTCTCATTTCTTGCTTAGTTAGACTTTCCTTGGTCAAAAGACCCCAGAAGTATCAACAACAATTATGGCGATGATAGTTCTAGACACAGGAAGTCCCATTAGTTTTATAAAGGAATTTTGCATCCCATGTTACGTTTTGTCAACATTAAATCCAGCTGCCACAAGGATATATTCTGGCATCAGCAATAGCGAACTAAATGTTTTAGGTAGAACTTATTGCTGTATTTATTTTGGAGGTAAATTTGTTAAGATATTTTTATTAGTAGTAGGAGATAAAAGCATGAAATATCCCGTTGTGCTAGGCAGAAATTTTGTACTACCTAGTAGTGTCAAGCTGGTTTATAACGGAAATATCGACACTCGTAGCCGAAATATAGACATTAAAGATATAAATTTTAACATTAATACTAACAATATTATACCTAATGACGAAACCTTAGATAAGGTAATGTAGCAATATAAACGATGACGATATTTTAGAAAACATTTTAAATATCGATCCGTGTGTAAATGATTTAATTGAGCAAGATTTACATATAAATGAAAAACTAAGTTTTGCGGAAAAGGATCTTTTGAAAACGGTTTTAAAAACTACCCCTGCTAATAACGATTTTTGATTTAACGAAAATTCTAACCATGAATTGAAAATCACATTAACCAAAAGTAGTATTTTTAACTGTACCCCACGATGTTTACCCTTCGCAAATAAAATTGAATTAAGGAAAATCTGATATGATCTGCTCTAGAAAAAAATTATTCGTGAGAGTAATATTCCCCTTTTGCATCCCCAATTGTCTTAACTAAGAAAAAGAGTGGCGAGCTAAGACTATGTGTTGACCATAGGGTATTCAATAAAATAACACAAAAAGATAATTATCCATTACCATTAATAGAGGACCACTTGGATAGGTTGCGCGAAAAAACTATTTTTCGATGTTAGATGTGAAGAATGGGTTTCATCGGGCCATTTGGCTTGAAAAATGCACCCGCCATGTTTCACCGTTATATTAGTTCTGTTTTTAAAAACCTAATAGAAGAAGTAATGAGGCTAGTAAATAACCAAAAACTGAAGGTTTGACAAATTTATTTATTTATTTATTCAAAAATTTACAGCGATAGCTTACAGACTGGTCACAATTAAAAGCTATCGGGATCTTAATAACTAGAAAATACAAAAGTAAAATGAGAAAAAAAAAATTTTTTTTTTCCCTTATTGCAGAAGAAGATTTAAAACAATAACAAATTTAATTAACAAAGCTAGATGCTATATAGATAAGTATTATGGAATTCAATATAAAGTTACTATTAACAGCTATTGAAAATTAGATGAATTACTATCAAAAATTCAAGATAACAGGGAATAATTAAAGGTAAAAAGAGGAAACTTAAATAATGAAAGCTTAAGGAAATTTGATGAATCAACAAAAGGGGAAATATACAATGATTCTTGGTATTGAATTATCATTATATAATGGTTACTCGGATTGCGGAGAGAGGGGAATCTCAATTTCATTTCTGATAAGAGTTCTAAATGAGTAGAGGGTAAGACTGAGGATGTCAACATCGTTTAGCAGGTCATTATGATTTTTCTGAATACTATAAGTAGGATATTTATAACGCAGATTGATTCTGGCAGTAGGGATCTGGAAAGCTAAAACTAACTCTAGTTGGGTTAACAAAATTAATGCTGCTTAATAATTCAGGGCAACGAATATGGTTATGTATTATCTTAAACAAGAAGATTTCATTAAGGAAAAGGCGCCGCTTTTGGAGGGTAGAGATACCAAATATGTCAAGTCGAGAAAAATAATTTAGATAACATCCATCCATTTTATATTGTAGAATTCTAGTACATTTCCTCTGCACAGATTCAATCTGTTGTATATACACACCATAAAAAGATTCCAGATAGTGCACCCGTACTCGAGGTGACTTCTTATTAAGGAATTGTATAGGGTAATAAACGAGGATGAACTTTTAAAAGATTTACAAGCTCGGAATAAGAACCCAAGTAATCTAAAAGCTTTGGAAGTAATCCAGTTGATGTGTGACTGAAATAATAGTTTCTGGTTGAATAGAACACCCCGGTCTTTCAATTCAGTAACACGGTTAAGACAGATATCAGCAATTTTGTAATGGTAATGTATGGTATTTGTTTTTCAAGAAAAAGTTAAGGTTCTACAGTTCTCTAAAGCTAGAATATCTCTCTTTAAGGACAAGCAGTCCTCTTGTGTCTCAATGACTTTAAGAAATTTTGCATCATCTGCGTATAAAAGACATTCGCTTCTCATTTGGAGGGGTAGGTCATTAATGTAGTTGAGGAGTATATAAGGACCAAGAAGGGTACCTTGCGGGACACCAGACGTTTGCACAAAATGGGTGGACTGATAACCATTTAAAACTACTATCTGGAGTCGCTCACGGTGATATGACGCAAACTATCCTATTAGATTTGCATGAAAACCTAAGAAAGACATTTTCAATAATATACGAGAGTGCACGATCTTATCAAAAGCCTTAGAAAAATCCGTTTGAATAGAATCAACTTGTTTTCCCTCATCAAGTGCAACGGCAATTTTGTTAGTATATATCGCTAAGTTCGTGACAGTGGACTTACCCGGATGGAATCCATGTTGTTGAGAAATGAAAATGCAGATTATTTGGGGAAGAAGTTGGTCGTAAATTATTTTTTTCAAACACAAGAGCTAGACTATTGGAGATGGATATAGGTCTGTAATTTGTTATGGATTTAAGATCACCGCATTTAAAGATAGGAGTAACGAAAGAATTCTTTAGCGTGGATGGATAAACTTTGTGATGTAATGACAAATTGAATAATAAGCTTATTGGGGTACTTAGGACTGCAGAGCAATTCTTCAAGAAGATGTTTGGTACAGCGTCGGGTCCTGCTTTCTTACTTATATCTAAACTTAGAAGAATTGTTTGTACATCTTGCGGAGTGATTGCAAGCACAGAAATAGAAGTGGTGGAAGATAGAGGAGATGAGATGGGTCCTAAGGCAACTGTGGATGTCGACAAGTCATTATCACTAGTGTTGTCAGAATATACTGTCTTGAAATAACGAGCAAGACTATCACAAATATTTTGAGGTGTATTGAAAAGTGTATTATCATAATACATTTCACTAGGAAAGTCGTTTGATGATTTCAGCGTTTTTGTATAAGCCCAGAATGCTTTAACGTTGCTTTTTAAAGCTCTCTCGGTTTCTTCTAAATATTTCTTAAAACACTCTTTGATTAATATTTTGGACAATCGACGATATAGGGAAAGACTTGCATAAGTTTCGGGGTGTTTCAAGCGTTTATATATACGGCGATACTTTTCTTTTTCTTTTAAAGCTTGGATTAATTAGCGATTGTACCAATTTGGATATTTTTGGTTTTTAGGTTGAAATGATGGGACCAAGGTCGCAATACAATTATCTAGAATAAAAAAAATTATTTAATGATTTAATTATATCAGTGGAAAACTTAGAAGAGAAGTCAACTGAAGCCAGATATTCATTGATAACAGTGTAATCGGCCCTGTGAAAGAAAAGTTTATTTGGAGCGCTCACTGGTAATGAGTCATGTCGTTTAAATGAAATATCAACATCGAAAGGTGGATGATTTTGATCGATACGGGGAAATACTTCCAGAGAAGCCGATACCCTAATATCATTTTCGGACAAATTGGACCAGATTAAATCTAGTATTCTATTATTATGATTAGGTATCATGTTAAATTGTCTTAAATTACACATGTTAGTGTTATTTTGAAGCGAAAATGAAGCATAATTAATAAAACCAGACATACTCATGCACATCTCCTCATTACTATAAGTCCAAATTTATTAGGTAGGTTAAAATCTCCAGTGATAATAACTTTAGACATTTCAGCAAGTTGGAAGCATTTGACACTAATATCAGAAATAATTGAATCGTATATATCAAATGAAGTAGAAGGAGGAATATAAATACAAGATATGTATAACCGAAAATAACCATGCTTGACGACAACCCAAAGATCCTCGTTTTCAGACTCCATTTCAGGAGTGTGATGTGATATTAATGATTTATTAATGGCTATAAGACAACCTCCTCCATCCTTATTGGAAGTAAGACTTAGGTTTCTGTCCTTTCTGTACACCAGGTAGCGATGATCGAAGAGTTCACTACTTAATACGAAGTCTTGCAAAACGGTTTCAATGAAACATATAATGTCGTAGTTGTTCGCCAAGATGGAAAGTTTTACATCCTCAGTGTTAGTTCTTAGACCTCTAACATTCTGATAATAGAGTTTAAGTGACATATGTATTAGGAAATAAAGTCTTTTGAGTGCGGAAAAAAGAAAAAAGGAAAATATTAGAATTATGTAGAGCTTTTCTTCAAATTGAAGTCAAGACTTCCCTCATTTTTAACCAGAAATCGAAGTCTTGCAAAACGAAGTCCGGAAAATTTTCCGGTAAAAAAGATTTCTAAATTATGCAGGATCAAGTTCCTATCAACTGGCATCATTACTTTCTCTCCGACAATGGTGAAAACTTGCAGAAAAAATCGAGGAAAATTCAAGTAAAACGCTTTTCCGGAGTTTTTCAGACCAAGCAAGCGTTTGAGCGTTTTGCAACCTAAGAAGAGTAGAGCGAAATGAGTTGCATAAAGTTGCTCTTGTAGAAAACCCCATGGAAAACCCGGAAAAGCGGGAAAATCATCGGACAAATTTTCATCGATATGATTAGTGATAAATCTGTTTCAGGAAATATGCAGAATTTTCCAATTTTTTTGGAAAATTTTCCGAAAATTTCCGGAATTTTCCGACTTTACCGGAAAATTTTCCGACAAAAAGTTTTATATGCTAAGCGGAATCATTTTTTTCCCGTCCGACCGCCATCAATACTTTCTCTTCAACAATCACGAAAACTTGCATGAAAAATCGAGTAAAATTCATGTAAATTTTTAAAAAAAAATTCATAGCAATAGGAAAAGTCTGTGGAAAACATGGAAAATCGGGAAAATTCATGTTACAAGGGATCAAGTTGGAATACAGGTAAAAGCGCTGTTTTAAACATAATTTAAATGTCAGAAAACCGTTGCAGTACTTCAACGATTTGATACTCGAAAAATTTATGTTTTCGGATCGGTACCAAACATGACTTAAAAATTGTTTTAAAATATCTCCATGCAGCACATAGTAACAATTTAGTTAACGTGAAAAAGGCAGAAAATAAAATAAGTAAAAAACGAGTTTTCAAACAAAACTGATGCCAAGCCGCATGAAAAAGTAGAAAATAAACTTTTCTTCACACACAAAGGTGGACTCAGATTTTATTCGCTGACAATCAACGATATATTTCAGTATGATCAATCAAAGGTAAAATCTGAGTCCACCTCTGTGTGTGAAGAAAAGTTTATTTTCTACTTTTTCATGCGGCTTGGCCTCAGTTTTGTTTGAAAACTCGTTTTTTACTTATTTTATATCTTTAAAGATGTATTTTTTGTTACTTGTAAATGATAAATAAATAAATAAAATTTATTTATGAAAACACAAAATATTATAATACTGCGTTTTTTTTATTTTGGAGTAAAAGGAATTCTAGGAATTTTTTCAAGCGCAGCGGTTGTGCGCATAGTTGCTTCTAAACTCTAGAAACAGAAAGTAAGTATAAAAGCGTAGAGGAGGTAATGCGCCGATCTCTGTTCAATTCGAAGTTGTTTCGATTGGTCGATATTAGAGCGTTAAGTCCTCCATTCACTTCCAGATTATCTACATTTCTCAACTGTAGATAGATTTGTATTCCGCACTACATCAACAGTTCAAATCGTACGATTTGATCTGAAGTCTAGGTAATTTGCCTGCGTATGTTGAAAATTTAAACGATTTGATTGTGAACCAGATCAGCAGTCCATGAACTACAGACTGTAGGTAGATCTGTAGGTAAATACACCACACACATGCAGTTCAGATAATTGGACTGCAGATTTGAAATCTGCATACGAAGTGTACAATTTCATCGTCAATCATTATTTTGAGTTCAGTTTACTTCAGAATTCATTGAAGTGTAGGTACAGGAAAAATGGAAACAAAAATACCATTCTTATTCGGAGAGAAAGTTAAAAGAAAATGGTTATAAAGAATTAATAGAGCGTTATTTTAAAATGTTGAACCTGGTGTGAGAAAAACTTTCTATCCGTGAACATAAACAAATGTAAATACGTCTCCTTTTCTAGAAACCAAAATCCAATCCTCTTTAATTAGAAATTGGGTAGCTCCCTATATAGAGAGAGTTTTCAATATAAAAGACATAGGTCTAATCTTCGACAGCAAATTCATATTTGATTCTCATGTTAGTTATATAACCAATAAAGGATTTAAAATACTTGGATTTATCATTCTATGTACTAAGTCGTTCAGAAATGTATTTACTAAGTCTACTTGAGAGCTCCTCAGTCATTTGGAACTATATACATTGATAAAATTGAAAGAGTTCAGAGACGATGTACAAGTTTTCTACTTTTCAAAACAGATGGAGTTAATAGAAGCCTCAATTATATGGAAAGACTACAGAGGTACTCAAAGCTTTAGTTGGAAATCCTTCGTGGCTATCTTGACGAAACAAAATCAAACAATCTATTTAATAGTCCAATAATCCTTAGTAAAATTGATTTCAATTCCCTATCGAGTAACACGAGAGAAGTTTTATATTTTAGGCTTCAATTAGGAAGAACAGATCTAATGAAAGCACCTTGGTATTATAAGAATAAAAAAAAACATAATATAAGTTGTATTATGACATTGACCTCAGATAACCGCTCATCTCTTCAACGCATTGTTTTGAACCAAAGTTATTTTAATTAGGTCTTCCAATTATTTTTTGAAAATATTTTACTAATTTCTGAAATCTTGTTATTTTATTCATTTTCCCTTCAATAAGTATATAGTACCCTTCACCTTTTAGCAAATATTTCTCGTTTCCCTTATAATTTTTTAGTTCATTTTTTGCTTCTAATACATATGTATACATAGTAGTTAGTAGTTTACATAGTATAGTTTAGATTAAGTATATTAGTTTTGTATCTTTGTGTAAATTGCCATGAGCTATATGTCAAACTTAAAGTTTTGGATTTAATTTTTTTTATAATGGATTGACGCCTCTAAAATTAGGTTTGACTGCATTATGCTTATATTTATTACTTTATTATAATCATTTCTTCTTAAAATTAGAATTTAAGCTTTTTTATTTTCGAACTTGTTTAAACGGTAGTAAGTGTAATTTTCTGTTTGCTATCGCATGAATTTCTTTAATAAGTAAATAAATAAAAATAAATTATGCAGCTATTACTGAGTCTGTTAAGAAAAAAAAATTATTAACCTCATATGTTTCATATGTGAGATGCTTTGTCTATGAAGCAACCAAACTTTCACCCAGAAGCGTTTTTACTCTTCACTGGTTTTTCTGATAAAAGAATTATTATTACCAGACAAGACCCAACAGTAGGATAGTGCTAATCCTCAGTTTATCTGAAATTTTCTGTCTCTCAATTTTCAAACTTAAGGCGTGATCTGATAGAAGTGGGTGGACGAAAATAGATTTGGACTGAAAGATGCCATTTACAGTCTGAAACTGCAGATAATCTGGATGTGAATGTAGGCCTTTAAACATGTCAAGTTCAATGCAGGTTTTTCTATATGAAAATTCATATTTTAAATTAAAAAAAGTTTTTATAAAGAAAAACAAATTTCAATTTCAGTTGCGTTACTGTGTGTCATGTTACTATTTCATTGCTTTTTTTTCTACCCCTCAAAATACTTCCGGCCGTAATATTTTTATCTCGGACTGTGCGAATGTGGAACAATACCATCTTCTCTCTTTCCTTGAGCTTACAATGTTCGAAGGTTCAAGAGTAACATGCATACACCAGCACCTTCGCTCATGTTCCCCACTATTTTCGCTACCTCCTATTTACCATGCTGGTTTTGCATATTGCATCATCATAGGGAATCCCTCGAGCTTGGCTTAAAGAATAAAATTACTCTAAAAGAAGTTGAGTGAGGAAAAAATCCACCGATTTCGTCGTACTATGGGCTACTGAATCCCTCTCGTCCGGGTAAAAAAAAACACTCTCTATACACAGATAATGAATTTTATGACGGTCTATCCAAAGAGGGGCAGAAACTCTATTTGTAGAGAGCTTTGCTATGAAAATTCATAGCGAAATAACTCAATCTGAAATTGACTCGTTTTGCTGCAGGAATTGAGTGGAAAAAACTATTTATGCAAACGAAAAATCTTTGAAAAAAGAAATTTCATTGTAAAAGAGGGCGTTTTATAAAAGCAGCAACTGTATAATCGTCAGTACGGCTTGGTTCCTGCCTGCCTATGGGCCAAAGCAAACAGCCAAGCGGACCTCATATATAGACTTAAAATAAAATTTTCACAGGCTGTGGTTTTCTATATGATATATATGGTAATATAACAGCAAATAATAAAAAGCAAATAATATCAAACGTGATTTTTCGGCGTTTTTCATTCTTATTATTATCTGTCTGTCAACGGGTTGTATCTCATTAACCGTAACAGGTAAACAGTTGAAATTTTCACAAAGTGTGTATTTCTATTGCCGCTATAACAACAAATAATAAAAATGAAATTAAATTTTTCTCATTCATTATTATTATCATAAGTAGGCATTATTTTTTCAAAGGACAGCATTATTATTATTTTTTGAAATGACAGCAATATTTTTTTAAATGACAGCATTATTTTTTTATTGACAGCATTATTTTGTTCTACAAGTCAGTTTTCACAGCCCTCAAAAAATATTTGACCGTTCTCATAACGTGAAGTGTACAGGTCTTACCTGAATCGCATTTTCTGAATTTAAGGTTTTCACCAGAACAAAGTGAAACAAAGTGAAACCTTTTTCTGAAATAACTACAACAATTTTCAGTAATCTAATAAAACAGCAAACGTACTCGAAAGGAATGATGACAATTTGGTGACTGTACCGCAACTGCACTAACCCATGTACGCTTGATTAGTCACATCCTCAAATTTAAAGCAATCCATAAATCAATTCCGGAAGATTCAGAAATATGTTGTTACTCAACACTAGGAGAAGACTTCAAACCCCAGTATCTCCCCGGTGGTGAAGTTAGACCCCCTCCATTCCTTTTTTTTATTTCTTACCGATATCTATCACCTCCTTTCATATGGCTATCCAAATTCCTGTACACACTGTTATTATTATTGTATTATTTAAGAGCAAGATTGAATTTGCACAACGTGATTCATAAAATGCTACGCAAAGTGGATTGTTTTTTTTATAGTGGAGAATCATAATGAAAGATTTTACTAGGTACAGTGATTCTTCATGACAAAGTGAATTTCCAAACCTTCCATACCACTAATGCGTACTTTTTCGGTGAAATCCAAAAATCTGTACATTCAAACGCATGCTTTTGTACTACTATATCAGAGATATTTCAGTTTTGGGTTTAACCTGAGCAAAATTCTGAATTTTTCCAACTGAGTTATTTTAATGATTTTCTATGCAATCATATAAATTCAATCACGCAAACATGCTTTATATCGGTGTTCATTGAGTTAGAGAATTTATTTACAAACAAATCTGCTTAGTAGATAAGCTATGCCGGTTCTGGCCCAAAATCCCATGTTATTTCTTATGGAGGTCCCAATTCACATTTTGCGACTGTCTCGCTCGCACATATCATCCGTCTCTGCCTCACCCCCACACAAGATGGGGGGGGGGGGGGGGGGTATGACGTCATTGGGGGACTCCTCGCTCGCGGTACATTACACACACACTCACACACACACACACTCACCAACACATACATGGATTTTAAGTCCATAGAAATAGCGGGGGGGGGGGGGGTATTTATTTGAAATAATGAGCTCGTTTGAACATAAAAACGGCATTTATCATTCTTTTCAATGATGGGCAAGCTAAAAACAGTAACAAGCAACCGCATCTTATTCTTCGTAGCAATCTTTACCTGCAGCAGTGAGTCAAAACTTGATTTCCAAGTTCCTTACATTTCAAGCGTAGCAATTTTTATTGATTTGTAATCGGCTATCAGAAATATCATTTGGTTTGTGTTTGCGTATGTGTGTATGTTCATAAATATAATAATATTATTTGTTACACCATGTTGTGAAATATAGCTGTTTCTATATTTATCTGGATTTAAGAGATAATTCAAATGGGGAAGTAATTTTCAAGTCCCCAAATCGGAACCAGCGAAATGCTTAACAAGCTACCAGGCCACCAGGCTACCAGAAGCCATTTAAAGTTAAGTTAATGTGCTATATCAGATAAGCAATCAACCGAATCATTTCATTTTGGCCGATTTATATGAGTAATGCACCAATCTCGCTCTCAAAAACCTGTCTTAGCGTAAACAAGCTACGTGAATAAGGTATCAAAATGTTGTTTTTACCTTTTTACTAAAATCATATGCTCGCTAGGTAGGAATTGGTTCATGTTTACATCTACCATGTGCTTTTGTCTTGCGCTTTCATCCTTTATCTTTATTTGCAACGGGGTAGAAAATCAGTTTTTGCTGCTTGTTGCACTTCTTACTGAGGTACACTTCATGTGTGGCTTCATAATGTTGTTCGCTTTAATTTGTAATTCTTGCTTTCTGATTAAAGCTGTTCATGCTTGCCCAGTTATCACAGTTGATTCCATATATTCGTCGTCACTAACATAAACAGAAAAACAAAACCTGTTGTGAATGAATAACTGCAGCAGGGTTACTGACAATGTTATTAATAAAACTAAAAGAAGTTTAAGACTTTTTTAATAAAGATTTTTGCAAAGCGTTTGTTTGTTAAGCATTAATAGTGGCATGAAAATAAAACCGAATTTTGTTATGTAAAACAGGTTGTGTATAAAGACGGTATGTGTAAGGGATCTTTCAAGAAAATAAAAGCAAATCTTTGTTATTAATAGTATTTATTTCAATTGTACATAGTTTAGTACATAGTTTGTTTCAAAAGCTCTTCGTTAACGTAGACAAGCATACGATAGTGTCCCCGGGCCCCTCAGCCGTTTCCCCAAGGCTTTGCTTATGACTCGTCTTTAAAGGTTGATAACACTGCACAATATGCAAAAGCTATCATTAAAAAGAAAACAAACGTTACTCACTCTTGCTGCTTCAGACTTCACTGGCAACGTAAACCTGATTTAGCACAAAACAAAAATAACAGAACAGCACGTCACATCTTTCTGCGAATATGTGTGCAATTAGGCATTCACCTGTTATGTGCTCCTGTTGCTTAGCTGCTACTGTTGCTTCGCATAATTTTTATATGAAATTCTGGATATTTGCATAATATCATTGATCTTGTCCAAATCACATTATCATATTTTCTTAACAAAATGACATCAATTTCCAAAGTAGGAAGGTAGCGTAAACAAAAAAGCATGACCTACCACAATAACGAAAAAAAATGGGTCAGATTGCCAGTATGTAAACAAGGGCTCGGGCTGGTAAAAACAGGTTGACGATTTGGTGAACATGAACTGAAAAAACATGAAATGTATGCCATTTTAATTTGAAATATTTTATTTTTGGATCATCTCTTGCAGATTGCAAATAAAAAGGTTAACATTAATTGAAAAAAATTTAAATAAATAATGCATACCTACTGCTCGCGTTTCAAAACGAATATCTTGCGATTAAAAGTCGGTTATCAAGATTTAATTTGCTTTCAGAAACGTTTTGTAGATTAAAAATAAAAAACTCAGCTGTGATGAGGCCGCTTCTTTGTAAAAGCAAGAAATAATCTGGAATAAGAGATGATTCGCTTTTGTTTAAAACAGTATTTGCAAATTCTGTATGCATAGAAAAAACATGAAATATATGCCATTTTAATTTGAAATATTTTATTTTTGGATCATCTCTTGCAGATTGCAAATAAAAAGGATAACATTAATTGAAAAAAATTTAAATAAATAATGCATACCTACTGCTCGCGTTTCAAAAACGAATATCTTGCGATTAAAAGTCGGTTATCAAGATTTAATTTGCTTTCAGAAACGTTTTGTAGATTAAAATAAAAAACTCAGCTGTGATGAGGCCGCTTCTTTGTAAAAGCAAGAAATAATCTGGAATAAGAGATGATTTGCTTTTGTTTAAAACAGTATTTGCAAATTCTGTATGCATATATACATATGTGGAGAACTAAAAAGAATCAACCTATTAAGTTTTTATAAATTTTATTTAAATCATTGCTTCTATGATTTACATTTAAAATGATATCACCTACTTGTGACAATTCTGGTCTTATATCTAAAAACTGCCTACGGCGGAGCTTCATACAAACACGTGCCCAAGTTAATAAGCCTACGATTTAAAAAGATTATCTCGGGGTTAAAATAATTTAAGTGTACATAAGAAGTTCGACTTGATATAAAAAAATCTTCAGCTCATTTTGATTTCATTTCGTTTAGGTTTATGTCAACTGGGTTTGCTTTTGTCTCAAGGAACTTTTTTTTGTGACAAACTTTTCCAGTTTTTCAAAATTTTTACGATTACTTCATTTTACTTTCATTTCGTTTAGTTTAATTTGTTGTTTTCCTCTGAAGATAAGACTTATCTAAATTAATTGATAACGAGAAACATATGGGTGATTTTATTTCCTCAATATTTTTATGATAAATATAATATGTGTACTGGGTTTGCTTCTGCTTCATATCATTGTTTATTTTTTAATGAATATTTGTCGCAAGAGAACTTTTTTGTTAGAACCATTTCCAATTTTTTCACATTTTTTACGATTATTTCAGTTTGATTTCATTTCGTTTAGGTTTATGTCAACTGGGTTTGCTTCTGTTTCATGTCATTGTATATTCTTCAATGAATATCTGTCTCAAGGAACTTTTTTTGTGACAAATTTATCCAGTTTTTCAAAATTTTTACGATTACTTCATTTTACTTTCATTTCGTTTAGTTTAATTTGTTATTTTCCTCTAGAGATAAGACTTATCTAAATTAATTGATAATGAGAAACATATGAGTGATTTTATTTCCTCAAAATTTTTTATGATAAATATAATATGTCTACTGGGTTTGCTTCTGCTTCATATCATTGTTTATTTTTTAATGAATATTTGTCGCAAGAGAACTTTTTTGTTAGAACCATTTCCAATTTTTTCAATTTTTTTTACGATTATTTCAGTTTGTTTTCATTTCGTTTAGGTTTATGTCAACTGGGTTTGCTTCTGTTTCATGTCATTGTATATTTTTCAATGAATATATGTCTCAAGGAACTTTTTTTGTGACAAACTTATCCAGTTTTTCAAAATTTTTACGATTACTTCATTTTACTTTCATTTCATTTAGTTTAATTTGTTGTTTTCCTCTAGAGATAAGACTTATCTAAATTAATTGATAATGAGAAACATATGGGTGATTTTATTTCCTCAATATTTTTATGATAAATATAATATGTTCTACAGGGTTTGCTTCTGCTTCATATCATTGTTTATTTTTTAATGAATATTTGTCGCAAGAGAACTTTTTTGTTAGAACCGTTTCCAATTTTTTCAAATTTTTACGATGATTTCAGTTTGATTTCATTTCATTTAGGTTTATGTCAACTGGGTTTGCTTCTGTTTCATGTCATTGTATATTTTTCAATGAATATCTGTCTCAAGGAACTTTTTCTGTGACAAACTTATCCAGTTTTTCAAAATTTTTACGATTACTTCATTTTACTTTCATTTCGTTTAGTTTAATTTGTTGTTTTCCTCTAGAGATAAGACTTATCTAAATTAATTGATAATGAGAAACATATGAGTGATTTTATTTCCTCAAACTTTTTTATGATAAATATAATATGTCTACTGGGTTTGCTTCTGCTTCATATCATTGTTTATTTTTTAATGAATATTTGTGGCAAGAGAACTTTTTTGTTAGAACCATTTCCATTTTTTTCAATTTTTTTACGATTATTTCAGTTTGATTTCATTTCGTTTAGGTTTATGTCAACTGGGTTTGCTTCTGTTTCATGTCATTGTATATTTTTCAATGAATATCTGTCTCAAGGAATTTTTTTTGTGACAAACTTATCCAGTTTTTCAAAATTTTTACGATTACTTCATTTTGCTTTCATTTCATTTAGTTTAATTTGTTGTTTTCCTCTAGAGATAAGACTTATCTAAATTAATTGATAATGAGAAACATATGGGTGATTTTATTTCCTCAATATTTTTATGATAAATATAATATGTCTACAGGGTTTGCTTCTGCTTCATATCATTGTTTATTTTTTAATGAATATTTGTCTCAAGAGAACTATTTTGTTAGAACCATTTCCAATTTTTTCAAATTTTTTACGATTATTTCAGTTTGATTTCATTTCGCATAGGTTTATGTCAACTGGGTTTGCTTCTGTTTCATGTCATTGTATATTTTTCAATGAATATCTGTCTCAAGGAACTTTTTTTGTGACAAACTTATCCAGTTTTTCAAAATTTTTACGATTACTTCATTTTACTTTCATTTCGTTTAGTTTAATTTGTTGTTTTCCTCTAGAGATAAGACTTATCTAAATTAATTGATAATGAGAAACATATGAGTGATTTTATTTCCTCAAAATTTTTTATGATAAATATAATATGTCTACTGGGTTTGCTTCTGCTTCATATCATTGTTTATTTTTTAATGAATATTTGTCGCAAGAGAACTTTTTTGTTAGAACCATTTCCAACTTTTTCAAATTTTTTACGATTATTTCAGTTTAATTTCATTTCGTTTAAATTTATGTCAACTGGGTTTGCTTCTGTTTCATGTCATTGTATATTTTTCAATGAATATCTGTCTCAAGGAACTTTTTTTGTGACAAACTTATCCAGTTTTACAAAATTTTTACGATTACTTCATTTTACTTTCATTTCGTTTAGTTTAATTTGTTGTTTTGCTCTAGAGATAAGACTTAGCTAAATTAATTGATAATGAGAAACATATGAGTGATTTTATTTCATCAAAATGTTTTATGATAAATATAATATGTCTACTGGGTTTGCTTCTGTTTCATATCATTGTTTATTTTTTAATGAATATTTGTCGTAAGAGAACTTTTTTGTTAGAACCATTTCCAATTTTTTCAAATTTTTTACGATTATTTCAGTTTGATTTCATTTCGTATAGGTTTATGTCAACTGGGTTTGCTTCTGTTTCATGTCATTGTATATTTTTCAATGAATATCTGTCTCAAGGAACTTTTTTTATTGACAAACTTATCCAGTTTTTCAAAATTTTTACGATTACTTCATTTTACTTTCATTTAGTTTAGTTTAATTTGTTGTTTTCCTCTAGAGATAAGACTTATCTAAATTAATTGATAATGAGAAACGTATGAGTGATTTTATTTCCTCAAATTTTTTTATGATAAATATAATATGTCTACTGGGTTTGCTTCTGCTTCATATCATTGTTTATTTTTTAATGAATATTTGTCGCAAGAGAACTTTTTTGTTAGAACCATTTCCAATTTTTTCAAATTTTTTACGATTATTTCAGTTTCATTTCAGTTCGTTAGGTTTATGTCAACTGGGTTTGCTTCTGTTTCATGTCATTGTATATTTTTCAATGAATATCTGTCTCAAGGAACTTTTTTTGTGACAAACTTATCCAGTTTTTCAAAATTTTTACGATTACTTCATTTTACTTTCATTTCGTTTAGTTTAATTTGTTGTTTTCCTCTAGAGATAAGACTTATCTAAATAAATTGATAATGAGAAACATATGGGTGATTTTATTTCATCAAAATGTTTTATGATAAATATAATATGTCTACTGGGTTTGCTTCTGTTTCATATCATTGTTTATTTTTTAATGAATATTTGTCGCAAGAGAACTTTTTTGTTAGAACCATTTCCAATTTTTTCAAATTTTTTACGATTATTTCAGTTTGATTTCATTTCGTATAGGTTTATGTCAACTGGGTTTGCTTCTGTTTCATGTCATTGTATATTTTTCAATGAATATCTGTCTCAAGGAACTTTTTTTGTGACAAACTTAGCCAGTTTTTCAAAATTTTTACGATTACTTCATTTTACTTTCATTTCGTTTAGTTTAATTTGTTGTTTTCCTCTAGAGATAAGACTTATCTAAATTAATTGATAATGAGAAACATATGTGTGATTTTATTTCATCAAAATGTTTTATGATAAATATAATATGTCTACTGGGTTTGCTTCTGTTTCATATCATTGTTTATTTTTTAATGAATATTTGTCGCAATAGAACTTTTTTGTTAGAACCATTTCCAATTTTTTCAAATTTTTTACGATTATTTCAGTTTGATTTCATTTCGTATAGGTTTATGTCAACTGGGTTTGCTTCTGTTTCATGTCATTGTATATTTTTCAATGAATATCTGTCTCAAGGAACTTTTTTTGTGACAAACTTATCCAGTTTTTCAAAAATTTTACGATTACTTAATTTTACTTTCATTTAGTTTAGTTTAATTTGTTGTTTTCCTCTAGAGATAAGACTTATCTAAATTAATTGATAATGAGAAACATATGAGTGATTTTATTTCCTCAAAATTTTTTATGATAAATATAATATGTCTACTGGGTTTGCTTCTGCTTCATATCATTGTTTATTTTTTAATGAATATTTGTCGCAAGAGAACTTTTTTGTTAGAACCATTTCCATTTTTTTCAAATTTTTTACGATTATTTCAGTTTGATTTCATTTCGTTTAGGTTTATGTCAGCTGGGTTTGCTTCTGTTTCATGTCATTGTATATTTTTCAATGAATATCTGTCTCAAGGAACTTTTTTTGTGACAAACTTATCCAGTTTTTCAAAATTTTTACGATTACTTCATTTTACTTTCATTTCATTTAGTTTATTTTTGTTTTCCTCTAGAGATAAGACTTATCTAAATTAATTGATAATGAGAAACATATGGGTGATTTTATTTCCTCAATATTTTTATGATAAATATAATATGTGTACTGGGTTTGCTTCTGCTTCATATCATTGTTTATTTTTCAATGAATATTTGTCGCAAGAGAACTTTTTTGTTAGAACCATTTCCAATTTTTTCACATTTTTTACGATTATTTCAGTTTGATTTCATTTCGTTTAGGTTTATGTCAATTGGGTTTGCTTCTGTTTCATGTCATTGTATATTTTTCAATGAATATCTGTCTCAAGGAACTTTTTTTGTGACATACTTATCCAGTTTTTCAAAATTTTTACGATTACTTCATTTTACTTTCATTTCGTTTAGTTTAATTTGTTGTTTTCCTCTAGAGATAAGACTTATCTAAATTAATTGATAATGAGAAACGTATGAGTGATTTTATTTCCTCAAATTTTTTTATGATAAATATAATATGTCTACTGGGTTTGCTTCTGCTTCATATCATTGTTTATTTTTTAATGAATATTTGTCGCAAGAGAACTTTTTTGTTAGAACCATTTCCAATTTTTTCAAATTTTTTACGATTATTTCAGTTTCATTTCAGTTCGTTTAGGTTTATGTCAACTGGGTTTGCTTCTGTTTCATGTCATTGTATATTTTTCAATGAATATCTGTCTCAAGGAACTTTTTTTGTGACAAACTTATCCAGTTTTTCAAAATTTTTACGATTACTTCATTTTACTTTCATTTCGTTTAGTTTAATTTGTTGTTTTCCTCTAGAGATAAGACTTATCTAAATAAATTGATAATGAGAAACATATGGGTGATTTTATTTCATCAAAATGTTTTATGATAAATATAATATGTCTACTGGGTTTGCTTCTGTTACATATCATTGTTTATTTTTTAATGAATATTTGTCGCAAGAGAACTTTTTTGTTAGAACCATTTCCAATTTTTTCAAATTTTTTACGATTATTTCAGTTTGATTTCATTTCGTATAGGTTTATGTCAACTGGGTTTGCTTCTGTTTCATGTCATTGTATATTTTTCAATGAATATCTGTCTCAAGGAACTTTTTTTGTGACAAACTTAGCCAGTTTTTCAAAATTTTTACGATTACTTCATTTTACTTTCATTTCGTTTAGTTTAATTTGTTGTTTTCCTCTAGAGATAAGACTTATCTAAATTAATTGATAATGAGAAACATATGTGTGATTTTATTTCATCAAAATGTTTTATGATAAATATAATATGTCTACTGGGTTTGCTTCTGTTTCATATCATTGTTTATTTTTTAATGAATATTTGTCGCAATAGAACTTTTTTGTTAGAACCATTTCCAATTTTTTCAAATTTTTTACGATTATTTCAGTTTGATTTCATTTCGTATAGGTTTATGTCAACTGGGTTTGCTTCTGTTTCATGTCATTGTATATTTTTCAATGAATATCTGTCTCAAGGAACTTTTTTTGTGACAAACTTATCCAGTTTTTCAAAAATTTTACGATTACTTAATTTTACTTTCATTTAGTTTAGTTTAATTTGTTGTTTTCCTCTAGAGATAAGACTTATCTAAATTAATTGATAATGAGAAACATATGAGTGATTTTATTTCCTCAAAATTTTTTATGATAAATATAATATGTCTACTGGGTTTGCTTCTGCTTTATATCATTGTTTATTTTTTAATGAATATTTGTGGCAAGAGAACTTTTTTGTTAGAACCATTTCCATTTTTTTCAAATTTTTTACGATTATTTCAGTTTGATTTCATTTCGTTTAGGTTTATGTCAACTGGGTTTGCTTCTGTTTCATGTCATTGTATATTTTTCAATGAATATCTGTCTCAAGGAACTTTTTTTGTGACAAACTTATCCAGTTTTTCAAAATTTTTACGATTACTTCATTTTACTTTCATTTCATTTAGTTTATTTTTGTTTTCCTCTAGAGATAAGACTTATCTAAATTAATTGATAATGAGAAACATATGGGTGATTTTATTTCCTCAATATTTTTATGATAAATATAATATGTCTACAGGGTTTGCTTCTGCTTCATATCATTGTTTATTTTTTAATGAATATTTGTCTCAAGAGAACTATTTTGTTAGAACCATTTCCAATTTTTTCAAATTTTTTACGATTATTTCAGTTTTATTTCATTTCGTTTAGGTTTATGTCAACTGGGTTTGCTTCTGTTTCATGTCATTGTATATTTTGCAATGAATATCTGTCTCAAGGAACTTTTTTTGTGACAAACTTATCCAGTTTTTCAAAATTTTTACGATTACTTCATTTTACTTTCATTTCGTTTAGTTTAATTTGTTGTTTTCCTCTAGAGATAAGACCTATCTAAATTAATTGATAATGAGAAACATATGGGTGATTTTATTTCCTCAAAATTTTTTATGATAAATATAATATGTCTACTGGGTTTGCTTCTGTTTCATATCATTGTTTATTTTTTAATGAATATTTGTCGCAAGTTAACCTCAAGATTTTTCTTTAGTGTTTTTATATTTAAATATCTAACGCTGAGCTTTCTAATTTTAATCTGTAATAGAACGCAAATTAAAACTTGTCGGTTAACGGAAAAATCGTGAGATAACTAAGCCGTTTACCAAATATTATATGTATTTGTAAAAACTTATGACTGGTTGTTGGCAAAGTTTTTAAAATATCTGTCCGTATATCTCATTATATGTCCCACATTATTATATTAATCCTGCTTTATTTTTAAATTACCCGTCAATTCTTAAACAGACTTGCAATAGCTTTTAAATATTTTGTAAAAACTCAGATTTGTAGAATTTTTATGCTAGCGTTGCAAAAATAATTTTTACTTATCTTTTTTCTAATGATTACAAAGTTGTTATAAGTGGGTATTATACATAAAATATATTTTTTTAAACAATTAAGACAAACATTGATTTATGTAATTGGTCATATTTAGTCCAGATCCATAATACTGAAATGTCTCCAGGGTAGCGTTTCTACTGAGTTAGGCTTCACAAACCGCTTGTTATCAAAGGGGTTAGGTGTTATTTTACTCTGATCAGTGCTGAAGAGTACATAGTGATAAGATTTAATTCCATTCTGCTAATGGAACACAAATTAAAACTTGTCAGTTAACTTTTAACTTCAAGATTTTTCTTTTGTGTTTGTATATTTAAATATCTAACGCTGGTTTGAATTTTATTGCTTGGGTTTATAATCGGGTGGCAGGTTGTTAGGAATTTATGAGTGAGAGTTTTTATCAGTTGCGAATTATATTCACATATTTTCATAATTTTGTCTATGAAAAAATTTTAATTGTTTTAGAAATTATCCAATTTCTGCTGCAATTACAATGTACCATTCCGTTTATGTACGTATATGCATGTACATACCAACGATTACATTATCTTTAAGAAAATAAAATATCAAAACTGAAAAAATTGTATGTGACATGAAAAATCAAACAATCCAACGGCTATCTACCTGGCACCCATTTTATGTGTTGAGATATACACAACAAATCAAGGTGCACAAGAAACTTGGCTAAATCACATGTGGGCTCATGTGCATATCTCTTTTTTCTTTTAATCCGCTTGTTTAACAGTTGTTTTGATCAAGTAGCGTTAACATACAATTGAATGCGAAACCGGTTGAGGTAGGTCAAGGAACTCCCGCAAAGCTTTGTTGATGCGTGGATTGCTAACATACATATAATAAAAATTACTCTTTATCAGCAGCCGACGTCACGTTTTTCATGCTATGAGTGGTTGGCAGCCTTATTATGAAACTTTATACGCTCAGCGGCCGACGTCACATTTTTCATACTATGAATGGTTGACAGTCTTATCACGAAACTTTATACGTATATATGTGTATGTATATAGCACGTGTTATTGCTCATCTGAAAAACGAGATGATTTTAACTTGTTCTTCACATTCGAGTTCAATGAGGTAGGGGCCCCACGTGATGAAGTTTTATTTATGTTCTGTTATCATTTGGGGACGATCGGAGGCAAAGTTGTTGTTTATACTCTCTGATCAGGTTGTACACAAAGTCAAGTCAAGTCAAGTCAAAGTCATATGTTTCTCATTATTAATAAATTTAGATAAGTCTTATCTCTAGAGGAAAACAACAAATTAAACTAAACGAAATGAAAGTAAAATGAAGTAATCGTAAAAATTTTGAAAAACTGGATAAATTTGTCACAAAAAAAGTTCCTTGAGACAGATATTCATTGAAAAATATACAATGACATGAAACAGAAGCAAACCCAGTTGACATAAACCTATACGAAATGAAATCAAACTGAAATAATCGTAAAAAAATTGAACAAAATGGAAATGGTTCTAACAAAAAAGTTCTCTTGCGACAAATATTCATTAAAAAATAAACAATGATATGAAACAGAAGCAAACCCAGTAGACATATTATATTTATCATAAAAAATTTTGAGGAAATAAAATCACCCATATGTTTCTCATTATCAATTAATTTAGATAAGTCTTATCTCTAGAGGAAAACAACAAATTAAACTAAACGAAATGAAAGTAAAATTAAGTAATCGTAAAAATTTTGAAAAACTGGAAAAGTTTGTCACAAAAAAAAGTTCCTTGAGACAAAAGCAAACCCAGTTGACATAAACCTAAACGAAATGAAATCAAAATGAGCTGAAGATTTTTTTATATCAAGTCGAACTTCTTATGTACACTTAAATTATTCTAGATTGCATTGCATTGTAAATCCAATTTTTGATGCAATGAATTTCGATTACAAATAATTAATGCCGTAGAGTTCATTTAAAAACCAGATTGATGGCTTTTAACCCCGAGATAATCTTTTTAAATCGTAGGCTTATTAACTTGGGCACGTGTTTGTATGAAGCTCCGCCGTAGGCAGTTTTTAGATATAAGACCAGAATTGTCACAAGTAGGTGATATCATTTTAAATGTAAATCATAGAAGCAATGACTTAAATAAGATTTATATAAAGTTAATAGGTTGATTCTTTTTAGTTCTCCACATATGTATATATGCATACAGAATTTGCAAATACTGTTTTAAACAAAAGCAAATCATCTCTTATTCCAGATTATTTCTTGCTTTTACAAAGAAGCGGCCTCATCACAGCTGAGTTTTTTATTTTTAATCTACAAAACGTTTCTGAAAGCAAATTAAATCTTGATAACCGACTTTTAATCGCAAGATATTCGTTTTGAAACGCGAGCAGTAGGTATGCATTATTTATTTAAATTTTTTTCAATTAATGTTAACCTTTTTATTTGCAATCTGCAAGAGATGATCCAAAAATAAAATATTTCAAATTAAAATGGCATATATTTCATGTTTTTTCTTTGCATACAGAATTTGCAAATACTGTTTTAAACAAAAGCGAATCATCTCTTATTCCAGATTATTTCTTGCTTTTACAAAGAAGCGGCCTCATCACAGCTGAGTTTTTTATTTTTAATCTACAAAACGTTTCTGAAAGCAAATTAAATCTTGATAACCGACTTTTAATCGCAAGATATTCGTTTTGAAACGCGAGCAGTAGGTATGCATTATTTATTTAAATTTTTTTCAATTAATGTTAACCTTTTTATTTGCAATCTGCAAGAGATGATCCAAAAATAAAATATTTCAAATTAAAATGGCATACATTTCATGTTTTTTCAGTTCATGTTCACCAAATCGTCAACCTGTTTTTACCGGCCCGAGCCCTTGTTTACATACTGGCAATCTGACCCATTTTTTTTTCGTTATTGTGGTAGGTCATGCTTTTTTGTTTACGCTACCTTCCTACTTTGGAAATTGATGTCATTTTGTTAAGAAAATATGATAATGTGATTTGGACAAGATCAATGATATTATGCAAATATTCAGAATTTCATATAAAAATTATGCGAAGCAACAGTAGCAGCTAAGCAACAGGAGCACATAACAGGTGAATGCCTAATTGCACACATATTCGCAGAAAGATGTGACGTGCTGTTCTGTTATTTTTGTTTTGTGCTAAATCAGGTTTACGTTGCCAGCGAAGTCTGAAGCAGCAAGAGTGAATAACGTTTGTTTTCTTTTTAATGATAGCTTTTGCATATTGTGCAGTGTTATCAACCTTTAAAGACGAGTCATAAGCAAAGCCTAGGGGAAACGGCTGAGGGGCCCGGGGACACTAACCTATGCTTGTTTACGTTAACGAAGAGCTTTTGAAACAAACTATGTACTAAACTATGTACAATTGAAATAAATACTATTAATAACAAAGATTTGCTTTTATTTTCTTGAAAGATCCCTTACACATACCGTCTTTATACACAACCTGTTTTACATAACAAAATTCGGTTTTATTTTTATGCCACTATTAATGCTTAACAAACAAACGCTTTGCAAAAATCTTTATTAAAAAAGTCTTAAACTTCTTTTAGTTTTATTAATAACATTGTCAGTAACCCTGCTGCAGTTATTCATTCACAACAGGTTTTGTTTTTCTGTTTATTTTAGTGACGACGAATGTATGGAATCAACAGTGATAACTGGGTAAGCATGAACAACTTTAATCAGAAAGCAAGAATTACAAATTAAAGCGAACAACATAATGAATCCACACATGTAGTGTACCTCAGTAAGAAGTGCAACAAGCAGCAAAAACTGATTTTCTACCCCGTTGCAAATAAAGATAAAGTATGAAAGCGCAAGAC
>OZ005740.1:126757799-126760299 GCA_963930735.1 Dioctria linearis | reverse complement strand
TACACTTCCCGGCCAAAGTGGTATGGCAGAAAATACGATAGATGTCCATGGACAAATCTTAAACACTCTTCGTTCCAACTTAATAAGTCGTCTTTTATGACAACTCACGGAATTAAAAAAGGCTCTTAAAGCAAATGCAGTTAACAATTCACATAGGTACGGAAATTCATTTCACATTCCTTGTGTTGAGCTGTCTCTAGAGCCAGACATCTTTCCAAAGTTTATGCAATTTTCAAATTATCCTCCACTTCATTACAATAGTCGTGATATTTGGCGCAAAGAGCTATTTCTCGCAAGCATTTTTCTGCAACAATTCATCATAAAGACGCTTTCTACAGTGTTGGCAAATTGTCGTGATTTTTTGCGCAAAGAGCTATCTTCTCGCATGTATATTTCCGGTAACAATTCATCATAGAGACGCTTTATGCAGTGTTGGTAAATTGTCACCTGCCTTTATTTCACTTATCCAGATAAGCTCGAAGAGTAATTATGCTTTGCTAACAGATTGATCTTTTGAGGTTTGTAAAGATATCTATCATTGGGATAATTTGGGTGAATGTTTCTTGTTTTCGAGTTCTTAACGTATAATTTCAGATTTGTGTTGCTAAACCAAGAATTTCCTCAAACTTTAACCTTTGTTTATTTTTATTTTATTATAGATAGTATTTACTTATAATTCTTGGAAGTTAAGGGTAGGGGGCTCAGGTGATCAACGTGATACGTGTGGTGTGGGAAGCCAAGCTTCTTGATGAAATTCAAATGACCCATGTAATAGAAAGGTCATGACGTTCTGCAGTTTTCAATGACAACTTCAGGCTATTTACGTTTTCCGTTTCAGTTTGCAACGGGATGATTATGTTATCCATATTCAGCAGAAATACTTTTTCACGAATTAAAGGTTGAAAAACTGTGTTTATAAGTCGCTGGAAAACAGCTGGCGAGTTGCATAGTCCGCATGGGGCTTTCATAAACTCAAACTGTCCATTTGACTTAACAAAGATGTAAATTCGCGGCTTGATTCTGCTACATTAACGTGGAAAAATCCGTTGCCAAGGTCTCACGTGGTGAATACACGAGCATTATAAAGATTTTCTAGTATCTCCTGGATGATTGGTAAAGGATATCTATCATTTACAATCTTTTTGTTGAGCTTGTGGTAATCGGTGCACAGGAGACTCGACACAACCTTTATCTTCGAACGACCGGACTTGCATAAGCTGAGTTGCTAGGCCTGATTATACTTTCGCTTAGCCATTGTTCCACTTGTTCATTAACAATTTCCCATTCCTAAGCTGAAGCCTTCTTGCCTTTTGATATATAGGTACTTCATCATCTAAACATATGGTCATTTGAATTCATGACTATAAGGGCTTTACTGACAGATAAGCTTCAGTTAAAGATCTAACCTATTCTCGTAACTCTCTGCTGGGCATCTCGTCTGTGCTTTGCACTTCTCAGGTGGTAGTTAACTGGAAAACGTCCATTTGTTCCATAAAATTCGTAGACACTGCGACTTCACTCTTCGCTTTATAAATAATTGCTTTACCATTTACTACCATCAAAGTAGCTTTTCGTAAGATGCCTTTTCCAATTAGAAAGTCTTAATCTTACTGCTTGTATTGAACGAGCCTAAAGTCCTCCTAACCTCATAGTAGTATGTGCTCGTGCGAGTAAGCAGTTTTAACTTTTGCTTCCATATTAGACTGATTTTTCTCCTCAGTTTCTTATTATTAATTAATAAAAGTGTATCTGGCAGTACATCTAGTTATAATTAACGCCGGCTATTATTGGTTTAAAAAATTGTGATATCTTTCTTGACTTTAAATCAAATTTATTTTGAGTTTTGTTCAAGTAAAGTGAAGTTAACTGGATTGCATACCAGTAATTTAAATGGGTCCATCTACGACACAGCGAGCTAAAAGGGCAACGCATACATCTGGCTCTACCTCTACATCTGGCTCTACCTCTACATCAACAGCAGATATTACAATGGAATTGTCTGCTTTCGCATCACAATTGAATGTCAGCTATCTTCTCTGTCTAATAAATTCCATGAACAGGTCACCAATGTTATTGGAAGTTTTAAAAGCTTACTGGGAGACCTTGGAACGTAAGCTCACGGTAATTATTAATAACCAATTTAATGAGCTAAGCGCCCGAATTGACATTTTGGATTGGAATCTCAGACAAACCGTACTATAGACACACTCGATACGCTGGAGCGCAGTCAGAAGGCCTGTGATGTTGTTATTACTGGGATTCCGCAATTGGAGAACGAGAATTTGCACGATATCTATTCAATGCTGACAAAATCTATCAGTTTGCATTCTTCTTTTAATTTTCCAGAATCTTCAGGGTGAGGCCAAGAAACAAAAACTCGAAGGAATCAGTAATAATAATTAAGTTTGATACTCCAAACGATAAAAATTGTTTTCTGATTGCAACTCGTAAAACATTAGCATCCCGCAAGCAGAACATTATTAAAACTCTTAGTCTTACC
>OZ005740.1:126755421-126757599 GCA_963930735.1 Dioctria linearis | reverse complement strand
TAGGGGGCTCAGGTGATCAACGTGATACGTGTGGTGTGGGAAGCCAAGCTTCTTGATGAAATTCAAATGACCCATGTAATAGAAAGGTCATGACGTTCTGCAGTTTTCAATGACAACTTCAGGCTATTTACGTTTTTCCGTTTCAGTTTGCAACGGGATGATTATGTTATCCATATTCAGCAGAAATACTTTTTCACGAATTAAAGGTTGAAAAACTGTGTTTATAAGTCGCTGGAAAACAGCTGGCGAGTTGCATAGTCCGCATGGGGCTTTCATAAACTCAAACTGTCCATTTGACTTAACAAAGATGTAAATTCGCGGCTTGATTCTGCTACATTAACGTGGAAAAATCCGTTGCCAAGGTCTCACGTGGTGAATACACGAGCATTATAAAGATTTTCTAGTATCTCCTGGATGATTGGTAAAGGATATCTATCATTTACAATCTTTTTGTTGAGCTTGTGGTAATCGGTGCACAGGAGACTCGACACAACCTTTATCTTCGAACGACCGGACTTGCATAAGCTGAGTTGCTAGGCCTGATTATACTTTCGCTTAGCCATTGTTCCACTTGTTCATTAACAATTTCCCATTCCTAAGCTGAAGCCTTCTTGCCTTTTGATATATAGGTACTTCATCATCTAAACATATGGTCATTTGAATTCATGACTATAAGGGCTTTACTGACAGATAAGCTTCAGTTAAAGATCTAACCTATTCTCGTAACTCTCTGCTGGGCATCTCGTCTGTGCTTTGCACTTCTCAGGTGGTAGTTAACTGGAAAACGTCCATTTGTTCCATAAAATTCGTAGACACTGCGACTTCACTCTTCGCTTTATAAATAATTGCTTTACCATTTACTACCATCAAAGTAGCTTTTCGTAAGATGCCTTTTCCAATTAGAAAGTCTTAATCTTACTGCTTGTATTGAACGAGCCTAAAGTCCTCCTAACCTCATAGTAGTATGTGCTCGTGCGAGTAAGCAGTTTTAACTTTTGCTTCCATATTAGACTGATTTTTCTCCTCAGTTTCTTATTATTAATTAATAAAAGTGTATCTGGCAGTACATCTAGTTATAATTAACGCCGGCTATTATTGGTTTAAAAAATTGTGATATCTTTCTTGACTTTAAATCAAATTTATTTTGAATTTTGTTCAAGTAAAGTGAAGTTAACTGGATTGCATACCAGTAATTTAAATGGGTCCATCTACGACACAGCGAGCTAAAAGGGCAACGCATACATCTGGCTCTACCTCTACATCTGGCTCTACCTCTACATCAACAGCAGATATTACAATGGAATTGTCTGCTTTCGCATCACAATTTGAATGTCAGCTATCTTCTCTGTCTAATAAATTCCATGAACAGGTCACCAATGTTATTGGAAGTTTTAAAAGCTTACTGGGAGACTTGGAACGTAAGCTCACGGTAATTATTAATAACCAATTTAATGAGCTAAGCGCCCGAATTGACATTTTGGATTGGAATCTCAGACAAACCGTACTATAGACACACTCGATACGCTGGAGCGCAGTCAGAAGGCCTGTGATGTTGTTATTACTGGGATTCCGCAATTGGAGAACGAGAATTTGCACGATATCTATTCAATGCTGACAAAATCTATCAGTTTGCATTCTTCTTTTAATTTTCCCAGAATCTTCAGGGGTGAGGCCAAGAAACAAAAACTCGAAGGAATCAGTAATAATAATTAAGTTTGATACTCCAAACGATAAAAATTGTTTTCTGATTGCAACTCGTAAAACATTAGCATCCCGCAAGCAGAACATAATTAAAACTCTTAGTCTTACCGACGTTGGTATTAGTCAAAGCAGGCCAACTGCAATTTATATAAATGAAAGCCTATCGACTCGCAATTATGCAATTCTGCGCAAAGCGTTGAGATTGAAAAGGGAAAAGAAGCTGCTGTCTGTTTTTGCAAATGCTGGGTACGTTTATGTTCGCCGCAGTGGTGTGGACCAATCTGAAAAAATTACCTCTGATGATGCTCCGTAATAGTCGACTGTGGCGGTAATAGTAAATCATGTACTAAATACATACATTTTGCTAAGTAATCTACAATAGCTAGTTAATACATATCGCTTTTGTTTTTATATAATGAGTACTGGATTATTTGCTTGTTTATGTTTAGGCTTAGAGCTTATTAGTAACCTTAAATT
>OZ005740.1:126700421-126745421 GCA_963930735.1 Dioctria linearis | reverse complement strand
AAAGTTTTATGCAATTTTCAAATTATCCTCCACTTCATTACAATAGTCGTGATATTTGGCGCAAAGAGCTATTTCTCGCATGCATTTTTCTGCAACAATTCATCATAAAGACGCTTTCTACAGTGTTGGCAAATTGTCGTGATTTTTTGCGCAAAGAGCTATCTTCTCGCATGTATATTTCCGGTAACAATTCATCATAGAGACGCTTTATGCAGTGTTGGTAAATTGTCACCTGCCTTTATTTCACTTATCCAGATAAGCTCGAAGAGTAATTATGCTTTGCTAACAGATTGATCTTTTGAGGTTTGTAAAGATATCTATCATTGGGATAATTTGGGTGAATGTTTTTTGTTTTCGAGTTCTTAACGTATAATTTCAGATTTGTGTTGCTAAACCAAGAATTTCCTCAAACTTTAACCTTTGTTTATTTTTATTTTATTATAGATAGTATTTACTTATAATTCTTGGAAGTTAAGGGTAGGGGCTCAGGTGATCAACGTGATACGTGTGGTGTGGGAAGCCAAGCTTCTTGATGAAATTCAAATGACCCATGTAATAGAAAGGTCATGACGTTCTGCAGTTTTCAATGGACAACTTCAGGCTATTTACGTTTTCCGTTTCAGTTTGCAACGGGATGATTATGTTATCCATATTCAGCAGAAATACTTTTTCACGAATTAAAGGTTGAAAAACTGTGTTTATAAGTCGCTGGAAAACAGCTGGCGAGTTGCATAGTCCGCATGGGGCTTTCATAAACTCAAACTGTCCATTTGACTTAACAAAGATGTAAATTCGCGGCTTGATTCTGCTACATTAACGTGGAAAAATCCGTTGCCAAGGTCTCACGTGGTGAATACACGAGCATTATAAAGATTTTCTAGTATCTCCTGGATGATTGGTAAAGGATATCTATCATTTACAATCTTTTTGTTGAGCTTGTGGTAATCGGTGCACAGGAGACTCGACACAACCTTTATCTTCGAACGACCGGACTTGCATAAGCTGAGTTGCTAGGCCTGATTATACTTTCGCTTAGCCATTGTTCCACTTGTTCATTAACAATTTCCCATTCCTAAGCTGAAGCCTTCTTGCCTTTTGATATATAGGTACTTCATCATCTAAACATATGGTCATTTGAATTCATGACTATAAGGGCTTTACTGACAGATAAGCTTCAGTTAAAGATCTAACCTATTCTCGTAACTCTCTGCTGGGCATCTCGTCTGTGCTTTGCACTTCTCAGGTGGTAGTTAACTGGAAAACGTTCCATTTGTTCCATAAAATTCGTAGACACTGCGACTTCACTCTTCGCTTTATAAATAATTGCTTTACCATTTACTACCATCAAAGTAGCTTTTCGTAAGATGCCTTTTCCAATTAGAAAGTCTTAATCTTACTGCTTGTATTGAACGAGCCTAAAGTCCTCCTAACCTCATAGTAGTATGTGCTCGTGCGAGTAAGCAGTTTTAACTTTTGCTTCCATATTAGACTGATTTTTCTCCTCAGTTTCTTATTATTAATTAATAAAAGTGTATCTGGCAGTACATCTAGTTATAATTAACGCCGGCTATTATTGGTTTAAAAAATTGTGATATCTTTCTTGACTTTAAATCAAATTTATTTTGAATTTTGTTCAAGTAAAGTGAAGTTAACTGGATTGCATACCAGTAATTTAAATGGGTCCATCTACGACACAGCGAGCTAAAAGGGCAACGCATACATCTGGCTCTACCTCTACATCTGGCTCTACCTCTACATCTGGCTCTACCTCTATATCAACAGCAGATATTACAATGGAATTGTCTGCTTTCGCATCACAATTTGAATGTCAGCTATCTTCTCTGTCTAATAAATTCCATGAACAGGTCACCAATGTTATTGGAAGTTTTAAAAGCTTACTGGGAGACTTGGAACGTAAGCTCACGGTAATTATTAATAACAAATTTAATGAGCTAAGCGCCCGAATTGACATTTTGGATTGGAATCTCAGACAAACCGTACTATAGACACACTCGATACGCTGGAGCGCAGTCAGAAGGCCTGTGATGTTGTTATTACTGGGATTCCGCAATTGGAGAACGAGAATTTGCACGATATCTATTCAATGCTGACAAAATCTATCAGTTTGCATTCTTCTTTTAATTTTCCCAGAATCTTCAGGGTGAGGCCAAGAAACAAAAACTCGAAGGAATCAGTAATAATAATTAAGTTTGATACTCCAAACGATAAAAATTGTTTTCTGATTGCAACTCGTAAAACATTAGCATCCCGTAAGCAGAACATAATTAAAACTCTTAGTCTTACCGACGTTGGCATTAGTCAAAGCAGGCCAACTGCAATTTATATAAATGAAAGCCTATCGACTCGCAATTATGCAATTCTGCGCAAAGCGTTGAGATTGAAAAGGGAAAAGAAGCTGCTGTCTGTTTTGCAAATGCTGGGTACGTTTATGTTCGCCGCAGTGGTGTGGACCAATCTGAAAAAATTACCTCTGATTGATGCTCCGTAATAGTCGACTGTGGCGGTAATAGTAAATCATGTACTAAATACATACATTTTGCTAAGTAATCTACAATAGCTAGTTAATACATATCGCATTTGTTTTTATATAATGAGTACTGGATTATTTGCTTGTTTATGTTTAGGCTTAGAGCTTATTAGTAACCTTAAATTTTGATAATGAAATATTACTTCGCTTGCATGCACAAATTTATTTCTTAATGATGAATTTTCACAGCCTGATAATTTATTTTGTAGTAACTATTAGTAGAAATATGGATTTAGAACCTTCGCTACGTTTTTGTTTTGAAGTACTATTGGTGATTTTGAATTGAAGCACGTATGCCATAGTAGTGAATTTGTCTTCATATGTAGTTTATTCTTCTGAATTGATGTTGCATTATATAATTAGTTTTACTTTTCTATTGATATGCCTTAAGTTGTTATCACTTCAATTCCCTTTGGAGGGAGTTTATGATATTTTACTAATTTTATTTGCAGTCACCAAAATAATTTATGCCTATGTACCTGACTTAGAATACTCTTCTGTCATATTTTATGTCTCATAATAGTGGCTTGGAGGGAACTGGCGTTTGTAGAATTTTGACCAACATCTTTAACTCACAAGCCGCAGGTCTGAAGGTTTATCATATGAATGATAGAAGCTTGCTTCCTAACATCGATGAGGTACGTGAAATGTTTCGTGATGGGGGTGCGGATGTAGTTCTTGTGGGGGAGACGTGGTTAAAGCTAAAGCTTAGTGATCAGCTTCTCGTTATACCTGGTTTTAAAAATTTTCGGAAGGATAGGTCTCTACGTCGATGTGGTGGCGTTGCTATATACCTAAACTCTAGTAAATCTTGCAGAAGGTTGATATCTAGTGGAGATACTAATTTGGAGACTGAATATCTCTTTTGTGAGTTGGGACAAGGATTGAATAAATGCTTGATCGGTTGTGTTTATAAGCCGCCGAACGCAGATTTATCGAAATTAATCAACGATCTGACACGTATTGTTCCACAATATAATAATATCGTAATTGGTGGTGATTTCAATACTAATTTTATCAGTGAAGATAGTGCTACAAACCAATTTAATTTTGTGTTAAACTCGCTTGATATGCATCGAGTTAACCAACATCCCACTCACTTTTCAATGCACTCATCATATCTTCTTGATATATTTCTCACATCTAATCCAACTGAAATTAAATTCATGAATCAGATGTCACTTGCAAGTATATCTGATCATCGCATGATAATGATGACCTATGATTTTCAACCCTATTATATTCAGGAGCATAATACCTTTTCATTTTTTAATTATAGCGCAGTAAATTTTGATAATCTCCATAATGAAGCTCAGTCTCTTCCTTGGAATAATGTTTACGCTATGTGTGACAATGGGATCAAACTGACTTCCTATCTGAAGTGATCCATTATCTTAATGGAAAGTATGTTCCATTGGAAATTAAAACTTTAAATAACACTGTCTGCCCATGGTTTTCTCCTAGAATTATGAGCCTCATTCGTCGCAGGAATAGAGCATTTGATATGTAGAAACGATATCGAGCTGCCACACTCTGGGGTGACTATCGCGTTCTTCGTAATAGAACAACATCTGAAATCAAAATGGCCAAAAAGAGGTATTTTTCTTCATTGCTCGATACTGAACTATCACCAAAAAAAAAAAATATGGAAAAACTTACGTTCTGCCGGCGTAGATTGCTCAACCAAAAATAAGATCGACATTCGAATTCCTTATGGTACCTGCAATAACTTCGAGTTCCCAAAGCAGCCCTGAATTGCCTATTCCTAGTGTTCCTCGCAACTTTTCACAATTTAATTTTACCCGAGTAACAGATAATGACGTTCTCATGGCTTTTTCTGAAATCAAGTCTGACGGCACGGGATGTGACGGTTTAAACCCGAAATTTGTTAAAATGCTCCTGCCTTATATTCTTTCTCCTCTTGCACAAATTTTTAATACGTGTTTTACGTCATCTCAGTTTCCAAACGAGGGGAAGTTCTCAAAGGTCACACCTGTTCCGAAAAATTCATCTATTACCGATTTCAGACCTATTAGTATCTTACCATTTTTAGCTAAAGTAATTGAAAAAATTATGTCTGCCCAGATAAATAGATACATTTCATATCATAATTTACTAAATGAAGGACAATCAGGCTTTAGACCTAAGCACAGCTGTATTACTGCTCTTCTTAAAATAACCAATGATATACGGATCGCTATTGACAGGGATGAGTTCTCCATGTTAGTGCTCTTGGATTTCTCTAAGGCATTTGATTCGGTGAATCATAGCAAGCTATGTAGAAAACTTATAATGCAGTTTAATTTTTCTCCCCGGGCTGCAAACCTTATCGGCAGTTAATTGAGGGATCGGTATCAATCTGTGTATTCTAAAAATTTAAATTCCTCTTTTCTATTGGTATCTTCAGGAGTGCCCCAAGGATCTATCTTTGGTCCTTTGTTGTTCTGTCTTTTCATCAATGATTTATTTCATGCAAATTGCACCTTTATGCTGATGATGCTCAATTGTACATCTCAAGACCAATTGGATTAGCTGAAGATGGTGTTTCTTGTATAAATGACGATCTCCATTCTATTTATTTGTGGACCAATGACAACATGCTGCGCTTGAACCCTACCAAAACTAAATGCTTAATTATATACAAAACAATTTTAGATACTTCTTATTTCTCACCTGTAGTAATCAATGGAACTCAAATTCCAATTGTTGATTCGGTTTCTAGCTTGGGAATTATCTTCAATAGAACTCTTTCCTGGGGCCATCATATTAATACTCTAATTAGAAAAGTATATGGTGGGCTTCGTTCACTCTGGGCGACTAGTAATTTTACTCCAGAGAAAACATGTTTAAAGCTGGTCAGGATGCTTCTTGTCCCTCTTTTTAAGTATGGGTGCGAAATATTTGCTTTTCTTGACTATGAGTCTATTCGAAAGCTAAATACTGCATTCAGCGCTACTATAAGGTATGTTTTTGTTCTCCGTCGTTTTGACCACGTCTCTCCTTACGCCAACTCTATCCTTGGTTGCAGCCTAATGGTCTATTTCAAATATCGCGCTATTATTTTATTGGCTGGGACTGTTAAGTCTCGGAACCCCAGCTACTTGTATAATATACTTCAGATTGCGAGATCAAGTCGAGTTACTACTTTAATAGTGCCTAGACATAAGTGTCTAACATTTAAGCGTCAGTTCTTTATCCAGTCCATTATTATTTGGAATTCTCTGCCAAGAAATTTGAGATTGTTGTTTGAGCCAGGTATGTTTGGTAATTTTAAATGCAAAGTTCTCGAGCACTTGAAATCAGTCTAGCTTTTAGTTTTGCATTGCAAATAAGTATAATCTTAATTTTTTTTCTCCTTTTGTATCTTAGTTCTAATTAATTAATTAATTTTAGTTTTTTATAATATTAGTTATTGGATAATGTACCTATTAATTTTGTACTAAAATAAGGTTTTATATCTTTTTGTACAATGCCACATATAAAAGAATAAATGAAATGAAATGAAATGAAATGCTGACCAAAGCCAACTAAGGCAATGCTAGGCCACTGAGCATCCCGCGAAAGTTTAATATTTTCCTTTGCAGATTATTTTACAAGCTTCAGATCACTCCCTGTATCTAGCATAGCAGAATAGGATCGATCATCAACAAAAATTTCTATAACTAAATCAAGTTGCGATACAAGATTATTATCATGTTTATATCTGTCCTTCGTACGTGAACAATTGGTCGATATATGCCCAAACTCTCCACAACTAAAACAGCGAGGGCCCTTTTCCTTGTTCGGACTTGCATTTATGGCGTGTGACCTTGCACTACATTTAAACCATCTGTCCTTGGGAGAATATGGGAGAATAGCTTGGTTTCCTTCCTTGATCGCATTTAAGTCCCCTCTTTGATGGACGTTGGCTATTCATTATCGGATAGATCCTTAACTTTTGTTTTAACTCGTCTCAGTTCTTCGCCTCATAGAGAACAGTTTTGTTCTGTGTCTCGTCCTGTATACCAGCTATAACATGCGTGTAAGACCCAAATTAAAAAATACACTAAAATATTTTTTTTTTCGTCTTAAAGATTTTTATTTCATTGACATCATATCGTTATTTAATGTATTTCGATTATAATCACTTGACAGCTAATGGGGATTGTCCAAACAAATCCTTCCAGGCTTCGCGTTGTAAATAGATAAAAGCAATAACTGTGAGCTAGGTGTGGCTACTAAATATCTAAACACGCGAGCTATGTGGAATGCCATTCACTACAAGAAACGTCATCTTCGATGCGGATATATATATATATTTTTTTGCCCTGTTTCTTTTTTTTTAAACAAACACGTTAAGGGAGAGCCTTTCAACATCGAATCAGAAGGGACTAGAATGGAGTGTGGAGTGGAGAGCCATCGCCACTTATTAAAGGGAGAGGAGAGCCAATCTCACCTTCAACTCCCAGCCGTCGAAACATGAGGAAGAGCACCATCCTCGATGCTAATTTTACCCCAATTTCACTGATAATAAAACATTATTGAACCTCAACACCACCTGGTGAATTAACAGTAACCGCACGCTCAATAATAGTGACTAAATCTAATTTTCACCATCTGTTAATGATTGAGAAATCGTCCATATGGTAATATTACACCAAACAGACACTTATACACACCAGGATAACTCTGTGATTACTCACCAAATCCACAACACTAATTGTTCTTTTTTTACATTTATTTTCCGACAACATCTATTAATGGCACCACAATTTAATTAACAACACAGATAGCAGTTTTAATCCTCTGATTACTAAGTTTCAGGAAGAACTGATTGAATAATATCCGACCAATATTCAGGAATGCGTAAATCGTTCAAACCAGTTCCAATATTTATCGAATTTTAAATGTATGCTATTCCGCTTATGCATTTCTGTTCCTACATCTAAACAAAATCTACCGACACAATACTCAATACACTAAGAACCGGTCCTCAACTTGGTACATCACAGTTCCTATGAATCTACGCATCACGAAAACTGCAACAGCCTGCACGAATATGTCCAGTAGTGCGTAAGTAACTCGTTAGCTTTCACTGCAGTCCTTGCATGATGCGCTTATTTCTATTTACAATTCTAGGAAAACTACGGGGTCTAACTACAGTAAGGGTACCACCTCCCTATACTTTTACATTACGTCCGGTAGGGACAACTGCTACGAGGATCGCAATCGAGGGTTTTCTGCAAGACGGGTTCCACCGCCGCGCCGATAAGAAGTTGTTGAGGAGGTAGTAGGATAGTCACGTCCCTGTCGCAAGCATTGGGGCGGTAAAAATAAAAGTCTGAGTTGACACCGAGTTGTGTTGTTGCAGGATGTTGGTTGGAAGGAGAGAGCTGGTGCTGTCTGTGGTAAGAACGATAGATGGGTCCCTGTCGCAAGCGTTGGGGCCAAAAAAATAAAAAAAAAGATGACCTGATACCGAGTTGTCTTGATGCCGGCTGTTGGATGGAAGGAGAGAGCTGGTCTGTCTGTGGCAAGGACGGGAGATGGGTACTGTATTTCAAAAGGTCCAGTTGCTAGGATAGCTGAGCCTAGGGGGTGCAAGCAGGTGTACTATAGGCGGCTTACGTTCACGCATAGTAAAATTTTATAAAATTGCCCTGGATAAGCAGATATCTAAAGTACAAAATCCAATCCTGCGAGCACGTGTATGGCATGGCTTAAACCTACATCGTTGTCTTCATATCTTCAACTGTTTTTGCATTATTTTTTTATATTCCGTTAATTTTTTCGTCCACTCCAAACAAGCTTGATCAGTTAGTCACACTTCTTCTACGTCATTTTGTCATACCAGGCATATTTCTTGTGGATCTTACGTATTTTAAAACTTGAACGGTCGAGCCTCTTTGGAATTGTAAGCGTGCGTGGGAATGGGAGATCATGCATGTTTGAAGATCTTTAGTTGAAACGAGCGAGGAGAGAATGAGAACGTAAACAAAAAGGAAAAAAAAACGAAAACAAAAGAATCGACTGGCCAGCAGATCTGTTGCAGGTACATATGTAAGCAAAGGGGCTCGTGCCGGTGAAAACAGGTTGCCGGTTTGGTGTCCTTGACCTGTGAGAAATGAAAAAAGCCATATATACGAGCAGGTTATATTGATTTTTATTGAATAATTTTTAATTTTTTTGGATGAACTCAAGACTAAAAAATCCGCCTTTTGTGTCGTCTTTTCTGTCGTTGAGTTTTTATCTTTTCCGAGAATCGAGGCGGTAGAAAAGTATGTCTCATTCTGCTAATGGGTCATTAACCAAACACCATACTTCGTCTTAAGCAGCTTAAATACCTTTATCTCGTATTCTTTACCAATCTTCAACGAAGTTATAGAGACCACGGCTCTGAAACTTCCCTCGGCCACAATATTTAATAAATCAAAGGTGCTCTGAACAAGACAAAATTATTAAATTATATAAAATATTTAAAAATGTTAATACCTACCATGTTTTTATAATTCCAGTTCTACAAAATTGAAGTGAGCTGTAGTGCTCTGTTTTCTTTTGTATTCTGAAATTTTCTTAAAAAGACTTTTAAAGGTTTCTGATTTATATGAAACTGAACATGGTTTAAGGTTAAACATCTCATTAAAATATGCAGACTATTATTTTTCATGTTTGTAAAGTAGATACGCACAGCTTACACTTCCAATAGGTATACATAATAAAAGGTAAAGACATTATTAGTAATAAATAATTTTACTTTATGTGAATGGTAAATTTGGTTTTTTATTGAATGTGTCGCTTTTTTTCGTTTTTATATATTGGTAAATGATGAACAGAGCCTGTGGCTAAAATCTTTAGGCTGAGGTCGTCGTCGACTCCGTTTAATTTAAAAAAATTTTAATCCGTTAATATTAGTAGCTTTATACTGTAGAGTTTTTGGCGTTGTTGGTGTCGTGTGTAAATAGAGCTGTTTAATAATTAAATAATAAAGCCGAGTTTGAAGAAAGTTAAATCACGTGGAAAATAAATCCTGAGTAACTAAAATAAAATTGAGTTTGAAGTATTAAGACTAGTGAAAAAAATAGTAAGTTTTAAACAAGTTGAAGACAGTAAGAAACGAGTAAGGTTCTTCTTGAAAAAATGGATAACCAGGGGCTTTTATATTTATTAGAAGTAACTTTCAAACATGACAAATCTTTATTTCCACGTTTTTTAAATTCTGGAATTAAGGAATTAAAAACTAAAAACATTAATTATATTATAGAAAACATTGTAAGTATTATAGACCTATTTTTGATTATGCCTGCTTGAATAATAATAGTTTAGACCATCCTCTAATTAGGGAAACATTATATATATTAGGCGAAATTCACGAGCCCTGTAGTTCCAGTATATTGTATGAAAATCCTCAGAAAAAATATGTTGGTAAAACAGTGTTTCAGAAAAAATTTTTTGTTCAGCCAGAAAGTATCGATGATTTTGAATGTGATAATTTTATTCCTCGTGAGATTAATACCGCTAATTTAACAGCAAAGACATCAGATAAAGCTACCTCTAGTTGTGAACCGATCAAACTTGCAAATGATGTAGTGCAAACGGGGGCCGGTAATTAATAAATGTTCTTTTTAAAGAAGTTAGACATTTCAAAAAATTTAAAATGTACGGGATAAAAATGTTTTTTCAGTTAAAGGATAATTCGGAACAAGAACTGGATAACTTACTGCGGTGGATGGAAAGTGCTTTTAACGAAATGATAGACGAAATAAGTTCAAATGCAGAAAAGGAAGTAAAGCTTCATTATCTTTGTTTCTGCCAAACAACCCAGAAGTTATACAGGTTTGGATTAGTATGAGACCCGTTGACCAGGTTGATAGAAAATTGATCGTCAATTTAATATCTGCCATCAACCAGTCTAAAGCAGGTTTTTTTTCTGATGAAATTCTTCAAGTAGAAGCGAACATAGTTCTGTTTTAATTTTTCATACTACATGTAAAGGTGTTGTTTACAAAAATTCAGATATAATTAACTTTGAAAGAATGAAGAAAATGGTGTTTCAAGAACCTGAAAATATTGCGTTAGAAAATACGTTGAAAATTAAAAGGAAAGACCCTTACGGGTATAAAAAAGCAAAAACCATCATTGTATATTTTATATGAATACCACAAGTTAACACTGTAACCCCAAGCTGTTGAACGAGAATTGTATTTAATGTACTAGTAGTTGTAATTGTTAAAGTTTCAACTAGTCTTATTTTATTTTAAGAAACCGGTTTATATACGGTTTATATATATAAGGTCTTGAAATTATGAATTTCAATATCAATATTTTCTGTATAAAGTTAAAGTAATGAGTTCAGGAAGTGTTATATTAGACATTCAGTAAGCTATTGGAAACAATGCACAATACATTACGAAGGAAGCTTCTATTCTTCGAACAGGCTCTATAATCCGCAGCCTATATTTCTTCAAGGCGCCTTATCCTCTGGAAGAGCTTGATTTTAAATACAGATTGCAGCAAGAGTTCAATTTTAAAAATATCAATGGCTTGAAGTGGAACAGTGGAACTATCGACTATAATCATCTACCTGGTCTGTTATCAACATTTGCATCTTTTACAATATATGTAAAAGGTTTTGAGAAAAAACGGTTTGTTCAAAAATATCTTCCGAAAAGTGAAATAATTAATCTGATAATACCAAAAATAAGCGAGCTTGAAAATTTTCAGACTTATTGTAAAAACCACAATGTGGTTTCCCACCTACGATGTGCTGTTCAAAATTGTGTTAATATTTATTTATATATGTTAATAAATAAACTTATTGCATAAAATAACAATTTGAAATTTTTATTTCATTTATTTGTAATCGAAGTTCATTGCATCAAAAATTAGATTTGCAATACAATACAGAGGTATTTCATAAAAAAAGTCTGGAATAATTTAAGGGTACATGAGAAGTACGACTTTGAATAAAAAAATCTTCAGATAGTAATTTCAATATTTTTTTTTCTTTAGACTTTTCAGTATACCTCCTGTAATATTCTTTAGAGCTTCAGAAGCGTTGTTATTGTGAAGCATGACAATATTGAAGAATTTCATCATTTCAAATAATTTATAAAGTTCCTCTTGCGTTAGTGTAATGCATTGTTGACGGGGATCTTGTATTCGTTTTGTAGTTCGACCTGCTTTGCTGGAAACGTCTCTTCCATTTTGGTTTTTAAACCCTGGAGATTCTCGTAAGCTGCCACCCAGCCCGGATAAGATGTTAACATCGGAAAGAGGCCCTGGCGATGAAACACTATTTTCGCTTCGAGTGGTAACGGGTCAAATCCAAGTATTACTTTCCGGTTGTGGCAGTCGTCCAAATAATATGTGTAGCTTAGCAACACATTTTGACTGGCCACCTCTGCTTCACATTTAGACAATTTCTTTTTTCCTTTGACGGGTGCTTCAGCTTTGGACAATCTCTTTTTACCTTTTGCGAAGCTCATTTGTTTTTAACGTGGTAGTTCCATATTAATCAAATCACACTTTTGCGCTGAATACAAAGCAGTTAGGGTTCAGGCTTTTATAGTGTCAATCTCAGCTTTGCAAGACTGACTACAAAAATCCCCTCCAGATTGTGGATGATTTTTTTTGGACATATGATGCGGTATAAATTAACCATTTTGTGATCATTTAAACTTCGATCCTTCGAATCAAACTGTTTTAAAAAGGTCTTGAGGCTCCGTCCTCTGCATCGAGAATACAGAAATATACAGCAATAATGTCCACAGGGTGCTGAAAATTGGCCTTGCAGTCGCTTTTTATTACTACAAATACAGCTAATAAAATTGTCGAAAAAGCTGTTGTTAGGATATTTTCCAAAAGAGTCAAAGTACTCTGCAGGTCCTTGCTTTGGGAAATAAAAGGCGACCCAATGAGTTCCGCCTTTATGTGCAAAGTCAGTGTTAGCTAGAACACATGCAGGTTTTTTTTATTATTTGTGGTACATGATTGCATAGAAAAACACTTCTAAAAAACCTGTTTGTCGCGCGAATATTTGTTAACGCATTTGCAAGCTCAATCGTGTTTATTTCTGTTCAGTAGAGAAGACGGCTTCCACGTCAATGACTTTGGTGTGAGATGTAACGTAGTTATTTATAAATTCTTTGGATGTAGCTCAACGAACAAATGCGATGTTAAATTTTGATAGAGTTTTTATAAGATCTTCATCCAAACGCTTTAGCTCGAGATTACCAAATTTACTTATTTGTTCATTCTGTACTAGATGTAGGATATTTGAAAATTATTTCTTTCGCAAAAGACTTATTTTGTGCAGCGAATCCAGCAAAAGAAACGCTTTTTAAGACGGTTAAGTGGCCTCCGGACAAGTATTCTACATTAACCAAACAGAGTTCATTATAGATTACGTACTTAAATTAAATTAAGCGCTATGGTCAGTCAACTAGCCGTATACAGTTTTTTTTAGAAGTTGGTGTACACATTTTCATCTTTAGCTATAACAAAGCTAATGTTATATTTTGCATATACAACACATGTAACTGTGTTTTTTAGTGCTTCCTTTAACCTTCCCTCAATTCTAACCGTTCCCTGATTCAATAGATTTCCACATATTGAATTATACGAGAAGACTGTAGTTAAATCCAAAGCAAGTGGAAGACACCTGTTGTCGAAGATTTTTTTTGAAATTTGGTGTCCTTTATCGAAGTAATGTATACCGGTTCCTTTAAACACCGTAATATATCCTCGAGTGCTAGCAGGATTTTCCTTTGAATAATAAAATTCTAGAGGTTGATTTGGTACCTGTACGCCGTTTACCGATAAGTTAAACCTGGTGATGTTGTTGCACTTGAAGTCGTAGGAATTTTTTGTTCGTTTTCCAGTATATGCGTCGTTGTCAACCATGTAGTAGTAGATTTGGTAATTGTCCTATAACCACATTGTCCAATAATAATGTAAATGTATTTGTGGGTATTGTATAAGTCTTAACATTTACTCGTTTATACGATATATAGCGTTGGAGCGTTGGAGAACAACTTCATGAGCCAGCAAAATGTTAGGATCGTTAGTTACATGATTCATGTACATAGTTGATTCTCTTATCTTAACTCGTGGGGAATCATCACCATCTTTTGCCCAAAGTTAAAATTCCGCTTTTACGAGAGATAAAACTACCCGCAAATCAACACCGTTCATTAATAATTGATCTTGATTAAACGTATCGCGTGAATCTTTCCCATTAGCTCAACAACATTACTTTTATCAAACAGCTTTTGTCTTGCCAAATAACCTTCATTTAGCTCAGGATTTTCAGCTACCTCCATATTATTTTGATCCAGATACCATCCAACCGACTCCAAATGTGTTGAAGTGGCATCTTTTCCGTAATTTAATAAATTCTCAATATAGGCTCTATAGTTGTAAATGTTGTCAGTTTGAGCAACTGGTTTTCCTTTTAAGTAAATTGTACATTGACGGAAAACTGAATGGAGTATGCTATTTACAAGACCTGGGCCTTCATCACGAACAGTGTCTTTGGTTTTATCTGGTTTAGTTATTTCGATATCTTCGCCTGTGTAAAGTTCTTCTTTTCCATCCTTGATTTTAACCAGTTGAAATTTCAATCGAAGGTATATGCTTGATAAGTCTCGATATGTGTCACCATGTCCTAGCGATACAAATTCCAATACCGACGAGTTATCTAGCGAAGCTATAGGTTTTAAGATACTTCCTCAGTTTTTAAGATGCTTCTTTGTACAGGTGGTGTAGAGAAAAGGTCTAACTCAGATTTCATGCATTCGTTGTATGAAGGCATATTGTCTATTTATCAAAAACATCTAACACACGTTTACATATTTTACATTTGCCTTTAATAGATGCTCTTTTAGCTGTCTTTTTTGTTTTTGAGCCTCTTTTAGCGGACTTTTGTGATTTTGAACGCTGTTTACGTTTAGAAGCTGGAGCGAAATGTAAAGCTGTAAAAGGACTGCGCCTTTTTATAAGCATGCGATTGCTTCTTCCTGCACCACGCATGCTTTCACAGAGCTTATTTATACCTTTCTGGGATAGTTCTTCGACAGCCGCTTTACCCTGCTATTTTAAAATATCTGATATAGGTTTACTACCTGCTTCTTCTAGAACAGTTTTTCCTGTTTTAATTGCTTGTTGCTTCAAAGTCTTTGCCCCAGATGTAACGAAAGGCAGTAAATATCATAATAATCCGCTGAAAAAACTACCAATTTCTCTTCCACGCTGGTAAATAAGAGGAGATCGATATAATTCTCCAATATCCGCTAAACCACGGCCACTATTGAATAATATTTAGTATAATATGAATGCATTTTCGAAGTTATACAAAATGCTATTAACTTCGTACTATATTGTTTGTTGTATGAGTATTTATAGTTTATTTTCTTTTAAAATGAAGCATTATACATATATGTTGGTATATAGCCTGCCTTGAAATCAAGTAACTCCCCTTGCTGATTAGTTATTATTATAGAAATACTTTCGATAAACGTACGACAGTAGTCTACGTGTTGAAATCTTATTACGTTTTCACATTATTTAAAGGTATTACACGCAAGTATCGTACTGATCACCTATAACCCTGGGCTGAATAATATCAGTGTAGACATAAATTATATATTTTTCATAACAGTCCTTTGCTGTTTGCTGAGACTCTTGCGGTAACCTTAGTGCAAATTCCGTAACTGATCTTTCCAGTCTGTTAAGTGTGTCTATTATCGACATATGCTCCTGACGTAATCCTGCCATATTAAAAGATTCTTTTATTTCTGCCAATATGGCGTCAGCCTCGCGCTTATTTTCAGGTGTTTGGAGAAATATATCCGTAAAGAAATTGGACAGGTTGTCTATATTAGTATCAATAGGCGCTGGTGTAGTTAAGTATTCACCGGAACTTTGCTTTTCGTATGGAACATCCAAAGTATTGCTACTTTTAATAATTTCTCGCTGTTCGGGCGGTTTAACATTAATCGAGTCTTTATTTAATCTATTCAAGATCCTAAAAATCGTATCCTTAATTTGTATAATTATCTTTTGTTTTTCTTGCTCATTAAGGGTTTGACCATCAAAGTGTACATTTGATATAAAAAGCGTAATAAGATCTCTAACATTAAGATGAGATGGTAGTAGTTTCTTTTATTTTGATCGTGACTCCCAAATTTTCCTTTCATGTACCCTTTTGCCACCAGTATTTTTTTCTGTCTCACGAGCTATTTGGATGCTAAGCGCTGGATGTGTGTAATTGTCTATCGAGTCTTGTTACTTTCTGTTCTGTCTAGGAATTTGTACAAATACGTCGTCAACAAAGGCTTCAACTGACTGATAGTTTTTATATTTTAAAACAACATTTTCTGAAGCCCTTTTACCCTGATATATATATATAATGTAAACCCGTGTGGATCCTGTTTGTAGCTTACTTCAGGTATAACGCCACCAAAAAAGTCAGCCTCAGACCGATCCCACATCTTTTTCTTGACATCATCCAAGTACATGGTATACCATGATGGTGAAATAGCGTTATAGAATGCAGAAATGTTTACTTGTCCTGCTCTGTAACTAGCTTTCTCAAGATTCTCTTTAGTCCACTCAAGTTTAACGGTTTCATTTATTTTGATGCTAAGTGATTCGATTTCGTTTCTATGCTGCTCTCTTATTTCTTTCAATGGATAAGACGCATCACGTCTTACCCTTTTAACATTACTCTGATTTACTTCTTCAGTTGTATTTCGCTTGACTCCTCCTTTTATGCCATGGTATGGCAATGAAATTTCAGTTATTCCAACACACCAGTTATCAGTAAACTTGCATGTTCTAGATAATGCATTTGTAAAAGCTAATAGCGTATTTTCGGGATAAAACTGCATGGAATTGTTACTTAAAAGGCATACGTAAAAGTCATTATCTTTTATATATACAGGCATTTTAAAATTCTTTCACAACCACTGCTCGGTAAACTTGAGAATTGCTGCTTATTATTATTACAGGCTTTCCCAAGTAATTGCTGATATGCCGGCACTGCTAGTTTATGCTGCGTTTTTTAGGCGATCACTTTGTCGGACAACTTTCTTAACTGGCAACGAAAGCATATATTGACTGCGATCTAGCAGAGACGGCCGTAATATAGATTGATTTTTGGATGGTTCTCTACCTTTCTCAGCTGTAGGACTTTCTGTGTCGAGTTCTTCTAATAACTTCGCAGCTTCATCTATACTCATTTCTGCATGTACATTGTACTGGGTTATACCATCCTCAGCCGTGATTACCTTATAATCTTTATCACGAGACTTGTGGCACTTGTGCATTTTCTGGATAAATCTGCCTCGCTAAATGAATAAACTGACGCTTGTCTCGAGGGTTTTTAAACACAACGAGGTATTTACAGTTAACTGATATGTCTCGGCAAAACTTACCCTGCTGAAATACATTTTGTGTTACAAGGATTGCTGAAAGATTGCGATGGAGAGATCCTTTTGTAAAGAGTTCACATACTTGTCTGGTAAAATCATTTAACATCATATCGTCCAATACAATTAATGTTCCTGTGTATAATTTACAAATTCTTCAGGGATATTAGCAATAAATTCGATATTATTGAATGCGGAAGGCAGAGCCCCATGTTCTGTATTACACCAGATAGCTCTTGTTATTTATGGTCGTGTTAAAAATATATTATTTAAAAGTTTCTTTATAAATGTTGTTTTTCCACAGCCTGAAGGCCCTGCGACCATCATTGTAAACGGATGATTAAACTTGATCATTTCTGGTTTTAAAATACTTTATATAAAGCTCTTTTTCATTGGCCGTATTTATACATTCGGTAAAATGAGCAGAAGACAAGTCGTTAGTGAACTGTATAAATTAGCTCGTATGAACTTTAAACGACAGAGTGTTACTATCAAGGGTATCGATGATTTGTGACAGGCAGACTTGGTAGATATGGGTTCGTACTCGTCAGAAAACCAGGGTTTTCATTTTCTTCTTACTGTAATTGATACCTTTTCAAAATATGCTTGGGCAAGGCTTCAGAAATTGTTAAGGCAATGCAGTCTCTTTTTAATAGAGTCCGCATTCCAAGAAACTTACAAACAGATGAAGGAAAGGAGTTTTTTAATAAATTGGTTCAACAGCTTCTAAAACGATATGATATTAACCACTATTCAACTTACAGCGCTTTAAAAGCTTCAATTGTAGAAAGATTTAACAGAACGTTAAAAAGCATGATGTGGAAAGAATTCAGTATGAACGGGAATTATTATTGAATTAGCCTGCTAGCTAAGTTAACAGAAGCCTATAATACAACAAAGCATCGCACGGTTAAAATGCGGCCTGTAGATGTTAGTCCACGCAACGAAAAAAGTTTATTATTGATTGTATATAAATATCCAAAAATAAAATCAAAACCGGAAAATAAAGAAGGCGATTTCGTCCGTATAATTAAATATAAGCATGTATTTGAGAAAGGTTATACCCCTAATTGGTCTACTGGAATATTTGAAATAAATGAGGTCGAAAGAACATTTTCAACGACTTATATTTTCGAGGTTACGAACGAGATGTAATTCAAGGCAAGTTTTATGAGCTCGAACAGGCTCCTGTCAAATATCCTACTCTATACCTTGTAGACAATTTTTTAAAAAGACGTGGAAATAGAGTCTTTGTGAAGTGGTTCGGTTTCTCAGTAAACCACAATTCCTGGATTTATACAAAAGACGTACTGTAACATTTCTAAACGCAGTCATCATGCTACTCTTAAAGAGAGAATCTGACCGTTTATATACCTTCCATAATCTACCTTTAGATGACATAAAGTGTTGCAAACTGGCAAGAAGTGGGTTCTTTTACAGAAATCTTAAAGATAAAATAAACTGTTATATTTGCTCCCTGGAAATGTATACTGTGAATTGCCAAGAAGGCATTGAAGCAGAACATATACGTCTCTCCTCAAAGTATGTCTAGGCAAACGGTAGGGATATTTGTGGCCCGTACAACCAGCCATCGAAATATATCTGTAATATATTAAAATTTGCAGCTGGAACAATTATTGTTTTAGGATTGTGCTGTGAAAATTATTACTTTTACCGGGTATTTAAATAAAATCCAAGGAGGTTGAACGACACACCTACAATTAAATATTCTGGTTTCGATTCAACACAAGCATTTCGCAACGGAAAAGATGTCACAGAGGGCGGAAAAAATTAAAAATTATTCAATTAAAATTAATATAATCTACATATCGTGCTTTTTTTTTCATTTCTCACAGGTCAAGTTCACCAAACCTGTTTTCACCGGAACGAGCCCCTTTGTTTACATATGTACCTGCAACAGATCTGCTGGCCAGTCGATTCTTTTATTTTCTTTTTTTTTTGCTTTTTGTTTACGTTGTCATTCTCTACTCGCTCGTTTCAACTAAAGATCATCATAACATGCATGATCTCCCATTCCCACGCAAGCTACCAATACCAAAGTGGTTCGACCATTCAAGTTTTAAAATACGTAAGATGCACAAGAAATATGCCTGGTATGACAAAATGACGCATAAGAAGTGTGACTAACTGATCAAGCTTGTTTGGATTGGAAGAAAAAAATGAACGGAATATAAAAAAGAAATACAAGAACAGTTGAAGGTATGAAGCCAACGATGTATGTTAAACCATGCATGCTAACTACACATGCTCGCAAGATTTTGTACTTTAGTTATCTGCTTGCCTGGTAGTGCAATTTTATGAGATATTACTATGCTTGTACGTAAGCCGTCTATAGTACACCTGCTTGCATCCCCTAGGTTCAGCCATCCCAGCAACTTGACCTCTCTAAAAACAATACCCATCTCTCGTCCTTTCCACAGAGAGCAGCAGCTCTCTCCTCCCAACCAACAGCCGGTATCAAGACAACTCGGTACCAAGTCAGCGTTTTTTTATTTTTGCCCCCAATGCTTGCGACATGGCCCCATCTACCGTCCTTACCACAGACAGCACCAGCTATCCCCTTCCAACCAACTTCCTGCTCCAAGACAACTCGGTATAAAGTCAGTTTTTTTTATTTTTGCCCCCAATGCTTGCGACAGGGAGCCACCTACCGTCCTTACCACAGACAGCACCTGCTCTCTCCTTGCAACCAACATCCTGTAACCACACAAATCGGTGTCAACTCAGACTTTTTATTTTTATCCCCCAATGCTTGCGACAGGGACGTGACTGTCCTACTCCCTCCTCAACAACTTCTTATCGGCGGTGGGAAGCGTCTTGAAGAAAACCCGCGAGTGGGATCCTCGTGGCAGTTGTCCTTATCGGACGTAATGTAAAAGTATAGGGAGGCGGTACCCTTACTACTAACTACGTTCTTGTAAAAATTAGTTGGAATAAATGATTCTCATTTTCCTGTGATCTTACATGCACGACATTAGATTCCTCATCTACCTGCCCACAGCTAGCTTTCTCCTTCATCGAGTATAAATTTTCCAAAAAGTTTCGTTAACCATGTTTTTTTTCTACTTTCGAGAGCGTGATGAATGCTAATATTAGTAGATGTGTCTGAAAGCTCTTTCGTCCAATATTCTTTTAAATTTTTCCAACTGTGGACATCCTCAGAAAATTTGACCGCCAACTTTGTTGCGGCTCTTAATAGTAGAATAGAATAGAATCGAAAAGCTTTTACGGAATAACCTCAGCTTAGGCTACGTTACGAAGTTAGGTACATCGAGTAAGTAATAGATAGTTGGTACAAGCGATAGAATCAAAGTTGATAAAAAAACTAACAAATGAGCAACGAATAAACTCATTGCAGTAAAAATTAATATTAGTATTATACATTAAGCCAATGACTTCAAGCAATGGAGAGATCATACGTCATATTGACACTACAGCCCAAGATAATGAAACAAAATAAACACAATAATACTAGTAATGACTCTAATAAAATCATAAAATAATTATTCAAAGTTAAAAGGAAATAGCATATAATATCATATACAAGATCAGTATTGAGAGTAAATGAATATGCGCCGGTACAAAGTTACAATGTAAATCATCACATATGAAAATGTGGAGTAAGAAATTCAAAGTACAATATATATATATACATTATACTAATATAAAATACTAAATAATAGATACTAAATATAAGCCTTAACTTAAAATTAAAATTAAAAATTAGATAAACATTAGAATTTAGAAATTGGAAACCACAAACTAGAAACCAGAAACCACCTCGCATACGGTTCCGGGCAAGAATACCAAAGCGCATAGTGCCTCGAAACTGAGGGCTAGTGTGCCGACGGAGTATACTCTAGCATGCATTAGGGTCCATAAGGAGAAGAAAGCGAGCTCCTTGAACTGCTTGCAGGAGCAGACCTTCCTATTTGCCTCAGGAATTGTGTTCCAGATACAAACTCCCTGTCCAAAAATGTTATTGGACCCAAATCGGGTTCGTGTCCTCTGAAGGACAAGTCTGGTGCCGTTAAGATTGCTTCACACCTGGCTTTATGAATGAAACAGAGAGCTATAAGGTCTAATAGTTTGTCGAGGGGTTCAGGCACAAACAATTGAACGCCTGAGGGAGGCGAAAGTGTTTTTCAGCAGGCCCTTAGTGCTCTGTTTAATACAGCAATTTCCGAGGCCAGCAGGGGGGTACATAGCAACATCGGCGTAGATAAAATGTGGCATAATCGGGGATGTTACCAGGGATTGTCTGATGTGCCGGTCCAGGTGGTGCGAAACTGCTTAAAGAGAGCGAAGACCGTGATATATTCGAGAGCACACTTTGCCAACCTAAGGCCGCCATGTGAGTTGGGGGTCGATGAGAAGACCAAGGTTCTTGACAGGTCTAGTAGAGAGAGGGATGATCTCGTTGAGAAGAATCAGGATGGGCAGGGTGTTATTAGAAGTATGGGCATTATCATTGTTGGAAAATCTCATGGCTTGAGTTTTAAAGCGATTGATTGCCAGCCCATTAGTTCGGCACCAGTCAGAAACATCACCCAGAGTTATATTGAGCGACTCAATCAGAGATGAGAGATCATTATCATCTGACGCACCGTATATTTGCAGCTCGTCTACATAAAGGTGGTATTTGATATCGCCCATTAATTCAGTAATACCATTGATATAATTGGTGAACTGGAGCGGAGCGAGGACAGCTCCTTGCGGAACCCCAGAGGTGTATACGAACTTTTGAATATCTGTCCATTGCCAGTATTTGATGGTGGTAGGATTTGCTTATCGTTGTGTTCGGGCATATTCTCTTCAATTCAATTACTAACTTTAGCTGAAAAAAATTCCTTAGTTAATAAAATTCCTTTAGTCAACGAAACTGGGTTTTCTATTTTCTCGGAATTTTCAATTACAGCATTTCTTCTGGCTTCGTCTTGATAATCGTCTGCTGCTGTAAACAACGATCCTTCAGAGCCTTGACTACTTTCTTCGTGTGCGGTCTCTGATAACGCGTTTGAGCTCCCGTAAGAACTCTCTATAAATCGTTTCTTACACTGGTTTATTAGGCGTTGCTGTTATTCTATAGTGGTCAGTGATGCTAAAATTTCCATAAAGCTGCGCGGTAATTAAATGTAAAAATACATTTCTTTTGCAAAGTATTTATAAATAATATGTAATAAAAATATCTGTATGATTCAGCAACAAAAAAATCGAATGTGTAGGTAGCGGTATTTCATTGCATGAGAAAAGAAATTCTGTTCACCAGTCGGTAAAGCAGTAGTATAGATATATCTATAATTTTTCTAATTAAGTTATGCAAATTAAGAATAATTGAAGGATCTGACCTCACGCATCGGAGGAATTCTGGATTTAATTTCATCTATTCCAACATTATATTGAGGTGATTTCACAACACATGATTACTTCTCACTTCAGTTATTATAACTAATATATAGTTTCAATTCACCAGAGTTTACTTCACGCAAGTCTTACGTCAGCTATGTACCTTAGGTCACGGCTCACTTCACAGTCCGTTTAAATCAAGGTTTAGTTGCACTTCTGACACCATTTGTAGGATTAATCGAGTAAAAAGGCCTTCTTTTAATGAAAGAAATAGCTTTTTTCACTATAATGAGTTAGTTAACCATGTTTCTATTGTTTAAGTTATTGCATCGGTTTAATTATTATATAAAAAAAATGGTTAAATATTTAGTGAGTTCTTTACAAGCAAATCTTTGCAAATACTAAAACTTTACAGGCAAATACTTAATTCGTTGCTGTCTTAACTTCTCTTAACTCGTTACTCGACTCACTAAATTCTAGCAGAAAAATTACTCTTGTCGCTGTTGCTGGTGGCTTATTAGTCATCAGTAACGGTAGTTCTTTAAAAATTATCTACCGAACACAATTTTGTTTTCGTTGGATTTCCAAGGCTCCAACATGTATATGACATTTCTATTGTCTAAAACAAGAAATTTGTCATCAGATCGAGTAATTTCACGATGAAATTTGAATTACTTTTATAATCGGAGACAAGTAGGTATTGCTAGAACACAAAATAAAGAAGAAGAAAAAATTCACATACGAAGTTGTAGAGACCTCATCTCCGGAAACGTCATTGATACTGGAAAAAAAACCAAACTTGTTAATAATAACCTTCTCAAACCTTTTATTTCCTAAAAACATAAACTCTACAATGGCAGCATCACCTACATAAATAAATGCGGATGTAGCATTTACATATTATAAGCGTTAATTCTAACATGATAGTGGAAATTCAAGTCTTACTTCAAAATAAAGAATTCAGAAATTAAATTATTAAATTACTATGAAAAATTCAACGACTTATTTAATGAAATTTAATAACTTCAATGAAAAAAATGCGAAACCATAAAATTCATTTGTAGGCGCGTTTAATCTTTCTGCTGTAACTTTCGTCAATGAAATGAGAAGGCAGAATTAAATGCCTGCAAAATGTCCGGAGATAGAATTAAATTTCTGTGTGACAAAAAACAGTAGAAACATTTTTTTTCAATTAAGCATCCTAATTTCTTCGATGGTTATACAGAATTAGTTAAACTACCTATTTTCTCTTTTCCTCCCTCTCAATTATTGCGTAAAAACTTTGTGGGTACTGCTTTCATGCCCTGACCTGATCGTTTGACAACACAAGTCCTCCAGACAGCCCAATAGTAGAGCGAAATTTTCCCCAAAGCAGACCATCCATAAACTGGTATCGCGAGCATCGCTCAGGTAAACGCTTCAGAGGTCACAGTCTAATCAGCTTTCTCGCAAAAAATCATAGTTTAGGCGCTTTAGTATCCAAGCAGGCGTTAGCCACACCAAGTTGGAGTATAAACACTCAAATCACTTCCTGCATACAACAACCAAATAAAACAGACAAAATATCAGTAAACTCTGAAGAAGTAGTAAAACTGACGGCATAAATGGTGCCTTTGTTCTCTGGGGAAATTAGCGCGCAAAAATTCTTACAGAATTACAGACTTTTATAGGTTGTTGTAAGCAAGTGCAACTGTGTCTAGGGGAAGAGGAAAGGAAAGCCTTCATGCAGAAGTTCCCCACCAAATAGAGAGGAAACGCTTATCAAATAATAGCGTCCAGCTCTCTCACAAAATTTGAAGAAGTCAAACAACTGCTTTACCGAGCGTATTTACCTCGTGAAACATACCATGAACTAATAAACAAGTTAATTACTTGCAAGCAATATCCGTCAGAATCATTTAGTTCATTTACAAATAGATTACAAAGTCTTTTAATTCAATGCAACCAGGGAGCACAGAGTAAATACGGAGCTGAAATTTTGAAGTAGTAAAACAACAAATGGAAGATTTCGCTATGGTTTCCATAAAGATTGGCGCAAGTAATCCCCATCTAAGCGCATTTTTACACACATTGAATGAATTTTTTTTAAAAATCTCATCCAAAATGCACTGGATATAGAAAGGTTGCAACAAGGACTCTTTTTCATTCCACAACCAGCAAATTATATCCCTAGCCCAACAAACTCTTTCCAAGTGGACCATTTTCTAAGACCTAATATCCCACATTTCTTTAATACCTATGGTTATCTCATACCCGAGATTGTAAATTTGTCTTCTTACCCTTACAAAAAGGAGTTCGGGAGACACAACATAAAAACTGAAATTCGAATACCTCCAATAGCGGAACCACCAAAGGAAACTTCAGTATCCTTTAGTACCGACGGAAACCCAGAAAATTATTGGCGCTCTCCTCAAACAAACATGTCAAGGAAATCGTTAGGAAGTCCACCTCCAAACAGGAAATATTTTTACTAGCAGACAGAGGAAAATACGATAAACACAAATTACTGTTAAACAAGCTCACCTGCAGCTACTGCAATTACAAGGGGCACACGTATGACGAATGCCCAAAGCGTAAGAATACTCCTTATTGTACTAACTGCAGAGTGAAGGGTCATGAATACCCAATAGTGTAAACAGAACATTAAGGCGCCACCCAAACATGTAAGCTCTCTATAACAATTGCTCGGTGGGGTTCTGCAAATAGGGAACAAAGATTTAACCACATACATAATATGTGCGACTTCTGTGGGAGAACAAGTCATACGGTGTCCACTTGTCAGCAGAAACAACGATGGGAGGCCACACATCTCGGGAAACGGCATACTTGCGACCGAAAAATCCCCGGTTCGACATTAAATATAACTGCGCAAATTACTTCAGGGCCCAGTCAAACAAAAAAAGAATCAAATCGAGAAAATGTACTAGTGGTAGACTTACCACTGACATAGGCCAAAAATACAGCCGTTCGGCTGATAGTAGACACTGGAACTGAAGTAACCATCATAAAAAAGGAAGCACTAGATATCCCAGAACATATAGAACGAAGCCAAAAGGTGACTTTGAAAACTCCATTTGGAGAAGGACAAACATTGTGAAACTGCCAAGGCAACTTCTTATTATGTCGTGCCCCCTAAGCAATATATCAATCAACGGAAAATTGTTCACTTAATTTAAGCTCCACTTCTTCAAAAATAAGAACAACGCTCAAATTTCTAGATCACATGTAACTCTTTATTGATTCAAAACCTGACCTAACTTAACTTTATGTATTTGTTTCCAAGCCGAACGGAACTTGACACCTATCAACAAGATATGACGCGACTACACTGAATTGCGCCCGCCAGACCAGTTACTGGTCTTTTATATCCGATATTAGGAAGTAAACTTTACTCACAACGCGGATGTAAACAAACGACACAATCTTGTTGTTTGTTCTACCGGTTTGCAGCACCTGAGTCACTTAGTAGTAAGCAATCGTCTTACATAATAATTACCATGCGAGGTTAATTATTTTTGTAACCGTCGATTGCTCCACTAAGCCCTCATCGCAGCCAGCTGTTGGGCTTATCAGCAAAATAACCGACGGATGCAGAACAATTCCATCGAGGTAATTGTTTGACAATCGCTAATTATTCTGCCAGAATATGCCCTTGGCTGTTGCAGGAATCTTTCTGCATATCGGGCCATAACATCCCTCCCTCCTTGGAAAAACTAGTTTCCGCAGGGAACTAGACCTGGAGTGCGCAATTAGTTTAAACTACAAACTGAAAAATTTGCCCTGTCATTCGGGTCAGATTATGTACACTTTTCATTACATCATTACACTCTTACATTTTTTCATTTTAGATTATTTCTGTTTTAATTTTCTTCTCATATTTAATTTCTCACAAACTTAAAAAAAATATATTTCTACATTTTTATCTATTCTACCTCTCTTTCTCTTACAATAAACTATAAGCTTGATACTTCTTAAATAAGTACTCTAATTTTAATGATTCCGTCGCCAATAATCTTTTCTCTAATAATATTTTTGTTTTCATTTCATTTACCTTGTTACAATTTTAAAGTATTGTCCAAATCATAAGAGAAAAAACTTCAATAATTTTAATACTTTTTACAACCTTAGCCTTAACATTCTAGTATCTGTGGGTTGCCCAAAATTTCCCTAATTATATTATTACAATACAATAATTACTCTACTATTCTAACTGTACCAGCTGTTTCCCGACGACGGTAGGTAAATTTGCTGTTGCAGGTTTGCTGTTGTTGGAATGATGACTTCTATACTGGATTCTGCTTGCTTGGATATCCTCGATTGAATTGGCCCCGTAAATGGTTTGCTGATGATCGTTCGAGTCTGTTCACTTTTTTTCGCTTTAAATGGCACACTACTCCTCCTAGTACTGCTGATATGAAGATGCATAACACCCGGTAGCTGATGTAGCTGCTAAGTGGACGTGATGTGGAATAAATTGTCTGCTAGTCTCTTCGTTCTTAATGGCTTCCTATACTCGCATTCTTCGTCTTCTGCAGCTATCCGGAGGTCTCCAATCTGTAAATGGTAGTGTTCTTCAATTGATAACACCACTGTAGATGATAATGCTCCAATTGTAGTTGGTGAATTTGGGTAGTTCACCTCTAATTTTGTTTTTTTGGATAACACAAATAGCCAATGGTTGCTCGTCATCATTCGAACTAGACTGTTCCACTTCGGTATAACTCGATCTTTACATGCCCTCAAGTTCACATTGAAGCTTCGGAAAAGGTTTAATACGCAATTTTCTCCAATTGCTGTGAAGGTCGGGCCCAACTGTGGACAAAGAAATTGAGGCTGATCGGCGGTGGTCGAAAGCTGCATTAGGACATACTGCTGTTCATGGTTAGCGGGTACAAATTCGGCATCCAGATCATATATGTGATACCCGGCGTCGTCTATTGTAACAGGAATTGTATAAATCTTGTGCATATCGTACGCAAATCTTTGTGGCTATGGAATTTCAATCTGGATCAATATCCCTTGATTTACTTGAAGGGATTTCACTTTTGCAATCTGCGTCAACTACTGGAAGTTCTGGAATTTCTCATCTAAATCCAATTGACGAGTGGCGTTCCTCATTATTTCACTCATTTCCCGAGCGTGTATAATCAATGGATGTAGGTTTCCGACACTCAGAGCGACCAACATACTGATTATATTTTCCTGCATCTCACTGATTTCTCATAGATGAAGAGTCATCAGTGTAATTACTTCGCTCATTTCTAATCTGAGCTGCAATGCCGACAATTCACGATATTGACCCTGTTGTGCTTCTACTAATGCTGAGATTTTGTTACCTAGCTCCTCTCGCTCTACTGCCGCTTGTACTTTGGTAGCGTCGAACACGTTGATTGCAGACTTGGTGACCGTTATATAGTCCTTTAACAGAGTTAAGGTTCGGTTCTCTCTTCCGCTAGGATCATCTAGGGCTGCATGGATCTCTTCTGAGTCTGCATGATCCATTGTCCTGAAAAGGTATTTGAATGCTGATCCTAATCCATCAAAAATTTAACGTCTGCTTCGTCGTGGTGATTCACTCTGGGTATGGTGTAGCAGTTCCTCGTTTTTCCCCTTAATTTTCGAGACCCAACTTCTTATCTCCTTGGCCGCTATGGTGCACCTGGATACTAATCCGTCGTGTGTCACCTCCAAACATAACTGCGTAATTAGGTTAGGGCAATTATTTACAAATTCCATGTCCTCTGTTAGATCCGGCATTTCCACCTTGGACAGGATAGTCCAGTGCTTGTAGTAGAAGGTAATTTTTCCAAGATGCCCGAGCAACACTCCTGTATGGGCTATCGGTTGGATATTATAGCCTGTTTTCTGTGCCTCCAGCAAGGTGATGAGTGCAAATATTACCGTTATAACTGCTTTCATCTTGATAAATAAACCATATGCTGATCTATGGCAACCCTTATTCTAATTTTTTCTATATCTTTATACTATATACTTTAACTCTTTCTCTTTAAATCTTGCTTCTTTGACTTCTCTTTTAAATATCTTACTTCTTTTGCAAATTGCTCCTTTAAATCTATTATTTTTTTTTTCAAATTTCTTATTTAAATTGTCTTTATCTCTTTCTCTCTTTTTTTTATTACTTCTTTTAAACTTTAACTTTAATTCCTTCTCAACCTTTCTTATATTTTTTTTTCCACTATACTTACTATTCCTTTAAATCGACTGCCCTACCTTCTTTTCTTCTCGCTCTTTCGCAGCGTAATCTTCTTTATGAATCCGTGTTGGTCTTGTACGTGTTTATATTCTGTAATAAAAGAAACAAACTAAGAGGAAGAAGAGGAAAAAAATTAAATTAATTAATTAATCCTACTCCGCCAATTCCAAAACTATTGCCTCGTGCTGCACTCCGTTTAGGCTTCCGTCTTTCTGGAATGATCAAATTTTATGCTGAAACTATTCATTATATTGCCTCAATCGATTCGTGTGAATCCGCTTGAGCTTTTCTCCGTGAAGGATGGTAACGTTCTCAGGAACTATTAATATAAACTACTTCGTAAGGGCCTTTGAAAATTGAAGATAACTTCCCAACTCGAGCTAAATCTTTCACCAGAACTTTATCCCCCACATGTATGGCTTCTAGCCTAGCTGTCTTATCATAATAGCTTTTCTCAGATAGCTTGCTTTTGAGTAAGTTTTCCCTGGCCAGTTCAAACGCTTTTTGTAACTTGAACCGCAACACCGAATGATACTTATCAGTGTTGTACACCGGTTCAGGCTTATGCTGTAAGTTGCTAGGGATTTCTGATACAAATCCGAAAAGAGTTTCCATGGGTGTTAGCTTTGTACCATCATGTACGGTGTTATTGTAAGCATGAGCTGCTGTCCTCAAAAAGTAATCCCAGCTCTGGGGTTCCCGGTCTACAAAATTTCTCAAGTAGTTAGCTAACGTAGAATGTTGCCGCTCTACCGCATTGGACTGTGGGTGATAGGTGGTGGTTTGTAGTTTCTTTATCTTAAGCATTTTGCAAAGAGCCTTTAAAACTTCGCCTGTAAAGTTAGCTCCTTGATCAGTTACTAACTGCTTGGGTAATGAGTAAACGGCTAAGGATTTGCTCGAACAAGACCTGAGTTCGCTTCTTGGTCTGGTATGGGCCACAAAGTCAACAAATCTAGTCAGATCATCCATCATGGACAGAATATACTTGTTACCATTATGATTAGTAGGCAACGGCCCCACTAAGTCTACGTTTACCTTGTCGAATGGTTTTTCTGAAATTTCTGTTACCGCTTACGGCATTTTAATCGCCCAGGAGTGCATATTTCTCTGGCATTTCGCACAACACTCGACATGTTTTGCGATGTCTTTCTTCATGCCCTTCCAACGATAGAACCTTTTTATTCTTCCCAAGGTTTTATTTCGCCCAAAGTGCCCTCCGAATCGCGAGTCATGAAAATCTTTCAGTATTACCTCGATGTGTTTTGGGTCAGTGACATTCTGTGGCTTTGAGCTTTTTTGAAGCCTTACTTCCTTATTCTCAGCCTCCTCTATTGTTTCCCATTCATCTTCGAATTCTGGAGAAGAGTCTTGTTTCCTCTTTACGTCATTTGTATCTTTCTTAGCCTGTGCTCGACTAACTGCACAACATGGATATTCCTTACCACACTTTTCCTCCGCTTGTTATATATCTCTGGGAATTCTGCTAAGAGCATCCGCATTCTTGTAGACAATTCCAAAATCAAACTCAGAAAGTTTTTGGTGGAACCTCACCATGCGAGATGTGGTGTCCTTAACCTTAAAGACCCATCGGAGAGGCTGATCATCAGTTATGATTTTAAAATGTTTTCCCAGTAAGTAGCATTTATAAGAAGAATAGGTAGAATAGTTTTTTTTTCAGCTTGGTTCAGAGTGCTGCTGGCATATCTAACTGGCCTACCTTATTGTTCTAGGACTGCTCCTGGAGATTCCCCGCTCGCATCCGTGATGAGAGTGAACTCCTTATTGAAATCTGGATAAATTAATACTGGCGGCGAAGTGAGAGCTTCTTCAATGACCTTAAAGGAGCTCGCGCATTCTGACCCCCAATTGAAATTCACCTTTACCCTCACAACGTTATTAATTGGAGCCAGAATTTTTGAAAAATTGGGAACAAATTTACGATAGTAGTTTGCTAGCCCCAAAAAAGACTGAACCTGTCTCACTGTTTTTGTCCGGGGAAATTTTATACCACTTCTACTAACCGTTTGTCAGATTGTACACCGTTCTCCGAACAAACATGCCCGAGGTATTCTACCCTCCTTTTTCAGGAATTGACATTTAGTAGGTTGTAATTTTAAGTTATGTTCCATAAATCTCTGAAATACTTCTCGTAACATTCCGTTACATCCAGATTCTTCGCAAAAATCACTACGTCATCAAGGTAGACAAAGCACTTAATCCGCTGAAAACCTGTTAATATCGCGTTTAAAAAAAGATTGAAAGAATGAAGGTGCCGTTTTTCAATCCGAATGGCAATATCTTGTAGTGGAATTGACTGATGTTTGTGCTAAAAGCTGTCTTTTCACGATCTGCCGGATCCACCAACACCTGGTGATAACCATTTGCAAGATCTAAGGCGGTAAAATACCTAGAATGACCTAATCTATCCAGAATATCCTCAGTCCATCGTAGTGGATAAGAAAAAAGGAATACAGATTTTGTTGAGTTCGTGAAAGTCCACACACAATATATGCTTTCGCTTACTTGCTTCATCAGTTCCCTCTTTTGGTATTAATAAGACTGGAAAATAGAACGGGCTGTTACCATGTTCGATTATGTCATCCTCCAACAACTTTTTAAGCTGGTCCTGACATTCCTCTATGTGGGCTTCAGGCATTCTATATTGATTTTTATTTATGGGCCCGGTGTCGGCCATCAAGGGAAGTTTGAACATTTTCGTCGGAGTGTACGTTAATTTATCCCCAGGTAAGTGAAAGATCTGCATTCGTAACAGATTTGCATTACTGCTTCCCTCTCTTCCGAATTCAGCTCATATCCAACTCCAGAGATTTCTTCATTACTTGAAGCCGTTGCTGAGTGATTTTCGTTCTACCCTCGGGATTTCTTAATGGTATTACCAAATATTTATTTAAGCTTTCCAACTTAGGCTTAACATTTTTTTTCCATTGCCTCAGTCCTAGCATTGACAATTTCTACAAAGGCTTGTCCGTTACCAGGCCTAATCAGGGTATTCCCACAATACACACCTGGGCATATCTCTTCTGCCATACAGACCAGTTCAGAATCGCTCGAGACTTGAATTCTTATCAGCTGCTCGCTTCTTGGCTCCAAGCGTAATGGTTTTTTCGTGTCCTGAAATTTGATAAAAGAGGCAGAGGGTTCAGTTTCGATGCTATTTTGATGGACTTCCGTGCGAGGATGTCCTAGTCCGTTCTTCCTTTCAACCGCTACACTTACCTGCTCTTCACGCACTTTGGGCCACGCTATAGACCTTTCTACTGCAGGACGAAGATCCCTTTGCTGCGCTCCTGTGCGAAGGATCGCGGTTAAGGTATTTCCCTGCTTTTGCCTAAGATCTAGCTCGTCCGTCTCTGGAGCTATTTTCCGCTCTTTCTGTGCCATCCGTTTACCTTCCAGTTGTATATCCACTGTTTCATCGCTGTTGCTCACATATTTCAAGTATTTCTATATGCTATCTGAAGCGGCACTTGCCTTGCGTACAATATCTTTTAGCCCAGTGACTTTTTCTTGAATACGTAGCCTTACAGCTTCAAGTGAAATCTCCTGCGGCTTCTCTGCACCAGATTGACTAGAGGTATATCTATCTAAGGTAAGAATATCAACATATTCTTTCCCTGTTATGTTTTCAAAAAGTTGCCTTACTCCTCTGTTTCCCCCTACGCTTTGAATTGACAGTGTATGACCAACACAATTAATAACGGCTCTGTTTTTAAGGAAATCCATGCCTAATATTCCTTCTGCTGGTATGGATTCAGTATCGTGTATGGCGTGAAATACACAAGTCTGTTGGATTGTACCAACGCCTAGTAAAGCTTGACAGGTTCCTACCGATTTTCTCTGTGTAGCAAACAATCCTCCTATAGTGATTGTTTTTTGGGTTTGTATGGGCGTACTTCCTTTTATTTTATTTACCTTAATTATATTGCATGAACATCTCGTATCTACAAATAATAGTAACTTACTTTCAGGGCCTATGTCTGTGTCGACTGTGATTTAACAATTACTTAATGAACCTAATTCTACAGCACTATTTTTATCTCTGGTTAACTGGGTATACTCCGATCCTGTTAGTTGAAGGCAGCTACGAAAGAGTCCCCAGCTGCCGCCCCTCGTTTCCCTCATGAGGTCTGGTTCCATGCTCTGCTAGGTACTTTCTTAAACATATATCCGTATTATGGTCACTTGTCTTACAAAACTGACAATAGAGAACATCTCTTCTCTGAGTGAATTCTGATGAGTTGTCTATCACTGTATCTGCGAGCCTGACTTGCTGATTCCTGTAACTTGGCGCCTCATGCCCATAGTTTCGGCATTTAGTGCAGTAGGGAGGCTGATTCCTCCACTGGCATTCTTTAGCAAAGTATCCCGGCTGTCCGCATTTGAAGCTGTTGACCGCTCTAGCCTGCTGTGTTGCTCTGATTAGAGTTTCCCAGTTTCTTGCTGGTATCCGTACTACTTGGAAAGGCTTTGGAATTTGTTTCTGCCTGACCTCGCTAAAGTTTCCGGTCGTCCAACTTTCCTGTGGTGTTTCCATGGCATGTTCCGGTGCTTTTTTCCAGGCCCTTAGTGCCATGGCCTGAAGCCTTTCCGAATCTTATTCGAAGTAGAGAGGTTCCTCTCTAACTTGTTCTAGTGCTTCGAATTTTCTTCCAGTTAAGTATACCCGTGTGGCCTGACTGCGGACACCAACTTTAAAAGTAGCTACCGCGTCGACCTCTAGGTATCTGCCTACAATACAGGCTAACATTTCAGTGCGTAATTCACTGAAAGATTTCCATGGCATGTAGGCTGTTTTAATCGCCTGCTGCAAAGATGCAAAATCCTTTGGCTCATGTGAGCTAATTAGATAGTAAGCGTCATCGGACAAACGGTATTTTATGCATTTATTAAAAATGCTTTGCTCTGTTGCTTCCAGTCGGTCGTGAAAGTCTTTGCTGCAACTGAGGAAACGAAAAACTTCTTTTGCCAACTTTGGAGACCTTTCCCCTGAAAACATTGGCACGTATTTAGAGACCAAGTCCATGACTTTCTCGTAGGCCTCTGCCGTGTTGCTCTTTAGAGGTGCTTTTGACTTGACAGACTCTGTTCTGGGTTTACTTCGACCTTGTTCCGTATTCTTACTGGGCGTATTTTGCTGTGTGTCTTCAAACTTCCCAGAGGTCCCTTTTTATCCTGTTGCTGGTCTCAGAATACTAATTTCCTTGGATTCCTCCTCTTACTCGTGTTCGCCTTATTAGGTCCTTGATTAGAATTTTCCTTTGATGATTGATCGAATTACAATTCTTTCTCAAGTTCTGCTGCAGTTTCCTCAGCCTCCTTTAGCTGTACCTTTAGCGAGTTTATATTCTTTACGAGCCCTTTTTTCTCCTTCTGAATTGCTTCCAATGCTTCTTCTGCTTCTATTTCACGACTCTGGATAACTTCGAATGCTGATGTCACTAAATGATCTAAAGCTTCGCCGTTTGTACTTTTTTTAGCACTCTCATTCAATTCCTCTCGTAATTTCTTTGCTTCTTCTTCTGTCCACCTCTTTTGTAACCCTTCTGTTATATGCTCCCCTATATATTGCCAGTCCTGTTCATAATTCTGCAATATTTCCTGACATTCCTTAAGTTCCTGTGTTTTAAGATATAATTCCCTTTCCTGGACCTGATAGCGTGCTAATTCTTCCCTAGTTAAGATAGTACTCCTACCTGTTGACATTTAAGTTTTATGACCGAGCTATTATACTAATATCAGCGATAACCCGGCGAAGAATGTCCCCTGCAGCTCTTATCTATGTTGAATATTAATGCGACGACTTGACCAGATTCACATTCCTACAAAGCTTATTCCCGATATTTAAAAAACTCATGCCTGAAGCATGCCGCCGCGACATAAAGGAATGCATGATGAGGGGATTGGCTATTATATCCCGTATATATGTATGTGTATGTAAATATTTGAAGGATTATCCCATTAGCATAAGATAAATTGTACAAAAATAGCAGACATCCCAAAGATTAATATAGCTGTTATAACACGTTGAAAACATTTTAGGAAAGTTCCGATAAATGGCACCATATCAGAAAAAATTGGATTCCGAAATTCAAAAATAACGGGTTTTTGTGTACAATCTACCGAAAAGTGGAGCGGAAAAACAAATCTATCTCATTTTTTGTTACGTACTCACCGAGAACTTTCCAAAAAGTACCCACATGACATGATACGGATGAAAGTGAAAACGCTATATTTTTGTAGGTTTACCCTTGAAAAATGCTCAAATTTGCAAATTTTTGTGGGAGTTGTCGCGGTAAAATATTTGTAGATTTTGAATAAATCGCCAAACTCACTCCGGTAACTTTTCAACCACAGAGGAGATATGTAGGTTTCAGATTCTGTAAGTACCATGCCCATGGGTTTCCAGAGATTGCCGGTAGATGGCGAAAAGTGGGCACGTAAAATCCTCATAGATTTGTGTTTTTTAAATAAGTAAATGACACCCGATCTTTCTGAAATTTTGTATAGATAATTTTGTGATAAGGGTGCATCCTCAAAAAAAATCGAAAATGGGATTAAAGGATAATTCGTGGAGCAAAGTTTCGAAATGAATTTTTCAGACAGAAAATTTGCCCGTCGAAAATTAAATTTCGCAACTTAATCGGAAGGGGAGGGAAAATATGCTCAAACAATCGGAAAAAAATCACAAAAGAATTAGCAAAAAGAATTTTGAAAATCGGATAATACTTAGCCTAGTTATCGGGTGGGGCTGGATTTGTACATTATGCATTATTTCTGTTTCTTTTGGCCATCTGGATCTGCGAATTGCAACACTTTCATTTCTAGTCAAGCCTAACATATACCTACTGTGAATTTGAACGAAATCGGTGATGACCCTCTCCTTGTGAGTCAATTCCACGCATCCGCCATTTACAGGTAGTTTAATTCAATCTTTAAATAAATTCTGCATAACCGAAGATAATAACAAACGTCTGAATAGTAAACTCAACTACTACACATGTATCATGAATAAATCAATATAAATAATTTATAAATGTATAAATAGGTTGTTTAAGTTAAATTTTATAAGTACAAAAAAAAAAAATATGTATTCACACATATAGTACGAATAACAAATATATTTCTTCACACATGTAGCACAACACAAATAAGTACCAACAAATATGGATTCACACATATAGTACGAATAACAAAAAATGTGTATTCACACATATGGCACAAATAATTATACCAAAAAATATGTATTCACACATACGTATAGTACTTATTTGTACTGTAAATAAATAAATAATTGTACCAAAAATGTATATAGTAGAAATAAATTGTTGTACAGAAAAAATATAGACCTAATTAATAGAAATAAAATTAATTGTAGCAAAAAATATGTTCAAAATACAGTTAAGCTGACCCAAATTAATGCACGCTTAGATAAGCTTTGTTCTTTTTAATATAGCTAAACACCACATGTACTCATCTCAGCACTACGTATATACATACAAAAGGTTCAAGTAAATATTTTTCTTTTTCCCAAGCTATCAAACACATAAGTTAATATATAATGCGTTATTCCTCTCCCAAGAATAACACATTTTTTCTAAAAAGGGCGGGATTTGTTACATACAGGGTATCCATTGGCATCAGTTAAACATATATATGCATACGTACATGCATTCCTGAGTCGATTTCGCTTTACGCAGAATTATAAAATTCATGCATCAATGAAGAAATGCAAACATGTAGATACATACATACCTACAGAGTAGATAAGCTATGCCGGTTCTGGCGCACTTTTTTAAGCCTCCAGGATTTCACCACAGATGGCGCCACCGTCGCTAGGTGGGTTGAGCCCATACTAAATGTGGGTTTGTGTCTTGGTTGTATGGGTTTGTGCCTTGATGTTGGGGATACGAGACCAATAGGGAAATAGCATAGGATTTCGATTTTGTTGCTGGAGTTCGCTTATTTTTCATCTCGGACTCGTAGCCTCTAAGTTGACATTAACTTTTTCATCTCGTGTTTTGGGGATACGAGATCAGTTTCAGTACTATGCAGCAACTGAGCCCTAGCGGCATTAGCCGATACTACCAGCATGCTCCGGTGTGTCTTGACTGTACCGGTTTATGTCTTGGATGCACCATTGAGTCTTGACTGCACCCTAGCGGGATTAGCCGGTACTACCGGGATGAGTCACTTGGTCTTGACTGCGCCCCTAGCGGCATTGGCCGGTACTACCAGCATGCCCCGGTGTGTCTTGACTGTACTGGTTAATGTCTTGGATGCACCATTGAGTCCTGACTGGACCCTAGCGGGATTAGCCGGTACTACCGGGATGTGTCACTTGGTCTTGACTGCGCCCCTAGCAGCATTAGCCGGTACTACCAGCATGCTCCGGTACTACGCTTTTCTTGTGTGTGTATGTGTGTTAGCCGGTACTACCAGCATGCTCCGGAATTACCAGCATGCTCCGGTACTACCAGCATGCTCCGGTACTACAGCTATCTTGGATGTGTGGTACGGTTCTGTTGGATATGTGAAGTTATTTGCTTCACTTTTGGCCTACAAGTGGCAGCATGCTACGGTTTTGGGAAGTTTTTTTGCTTCACTTTTGCCCACACGTGGCAGCATGCTACGGTTTTGGGAAGTTTTTTTCTTCACTTTTTTGAATGTGTGGTGCGCCTAAATGTAGGCTTTTGTTGTTTTCAAGTGTTGCGCCTGGTTTTGAATTAATATTAATAATAATTGATTTTTCTTGAGCGCTATAATTTGATACCACACTTCCTGTAGGCAGCCAAAAATTTTATTGTTCCAAGAATTTTACCGATCGAAACATTTCATTGGAATGTAAACAAATTTTCACATTTTCATGTATGGAATCATGTAAACAATCTTATTTGCAGCAGAATAAAGTAATCAAATTAATTTGAACGATTTTCTTATCGTGTAATTTGATATCATCTCAGCCTGTAAGCAAATTCTTTGGAATTCATCATGTGCAATGATTATTGTAGCAGCAGGATCATTCATGTTTACAAACCGTTGCTATAAAAGCGCAAGCAAACTCTTGGGGAGCACCAGTCAATCTAAGTGATTCAAAGTGTTAGTGTTGAATAAAAAAATTAAAAATGTCTATCCCATTATTAAATGAAAGTTTTTATTAATTAAGAAATTGCGAGAAGATGTTTTGAAGTGTTTAAGTGATGCAAATTTTGTGAATAAAAACAATATTATTAAAGAGTGCAACAGAAACATTCGTAAATATCAAGCAGCATTTCGGAAGTGTAATAAGAATGCTAGAAAACGACATTTGGACAGCTGTATTGCTCAAATTAAATCGTTGAGATTGTTAATCAAAGCTCCCCATCGAGGTGGAGGAATTAATCAACGATTAATAAGAAGTGATTTTGTTAAGTGGGAAGAAATAAAACAGCATTCGTAGGTAGAATTAGGGCAGGTGTTATCGTGAATATAAGCCACCTAGATCCTAAGCTGTTTATGCAAAATGCTTCCAAATTACTTGCTCGCCGCATTAAGAATACATTAAAACAACAATATCATATTAAAGTTGCTACAACGTTTTGCGGTGAGTTTATTAAAGAAACTAGTGATAATGAAGTTATTAAAGACATTAAGTACTTCCAAGTAAGAACTGCCCCAATCAGTGTGGAGGATAATTTGAATGAGTGGTATAAATTAAATATATACGAACCAATACTCACTAAACTAGAAGAGTTTCAAGAGAAAGATAGTGGGTGGGCTCTGCATTCTATGATACATTTAGCGCTGCATATCAACAAGTTTGAACCGATTCGGGGATCATTTTATATACCTGTGCCGAAGGAGATTGCATCAAAGAAAGCATGTATAAATGTAAGAAACAATGATGAAGCATACTTCGCGTGGGCAATAACATCAGCGCTATATCCTACAACTGTCAGCTCCGATAGGATCTCATCATATCCACATTATTCTACTGTACTTAATTTAACTGGAATAACATTTCCCATGACGCTTAAGCAAATAACGCAATTTGAAGACCAGAACGATTTATCAATAAACGTGTTGATCCTAGACAAAGAGCGTTTCTTCACCACAGTTCCAGTTAGACTTACGAAACACAGGATGGAGCGACATGTAAATCTCTTAATGCTACAAGATGACTATGACCAGGATGATGATGATGAAGATCATATGGATGATGATGACGATGATGATGATGTTGCTAGCAGATATCATTTCTGCTGGATTAAAGATCTTTCCTGACTCATATCAACACAAACTTCGAAACATATTCATAGAGTGTATATATGCGACAGATGTTTGCTCTACTTTTACTCTGAAGAAACACATCACACACTCCCGAATGCGAGAAACAAAACGACTGTAGGATTATGTTTCCCTCAGAGGAAAAGAAATGGTTGGAATATAGGAATTGTAACCATAAGAATCCAGTCCCGTTTTGCGTGTATGCTGATCTTGAATCAATATTGAAGCCAATTCAGGGAAACGATCAAAATACACAGCGAATCCAGGAACATGAAGTTCATAGCATGGGATTCTATTTCCACTGCGAACATGATGCTAAGCTCTCATATTACAGAGCATATCGAGGCAAGGACTGTCAAAAATGTTTTGCATTAGAATTGCAAAAGATTGCATCCATATCTGTACAGGAGAAGCTGAACATCAGGCCAATGCAACCCCTGACTAAAGAGGAACGGCGATCGCATATGGAAAGTATTTGCTGCCATATATGTGAAAAAACGTTTGCAGCCGATGAGGATCGAGTTCGGGATCATTGCCACTTAACAGGAAAATATCGAGGACCAGCGCATAATGCACGCAATCTCATGTATCAAGATTGCTCCATAGTTCCAGCAATTTTTCACAATTTATCCGGATATGATGCTCACTTCATTATTAAGGATATAGCTACATCTTTCCCAGATTCATCGATTCCTTCCGTTTTATGGCTGAATCTTTAGATAAGTTATCATCATTGCTGCCGATGGTTAAATTAAACACTACAAGATCAGTATGGCAGGGATTGCATGATGACACTATCAAACTTCTTACACGCAAGGGTGTCTTCCCATATGATTTTATTGATGACTGGGATAAATTGGATTTCCGAAACTTGCCAACACAAGAAGCGTTCTACAATAAACTGACTGACAGTGCTATATCTCCTGAGGACTACAATCATGCTGAAGAGGTCTGGCAAAAATTTGAAATACAAACACTTGGTGAATATTCAGATCTATACCTTAAGACTGATGTTCTCCTATTGGCTGATGTGTTTGAGAACATTCGAGAAGTGTGCATGAAGCCATACAATTTAGATCCAGCACATTATTACACCATGCCAAGCCTAACATGGGATGCTATGCTAAAATACACTTATGTGAAATTAGAGCTGATAACCAACGTAGATATACTGCTATTCATAGAGAGAGGCATTCGAGGTGGTATAAGTCAATGTTCGAACAGATATAGTAAAGCCAATAATAAATATATGGATGATTTTAAGCCTGAGGAGAAAGAGAAATACTTGATGTATTATGATGTGAATAACCTTTATGGATGGGCCATGTCACAGCATTTACCAACCGGAGGATTCAAATGGGTTGATGTTCCCAACATTGAAGTTTCCGAAATTCCTGATGATTCTCCAACTGGATACATATTCGAAGTCGACTTGGATTATCCTGAACATCTGCATGATAAGCATAAGGACTTACCGTTTTGCTCTAAGATGCAGCACCACCTGGAGAAATATTAGAAAAGCTTCTGAGAACATTACATCCAAAAATTAAATATGTTATACACTACCGAAATTTGAAGCAATGCTTATCACATGGACTCATCCTGAAAAAACTACACCGGGTTCTTCAGTTCGACCAATCAGCTTGGCTTTAACCATATATTGACTTAAATACTACCAAACGGATGCAGGCTACAAGCGATCATGAGAAGGACAGCTGTAAGAAGATGAATAATGCAGCTTTTGATAAGACCATGGGAAAATGTACGCAAGTATAGTGATATCAAGATTTGCATGAAGTGGCAAGGTCGCTATGGTGCAAAAGCTCGGATTGCAGCACCCAACTTCCACAGTGCAACGATATTTGATGAGAATATAGTTGCTGTGGAATTAAGGCGACTCAAAATCTTATTCAATAAGCCGCTCTATATAGGAATGGCAGTTATGAAAATTTCGAAAATATGCCTCTACGATTTTCACTACAGTTTTATTCAGCGTGAATTTGGAGATAAATGTAAAGTCATGTATACTGATACAGATTCCCTAATATATGAACTTGACGAGAAAAATGCATATGAGTTCATGGTCGAAAATATAAACAAATTTGATACAAGTTATTAACCAGAATATAATGAATTCCATATACCGCTCATGAATAAAATGATTCCTGGGCTAATGAAGGATGAGCTGGATGGGAAAATCATGAGCGAATTTGTAGGCTTGCGCTCGAAAATGTACAGTCTGCGTATAAACGCTGGTAAAACTGTAAAAAAAGCGAAAGGAGTAAAGGCTAATGTAGTTCAGAACCATATCAATTTCGAAGACTACGTCGAATGCTTGAATAACGAGCGAATATTAACTGCCAATCAGAGCTCCATACGATCCCCATAACCATAGCGTGCACACTGTCAGTCAAAAGAAGATCGCATTTAGTCCTTATGATAACAAGAGACATATTATGAGCGGAACGACGGATATTCTACCATGGGGGCATTACTCCATTTCATCCGATCAACAAGTGGCAACCGCAGACAGTATGAGACATATTATGAGCGGAACGACGGATATTCTACCATGGGGGCATTACTCCATTTCATCCGATCAACAAGTGGCAACCGCAGACAGTATCTAAGTCTAGTGTAAATAATAAATGTATTATAGTTTTAGTTTTATTTATTAAAGTAATTTGCATTATAACTACATGTATAAAGTATTATAATTATTTTAAATTGTTAAATGTTTCTTCAAGATATTATAAAAAATCTTTGTTATTAATCCAAGAATTGTGTTTTGATGAAAATCCGACCCATTTAACGTAAGCTTTATCTCCACTCTTCTTTAAGATTTTCTCTACGAGATATAGGTTTGGGTGTTTAACTTTTAGCAGCTCAAATTCATAAAAGCCTCCTGTGATTGGATTTCCTTGATAATCTTCCAGCCGATATGTGATTGGGTTTGTGTTTTGAACTTTAATAATTTTAAAAATCTCAGCTGTCCAGTTTGGTGTATAGCCTTTCTCAAATATATGCTTGTATTTGCTGATGCGTACAAGATCTCCAACTTTATACTTTGCAGGAACAACAATCTTTATATGACTGTATACAGTTGAAAGCAGTTGTTTCTCATTGGAGGCGTTGATATCACGTGGTCTCATTTTTGTAGTTCGATGTACTCTTGAGTTGTATTCAGTGAGCAGTTTCTTTACCATACCAATCCACTGATAAGTTCCATTAAAGCTGAATTCCTTCCACATCATATCCTTTAGAGTTTGGTTAAATCGTTCCACTATTGATGCTTTGAGGAAACTGTACGTAGAGTAATGATTAACTGCATGCTTCATCTTCAAATTTTTAAAGAGGCTGTTGTAGAATTCCTTTCCATCATCAGTCTGCAGGTTTTTAGGTATTCGTCCCTCTCGTAATATAGACTGCATGGCATCTCTTAATTCTACACCAGCTTTTCTCTTAATTGGAATTGCCCATGCATATTTGGAGAAGGTATCAATTACTGTCAGCAGATAGCGGTAACCCTTGTTCACATACTTGTAAGGATCCATTTCAACCAAGTCTGCCTGCCACAAGTTATCTGGTCCTTTGATAATCATATGACGCCGTTTAAAATGTTTTCTCGCTGGTTTATGCAGCTCATTTACCACTTGCCTCTTACTCATCATAATTATAAATGAAACAGATTTCTCAAGAGTTTTTACTCATATACACCATCTTTTGGTATCAAGTCTTTCATATTTATTACTGAAGTAAACAGGTAGTTTTCAATCTTCGCGATTTCATTATTGAAATATAGCGTCAAATTTGTCACCTCTATATTAATAGTTTTTTTTATTTCTTCAACACTTATTTTAATTTTCTTGTCAACATAGTCTTTGGTAGTAGCATCATCACTTTCAAGGGGTTCACCAAGTCGTTTTATACACTTTGAGTTTAGATCGTAGTCGCCGTTTATCGTTAAATTAAATCCAATACGCCGCTCTCCTTGTCCACCAGCTGGACCCTGAGCTCTTTGTTTACCAGCTGGTCCTTGAGTTCCTTGTTTACCGGCTAGCGCCTGAGTTCCTGTTGGCCCACGTTCACCTGCTTTCCAAGATATCCTCGCTTAGAGAAACGTCCAAACTTGTCAACGCTCATCTGTAGATTGTGTAGAACTATGGTAATGGAATAGTATTTAAACTATAATATCTGCTTCTCGCAACTCCTCCAGGATAGATACAATTTCATTGTTGTAACTGGTATTTCCGGCCTGCTTTGATGCCATTAGAAGGCGCAGTCTATCAACTAATTCATTTGTATCATCCCAGTAAATGTGATGAATGTTTTCTTTAAGCAGACGCATTAGTCCCATGCATTTATGCTGTATAAGTTTACTGATTACAGCTTTATACGTAGCCGCTCTAGTACCTTTTATTTGACCATCTTCAGAATAGTCACGTTTATATGCATTGGTATCTCTCAAAATAGATCCATAATTAGTTAAATCCTCTTTAGTATATAGACTTTTTACAGTATCCTTCATAAATAGCAGCTCACATAACCCCAAAGTTGTTTTATAGCTCTTCCCCTTGATAACAATATTTCCTACATCATCAACACCAAACGTTGAATTACTGATTCTCCACGCGTTGTCATCATAATAAACTCCATAGGTTGGATCAATTTTAGGGCTATTATCAGTGAATAGCTTTAAATAGTTTGAAACTGTGTATCCAGATTTACCGAGGGAGGTCACAGGAGACCTTCCTGCCAATGTTCTTGAATGTTTGGGTGTTGCGAATTCTTCTTCTTCAGTTGTTAAGGAAAAATCTCCATAATTTATAGGTGTGCTACTAGCCTCCATTTTCACATATTTTCGTTTTGGAGGTGTAAAAGGTTCCACAATCTCATTGGCTTCTTCTTCTTCTTCTTCTCCTTCTTTTGTATCTTTTGTCTCAAACTTGGCTATATCTGGCGGCTCGTATTTGACTCTTCTAACAAACTCTTTTAAGGGTTTAGTGATTGGCTTAAAGGTTTCTTCAAGTTGAGCTTCTGCTTCAATCCTTCCCATCCTTAGAGCTTTATATTTCCTTCGCACTGCATTCCTTGTCTTGATGATTTCTTTTAATAGGTTTTCATTCATCTTTGATATTAACTGAATAACGGCTTTTCAAACCGCTCTGATAACAGATAAACAGCTTTCCAATCAGCTCTGATAACAGCTTTTCAAACAGCTCTGATAACAGCTTAACAGCTTTTCAAACAGCTCTGATAACAGCTTAACAGCTTTTCAAACAGCTCTGATAACAGCTTAACAGCTTTTCAAACAGCACTGATAACAGCTGAACAGCTTTTCAAACAGATCTGATAACAGATTAACAGATTTTAAACAGCTCTGATAACAGCTTAACAGCTTTTAAAATATCTCTGATAACAGCTTAACAGCTTTTCAAACAAGTCTGATAACAGGTGACTAGCTTTTCAAACAGGTCTGGTAACGGGTGAACAGCTTTAATCTACTCAGCAGGTCCAGAGGATTCGGTGTGCTTTCGGCTGAGTTACAGCCTCGACTTATGAAGATTTCGCATGTTTCATCCTTTTATAGTAGAATGAAGGTATCAAATCCTTTACGGTAGCGAGCATTGGATGGGAAACATATTACTTACCATTAAATGTCTGTAGTACCCACTAATGCCAATGGGGACCTTACTCAAGAAATGGTATTATGTAATACCGGCTAATGCCGCTAGGGAACCTTACTCAAGAAATGGTGTTTGCACTCGAAAGATCAATACATGCACCCCCTAAACCCAATAATAACAATAATAATTTTCCAAGAAAACACAAACCAAGGTGATGTCATGTTGTGAAATTCGAATGATGCTGATATCTACAACTTCCGCGCTAATAAAACTTATTTAGGTGCAGCACCTGTAAACAGCAAGAACCAAGATGACGTCATACGTGATATCTACAACTTCCTCGCTAATAAAAGAAAACAGCAAAACCAAGGCATGCTGGTAGTACCGACTAATGCCACTAGGGAACTTTACTCCAGAAATGGCGTTTGCACGCGAATTAAAATTATGGAATATGCTAAATTGAATCAGGGCATTGGATGGGAAACATATCACCTACCATTAAATGCCTGTAGTACCCCACTAATGCCGCTAGGTAACCTTACTCAACAA
>OZ005740.1:126582921-126695421 GCA_963930735.1 Dioctria linearis | reverse complement strand
CATTAACACATTAACATTTTGAAAATATTTATATTCTTACACAACAGGCTAAGACTTCCTAACAATTCAAATAATAGCAAAATAATATTTCAAAATGCCCACGGATACACCCGAAAATAAGGACCTAGACGAAACCGAATCACATAATGAAGCACAAACATCTTACATAACCACATTGAAAATCCCTCCTTTTTGGCACAATCGTCCCGAATTGTGGTTCTTAGAAGTTGAGACACAGTTCCGCGTAAAAAACATTACCACGTTCAATACAAAGTACGACTATTTAGTCGCCTCATTACCTCCCGAAACTATGGAAATAGTTTCAGACGCATTATTAAATCCACCACCATCTGACAAATATGAGAGCTTAAAAAAGCTCAACTTCAACATCCAATGTTAGTCAAATTATTGAAAATTTAACTAATCGCATAAAGCAACTGGAAATGAGACAATCTAGTCCTAATTTCAGGCACAAAACTGATTTCTCTAGACCCCGATCCCAAAACAGAAGAGATAATCTTAAATTGTGCTGGTTTCATAGTCGTTATGGTAACAAAGCAAGAAAATATTTGGCAAAGGAAAATCTCTCGCCGCTTATTTGTTTTTGACAAATTAACGAAAGCACACTTCTTAATAGATACGGGAGCCGAAGTGTCAACCTTACCCAAAAAGTAAAAATCAAAATTTATAGACCAAACCAATATTAACTTAATCTCAGCCAATGGAAAGGCAATTCGCACATACGTTCTCAAGAACTTGGCCGTCAACCTCAATCTTCAGCGCTGTTTTAACCATACTTTTGTAGTTGCAGCTATTGATCATCCGATAGGAGCAGATTTTCTGTACAAATTTTGACTCCTTGTTGACATTCGTCAAAGAAAACTCATAGATACAATCATGTTAAAATGCATATCGCGCAAAATATCATTTTGTCCACTAATAATTAGCCTCGTTAAAGACGAATATGGCTCCATCTTGGCCGAATTTCTTTCTTTAAAAGAACCGCCAGACTTTAAAAAAGAAGCACTGCACAACGTCGTGCATCAATCCCTTCTGCCCGCCCACGTAGGCCACACCCAGAAACGCTCCAGATTGCAAAAGTAGAATTTAATACAATGATCAAGTTAGGCATCATCCGTTCCTCTGCATTCTCAGCGGCCTCTCCACTTTATATGGTGCCCAACAAAGGTGTGTCAAGTTGGAGACCTTGCGGAGATTACCGCCAAGTCAATTTTTCTACAACCTTCGATAAGTACCCGTTTCGTAATATCCAAGATTTTACAATGTATCTTCACGGCTGCACAATATTCTCAAAGACCGACCTTGTCCGGGCTTACCACCAAATCTCGGTAGCTCCCGAAGATGTTTACAAGAGTGCAGTCACAACACCTTTTAGCCTATTCGAATTTCTTCGAATGCCTTTCGGGGTTAAAAACGGAGCCCAATCGTTTCCAAGGTTTATTAACGAGGAATTACAGGGACTAGAATTTTGCTTCACATATGTCGACGACATCCTTATAAGCAGCAAATCTCCTCAAGAGCACAAGAGTCACTTATGCTTACTCTTCACCAGGCTAGCAAAATACGGGCTAAATGTCAATCCACTCCCGTGCATCTTCGGGGCCAAAGAGCTTGAATTTCTGCGACACAAAATCACCGAAGTAGGAATCGTGCCATAACAAAACAGAGTCGAAACGATAAACAATTTTCCAATTCCCAATACGTTTAAAAAATTGCAGCGATTCCTAGGAATCGTTAATTTTTATAACCGCTTTCTCGCGAACACTGCCATGCAAGCTGCACCCTTATACGACTTACTAAAAATTTTCAGCGTAAAGAAAAAAAAATCACCTTTTGAATGGTCTAGTGTTCACGAAAAAGCCTTTCAATCTATCAAAACAAATCTTGCTAACCAAACATTGTTAGTCCATCCTAATCCACACGCAAAAATTAGGATATGGGTTGATGCTTCCAATGATGCAGTAGGCACAGTTTTGCAACAAGGGCGCTGGCAACCACTTGGTTTGTTCTCAAAACGCTTACAACCAGCTCAGATAAAATACTCAACATTTGATAGAGAGCTGTTAGCAGTATTTTTGGCCATCAAGAGGTTCAGATACTTTGTCGAAGGCAAATACTTCTCGATTTACGCAGACCAGCCTTTGACCCATGTCTTGTCATCAAAAGCTGAAAAATCTCCCCGCCAGGCCAATCAACTGGAATACATTTCTCAGTTTACAAATGACATCAGACACGTTAAAGGCTCCCAAAATTTGTTATCAGATACTCTATCAAGAGCAAACATTAACGCCATAAATTTCACATCAAAACTTGACATACCGATATTATGTGCAGAGCAAAACAACGACGAAGAGCTCAAGGATATGATCATTAATGTAGAAAAAACACTACCAGCCTACTCGTTCATTCCTAAAAAAAATCCTATTTCACTAGAAAACGAAGGAATATGGTGCGAAGCCTCAAAAAATGTTAAAAGACGACATATACCAGAAACCCTGCGGCGGGCTGCATTCCACAGCGTAGACAATCTTTCCCATCCGGGAATAAAAACAACAAGAAAACTGTTGACATCGAAATACTTCTGGCCCAAGATAAATAAAGACGCTTACCTATGGGCCAAAACCTGTCTTGCGTGTCAAAAGGCAAAAATAAGTAGGTACACTTATTCTCTACATGGGACCTTCGAGGGACCATCAGGACGTTTAGAACACATCCATATGGATATTGTTGGCCCTTTGCCACCTTCAAACAGATACACATATACAATTAAAGACAGGTTTTCCCATTGGCCGGAAGCTAAGCCACTTAAAAACATACATGCCAACACGATAGTTAATTCATTCATTCATGAGTGGATAGCACGATACGGAGAACCGAAGACAATCACCACTAATCAGGGCACTCAATTTGAGTCCCTGTTTTTTAAAGAGTTAGTAAACTTAATCGGAAGTCAACAAATTCATAATACAACATACCATCCGCAATCGAACGGAAGTGTAGAACGATTTCACAGTCAATTGAAAACAGCAATAGGCGCAACTGAAAATCCAAAAAATTGGTCGTATGATTTGCCCTGGATATTACTAAGCATTAGGTCAGCATTCATAGAAGACCAAAAATTTTACCAGCACAGCTTTTATATGGGCAGCCTTTACGATTGCCTGGGGAATTAGTGGCGCATAATATACCTGTAGGTTTGACGGTTACAACTTCCCAAGCCAAGGAAATTCAAGAAAGAATAAGCAAAATACGACCCGAAAATAAAAAAGCCAAAGCCCAAAAAAAAATTTTCCTACCGCTAGATTTAGCAGTTTGACATCGAATTAATAAATGCTCTAGCCTGGCCAACTTCGCAAAGGGGAGTGGTGTAGCAGCGGGTACCACATCGAATACAGCCAAGTACATGATGTTAATCTATCGCATAAACAAATAATAATAATGCGGCGACACGAGCGCTAAACGGCCAAGAAAAGAAACATCGGACAGTCACTTTTTTCCCCACTAATTTTCAGTCTACTGGTGATCGGCATATTTGACGCACCCAAAACAGTGAACCATCTAATATTATCTAGTATTATGTATATCAGTGAATAAATACTTTAAAGTTTTAAGTGGCTTGCGCGTATCGCAATAACTAGATTACGGGCGCATGATAATTGTGCCGCCGACAACCTGCCAGTGAAATAAGATACTTTGTGTTCTCCTTTTGTATTTTTAGGAAATTCAGGTGGTTTGGACTGGAAAAGGAATGCATCATGTATGTGGACTGAATAGTACTTGATATATAATGAAATAACCAGAATTTCATTATATGATTGAACCAAGGCTACAAAGAAGTAGAAACCTCCGAAATTAGAATTTTTGAAGCCGTTAATTAAAGCCAATACAATATGGTTGTGTATGCTGCCTGAACAAAGTAAGATAATTTGTAATGAAACTATATATTCTACACAAATTTCGAAGAGTGGCAGTTTGGCACTTTTTGCACAATCAACAAAATATATTAACCTCGAAACCAAAAAGGCAATAAATAAATCAAATTTAATAATACTTTTATAGTATTAGTGCAGACGATATAAGAAATGTTATAGTAAGTTATAATAAACGTCATTTGACGCCCGTATAAAAACTAATCTAAGTAGCCCTGATTTCGAACAGAAGAGTATAACTATTAAAAATTCAAGGACAAAAGCACAATACGTAACGAAAATTTGATCCCTCAAATTTAAAACTCTATTTCTACTATTAAAATTACTTTCCATAGTCGCATCTTTCCCGATTATGGATTTACTTTATACATATTAAATATATAATAATATTAATAATCTAAATTCACAACACAAAACCTTCTTCTCTCAATGTTTTTTTTATAATAATGTTCTATATGTAGTACATAACCTTACATTTTCTTATGCGAATACTAATACAATTATTACTTGTGTATGGCAACCCTACAAAGGAGTTCCTAGCTTAATTTCATTTTCTTCGGACTTAAATTGACTCATTTTTGGATTTATCGTGCGAACGAACGGAACGACAGACGGACAATTTTTCTCAATTTTTTTTTAAAAAATAAATAATCTTTTTAATTTATTGCTTTGTTGCTCGCATAGTGTGGATGATCATAAAAAAAACACTGTCTTAATATAGACCGTACAGGGTGTACTTTTGAAGATATAGGGTGTTTAATGAAAAATGAGAATATTTTTACTAATCACCCTGTAACTCGAAAGGGTGACATTTTGCCCCCCCCCCCCCCCCCCACCAAGGCCATACAATTTTTTACTTGTCTGGACGAGAGGAATCATTTGGCAAAATATTGACCTATTAGTCTGGGCCACCCCATATATGTGTAGAGAGAGTGAATAGAAAAAGGAAAATAACAACAAAAAAGCAAAAAGAAATACTTTTCCAATTTTCGGTTCATCTAACAGAAATTTGGACTATAAACATCAAAATTGAAATACGCTCTTCCAAGAAGCGACCTCTGCGATAAGACTTCGTGAGCTTGCTGGTCAGAGGACTTCGAACAAAATCAAGTATCGATCCCCTGCGATAGGCTTTTGTAACTCCATCGACCAGGAGAAAAGTATTGGTTGGAAGAAGAGATTTTAGACTGCTTGTCTGATTTAGCAAATACATCCCCATCCTTTTATTTTGTGAACAAACATTCGATTGTCTTCCTTGTTTTGCATGTTAATATTTTTTTTTTTATTTGTTTTTTTCTTTAACGACTTCGAATTTATTATTGAGAGATAAAAGCTTTTGTGTTTGATTCCCATAATTCATAATTTCCTTCCATTGCATCAATCGATCTGTCTATATACAAGAGAACATTATAATCAGGAATTGGTTGTATCATCACCGTTTTCCAGGCATATTTCTTAGTTTGTACTGACATTTATTACATTCCCTTCACCCAATTTCTTTATAACGAACAAAAATGTTGAACATTTAATACGAACAAATAATTTTTTATTATTAATTAATCCCTATTTCACTATTGATTAATAATTTTGTTGCTTGTTCTTATTGTTTTATACACTTACCCCTTTTACAAAATACGTAGGCAAATACCTAATTTCTCTCATTTTGAATAAATTTTAATACTAAATTTCAATCAAACTCTCCAATTTTTACTACGAGATTTAAGCATGACTGAGGAAAACAAGATATATCGAATATTACAAATAATTTATCAAATCATCATCATAATGTCTCCTTCAGAGACCAATCGATTTTTTTTTTATCAGATGTGAAAATAGTAATTCCCAATTTCAGCGGAAATCCGAAAGATCTCCACCAATTTCTTTTAAGGTGTGATGACATTTACGCATCAGCAACGACGGAAAACTAAAGTCACTTCCCTCCTCAGCTTAATAAGGAATAAATTTTCAAAGCCCCTAGATCTACCTTGCAGTCTATTATATGCCCAAACGTCCAATTGGTAAATCGAGCGACTGACTACGCTATAGTTTCTTCTATTTCAGGCACCCCAGTGAATGGCATCAGACGATAGTAGCGACGATGATAGTATAACAACGAAACCGGAAGCACATAATTTAACCACCTCCTCTACTACGACAGCAGTTGCAAGTAATCGTCTAAAACAATAACAACGACAAAAACCAAGAGGGAAACCAGCATACACACAAGAAAACGGAAAATACTCGCACACTCATACATCCTAAGCACCAGTGGAACCATCTAATATTATATACCTAGATTGTCACACCGTAGAATAGAGTAGTTTTTGTAGCCTACATGTTTACACACAACATTGTAAAACGTAGATTAGTACAATAGAGTAGTTTTTGTAGCCTACATGTTTACACACAACATTGTAAAACGTAGATTAGTACCCAAGTAGTAACATAGTCAGCCGTATCAGAATAATTCGATGGTAGAGAAAAGAAACGCCGGTTCAGATTTCCTTTAAAAAAAAAATTAACTAAGCAATGTGAAATTATCTGGGTGTACTTGTATTCTGGTCAGAGGAGCGAAGGCTTACACGTAGCTGTCACATTCATTTAAAAGCACAAAAAAAATTCGAAGCTATATCGAAGTTAAATGGATGGTTCATCTAAAATGAGTGCGCCAATGTGAACAGATCAAAAGGCCTTGTTGGGGAACGACGTGAATATTCGTGCCACGGGTCAAAACGCAGCCAGTTGTTTCGCTCCCGATGGTCCTAGAGGACACTTCAGTTTCGTCGCTAGGAGAAGGACGCCGTCATTAAAGTGGCCATTGAAAAGTAAAAAAAATTAAAACTCAAGAAGAAGTATTGTTAAGCTACATGGGAGGAAAGGGGATATGAACCGGCACGGCATGGAACCTTCTCGAATAGATATAATTCAATTGTCGGCTCACCAGGTTGCTCAAGAGCTACGGACACTCAGCTAAGTACATTTATTTTGTACATTTATAAAAAAGGAAAAGAAAATCTTTATCTTGTTCCTTGTGGAAGAATAAATTTATATATATATGTTACAGTAAAAAAACACGAAATCCGTCAAAACCCGATTTTACTAGGAAATTCTAGTTCTAACAAAGCGCTCTCGGTAATTCTAGTTTTAACTAATATAACACAGTTAAAACTAGAATTAACGAGAGCGCTTTGTTAGAACTAGTATTAGCTAAAGAACATTTAGTTAATTCTGGTTGTGGCTGAATTCTCGCGTAGCTCTTAGTTAAATCTAGATCTGACTGGTTGCTATTAGTAAATTTGCATTATAATTGAATGCTCTCGCCATTAAACCTTGATGTTTATTAAAGATGTGGCTACTCATACATATACATTCTTGTACCCATTCACACGGGCGATGCAAAACAGGTGTTTGTGAAGTGGGTGCAAGACAAGAATGTGAAGCGAATCTAGCAGCTAAAATATTAGCTTTATCCAGGGAGTCAACAATCCATCACCATTATTAAGTAGTGAAAGTATAGAGGAACTGGTGAAGTTCCTGATGGTTTTGACCAGAGACCAGAAACCTTTGCTACCTTTGCGGCTTGCCAAGACTCTTTGTCTAATATTCTGGTCAAAAAGAAATGTTTCTCTCTGGATAATGCACATGCAGGTGTTCCTTGCTGTCTTGTAGACTTGCTTTATTTCCGGACATGGATGCAATTGATAGGCGCGAAAAGCAGACTCTTTCGCTTGTATAGCTTAGTTGGACTTATCGTTAAACCAGGAGCGATCATGCTGTTGTTGATATCTGCTGTAAGAATACGGAAAGTATTCATGCATGCCAAGATTTAGTATGTTACTAAATTCTAATGTGCATTCATCAACATCCCTCAAAGCAAAACAGACCGACAAATCAATATCTCTAAGATACTTATTGAGACTTTCCCAATCAGCATTCTTATAGTGCCAAAGAAGCCTACTTGTAGGTGGAGAGGTAGGGCGGCACAGGTTTGAGGTGGTAAATTGAGCCGTGATTAAACAATGGTCTGAATGTCCCAGAGGGGAACCGACTGAGATGGAATAATTGTCAGGATTAGATGTTAGAAACAAGTCGAGTAAGTTAGCTTTATCTCCAGCTGCATCAGGAATTCGCTTTGGTGCATGCTTTTGGGTCCCTTTGGAAGCAGAGAAGTTCTATTCTTTGCTGCAGATAGGGGTATTGCGAACTCTACTGGGTTGATTTCCGTGCGAGGAAATCTCAGTATTTGGTTAGGGCCTTCAATGTTGCAGTGGGTTTAAAGGAAATCATTTCCTAGTAGTCCGTCGCCAGTTATATTGGGCAAGTCTTGAACGACTTGGAAGCTGCAGGGTATTTTATTTCGCAGAGTTATATTTCCCTGGCAGCTCCCCAGTGTTTTGCCCGCGCCGAAAGGGGTTTGGAGTGTGCAAGTTTCTTACTTGTTTACCTGTGGGTGAGTGCCGAGTGCTTGGTGTTTCACTAAGCTTTCCTCAGCTCCTGTCTCCACTATTAAATGTACTTTACCGTTTTGGGGCAATATCTAGTGGTAAGTTTACTATAGGTATTTGAGCTGTAGGTGACGGAGTATACCCTTTCTTATTTTTGAAATTATTTAAAGTCGAGCCGAGGGGTTTTTGGTCGACTACTTGTCATTTCCCTGCGACTCCCATTTGCGGTGTTGGGTACAATTTGTAACTGTGAGCCCTTTTCGTCCATAGAAATTGAATTTTGCTTCCACTTGGTTTATTGTTGCTCTATGCGGGGCGTTCGTGTTCCTGTTTTTGAAAACTGTTATTTGTTACAGGACGATTTTGATTACAATCACGTACATCGTGATTAGAGCTGCGACCTGCAGTGCAGAAAGGAGTATTTTTCCTTTTTAGACACTCGCCGTAAATGTTTCCTTTAATTCTGCAAAAACTAGAGGAGATTCGTGTGTTAATAGAACTTTGAGTCACTCCGGGGTTTACTTGACGTGTCTGTTGGCCATTTCGGCCAGAAAATTGGAATATATTAGCCACTGGGTTTAGTGCAGACCTCGGCGGGGCTATTGAATGTAAATTTTGTGACTTATTCATAGGATGGTATCCTTGAGAAGAGCTATGTGAAATCTGTGATCCAGATGGATGATAAATTACATTCTTTGTATGGTTATTTGACGTGGAAGGAATGTGGCCTGTGTAAAGCAAAAAAATTGCTTTGTGGCGGCAAACCTGTGATAGAAAAATTAGTGAGGGATTGATGTAGTTTTTCCATGTCCAGTGCCTTCTGGATTAATTCCTCCAGGGATTTTTCTTTCTGAACTAGCAGGTATGTGCTTAAATGTGGGCTTGAAGATCCTGTTGTGACAGCAGTCATAGCAAAATCTTGTAGTTGGGGTTAGTGTTTTTATACACGTCTGTTCCATATTTTGTCTCCACTGCCTGTTTGCACTGAGTAATGATTTGTTTTACCCTTTGAGTAAAAACTATAAAATTTTCTGAAGGAAATTGACGACAGGTAAATAGTGTTGCAAGATCTCGGATTTAGACCCCGCAATGAAGATAAAAGCTGCACATCTCCGATGTAATGGGGAAAATATGGCAGCACGTCTAAGCGAGGACCCAAACAAAAAAAAAACCCCAGAGATGGCGACACTTTCCCCCGACTGTGGTGAAGTCGACCCCAACAACATTGAGCAAGAGATTCCCCAACCGCAGCGAGAAGAGGAGAAAAAAAAACAAAAAGAAAAAAAAAAGCGGAGATTGGACAGGAGCAGAGTCTTCATTCTTTTGTTAAGAGTGACAGAACGAATTACGAACGAGGAAAGTTTGTGATATTAAAAAGTTTTTTTACTGTAGAAATTGTTCAAAACTGAAGATTGTAGTTTTCTAAAATAAAAGTCTATTGTCGACTAACGAGCTGAATTATTAATTTCCATCATAATTGAAGATTTTCATCCACTTTCGAATGGTCTGGGTATACCCGTTAGCGAACGGACAGGCCTTCCAACGGATCTTCTGAATCCCGCTTTTCTTTGGGCACTGGTACTGAAAGATAAGTAACTACTTTATTTGATTCTATTAGTTTCTTACAATTGTTTGAACTTCAATAAAACAGCGATACAGAGATAAAAAACCTACTGTGGAATAATAAAACCCCCCTGCGATATTAGTTCTAACCACAACCGAAGATTGTACGTAGCACCTCAAGAGCCGACATATATCCGTTAGTGAACGGACAGGTGCCAAACGGACCTTCCCAGTCCCGCTCTATTCCGGAACAAAAAGATAAGTAACCACCTATATTGATTTTATTATAAATTTATTTGCAATTACAAAAGAAGAAGTAATTTATTAGAAATTTCGAAACAAATCTAGTCAATGAATTATTTAATTTAAACAATCAAGTTCTTATCCTGCAAAAAGGCCGAATACAAATTCGTTTGTAATATTTAAAGCATGCTACTTAGTACATTTCGATAGTGTGTAGGCGGTATGCATAGATCTCCATGATAGACTTATTTGTTTTTCTCTAGTTTGTTAACAATCCGCTGGACAGTAATAAGCACCAACGAATTAACTGAAATAATTTATCAAAAATCCCCGCATAGAGCTAGTAAATGAAAAGTAAAGGAACCAAAGTGACAAAAAATCAGCACCTCACCTAATTTACGGAATTACCAATACGCCTTTCTACGCTTTTCTAGGAACGAAGTTCCAATTAGTTCTAGGTATAAGGGAAAGATGGTTGTCATACGGAGGAGTTATTTATTTCACTGCTAAAAGTTTCCCGATTTACTATCAACGAGCAGACAAACAAATAAAAATTTCAAGTAAGCTACACAAATTCGCATAGGTACCGACATATGTGCCTACGTACCTACTACGATCGATTGCCAGTACACTGTTCGCGCATAAACAATCAATAACACTCGGCTTAGTTGTGTCGAACGAAACTATTAGGTTCTCACAAATCGAACTTTAACACAGATTGAATTGTTGCTGGAGAAAGTTTCTGAAAACGCGAAATCCTGACGGCAAAACTGCATTATTACTGAATCAGAACGTGAAAGTGTAACCGGATCGCTAGTTCGTTTGCTGAAAGGCGGAGTGATTCCGACCTCGGTTGGAGACATCAGGAAGTGTTCCTGGGAAGCCTCTACGAACAACCTGAATCAATTTCACAGGTTACTAAGCGGAGGACCCCCGAGCCCAACTTCCTCATAAACTAGCCTGTTACTCTCACTGAACAAGCACGAGTTCGCCTGGTAGTTCCACAAGTCACGTTACATCAACCAATCCATCTCACTTCTAAGGTAACTAGCCTAGTCGTGTTATTACGAACCCTTTTTGTCTTCCGCGACTGCGACACATTAAATAACAAACGTAAACAAGCCTGCGGATTTTGACACTTAGCCATACGGCGAAAACAGCTGAGGCTCATTTCCGCTCGTTAAATTCGTGTGATTTTCTTCGTTGAGTGTCTTATGTTTGATTTCCGTTCATTTGGAAGCTTTTAGCGAGGGCACAGAAGAAGTGAACGAAACTGTCCACCTCGACTTAAAGAGCTTTCATGTCGACTTCTTATACTTATACGAGTTCGAACTGGCTAAGGTGAATTACCTCCTCAAGTGAAAGCTCAAACAGCTAGCTGCCAGAGTTTGTGTTTAAAAATCGAAACTAACTCCCAAATTCAGAGTAGGATTGCTTCCTCGCTTACCGCTCGGCCGGAGCAATTTCTGTTAAAGGAGATAAAACTTTACAATTGGTGTCAAGTGTGGGGTTTCGTCGTAATATTTCAAAAATATTCTGTCCCATAACTTGGTTACTTTTTTTTTTGTTGTTGCCCCTCTTGAATACGATAACAATATTCGGGAGCTTTTTGTGCTTTTCTCCCAGCAATTGAAATTTATAGAATAAGCCCTTGTTTTTTTTAGTTATAAGCTTCAAAATTTGATTTTTAATTACAGGTGAATTTCGTAGATTAAGTTTTACTCCGAGTTTTTTTTAGTTATAAGCTTCAAAATTTGAATTTTTAATTACAGGTGAATTTCGTAGATTAAGTTTTACTTTGGTTTTACTCTAGTTTTTATTCCTATTTGAATTGAAATAGAGGAGTTCGAATTGAACTGGTAAACTTGAATTAGAATAGAGGAGTTCGAATTGAACTGGTAAACTTGAATTAAAATAGAGGAGTTCGAATTGAACTGGTAAAATTGAATTGAATTCTATCTTTATTTTATTTTTATTTCTTTTGTTTTGAATCATAATTCGAATCGAACTATCGGGATTTTATTTTTAAGTTTGTTCTTCTTTTGTTTTTCCTCGTCGAGTGAAATGGATTCCGAACAACTAAAAGAGTTAAAGGAAGAGTTTAAGGCCTTAGCCACGTCTTTGGTTAGAGGCGTTGTTAGTGAGTTGAAAGAGGAACTGAAATCTGAGCAAGCTAGTTCCATGGCGGCAATCGAGTCGGGAATAGCCGAACAGATAGCGAAACTGTCGACCAAAGTAGATGACCTCGATAAAACGTTGAATGGGTCAGCGTTTGTTCAGCGTGTGTTTGAAGATTTCTCTTTCACGGCATCTACTTCTTCGCCAACGAGTGCAGTGACATCAACCACGACATCAGTAGTGTCATCGGTTGCTCCTGCTCCCATACAATCGGGTAGCTCCACGTTAGAGTCGAAGTTCATTTCAAAGCCCCCTAACAGCTCTGTTCCCCCATTGCCTACTGCCATGCATGGACCTCTGCCAGCCACGTATTCGGCCCCAATCAGTCAGCAGTTAACTATCCCCACAGATCTCAACTAGTTTAGGCATACAGCACAGCTTCAGCCCTAGTATGCATGTAAATAGCCACCCACGGACTTCTAGCTTACCTTACCACTCAGAACCACTCCCTATTAGCCAAGCCATTCCAGTTAGCAACTCTACTTATTGTGCTCAGCAGCCCAACTCCTGCACAGTTCAGCAGTCTGGTCCAAACGCGGCTCAGCTACCTTACTATAGCTTAGCTCAGCATCCTACTTCACAGACAACCCAGCACCGGTGTCAGTCAGTTGGAGGTTGCAATGACAACCGCTCCCATCAAAGCTTCTGCACAAACCACTCCGAATGGAATAGCCGGGAGCTCTAATTCTTCAAATTTCATGTGTAATTTAGCTTCTTTTGATGGGACAGCATCTTGGTCCGATTACCGAGTCCAATTTGAGATAGCTGCTCACAACAATCATTGGACAGAACAAGAGAAGGCTGATGCCATGGCTACACAGCTCCGTGGTAATGCTCTCTCTGTACTGAGCGTTTTTCCCTCCTGGACATCGGATCCAGTATAGGGAATTAATCACATTGTTAGAACAACGTTTCGGCGTGGACTCGTATACCAGCCAAGTTCAATTCTGTGGAAGAACTCAATGCGCAAGGGAGAGTTTCGCAAACTTTGCACTGGAATTGCAAAGGTTGGCTACAGCGGCTTTCCCTTCCTGTCCAACGGATGTGGTTGACAGAATGGCGGCCTTACGTTTTCTAGAGGGACTTCGAGATGACGAGCTGAGGACTTTAGTAAGGGTGCGAGGTCCAAAGACCTTACATGAAGCAGTCAGTGCTGCACAGGAATTGTCTACCGGAACGAATGCTGCAAGGCACCTCAGAGTTCATCTGGCACAAACAACTTTCAATAATCGGGGCCGTGCATTCCGAAAGACACGTTTTAGAGGTAATTCGCGTTTTCCTATGCAAAATACTTCAGGTCGTCTTGAAAGTGCAACAGATGGACCCGCTCCCCTTTATGATTCTTTAGACCTGCATCCCATACAGAAACATCTTTTTCTTCCTCGCTGAACCCGGAAAACCCCTCAACATCGACCCAAAGGGGCATGAGTCGATGAATATTCCACCTGCCCCAACATCAGGTAACAACGTTGTCAACCCTTTAAAGCTTCCGACTACAACTCCAACACAACAAAAGCCTAGAGAAAATCCCACCTCGAAACTATCAGATAACAGCACGGAAAAAAAATGTAGAATTCGTTTTGACGGCGACAAGATCCATGAAGAACAGTCTCACAGTAAAAGGAATGATAAATTGTAAGCCCTGCCAATTTATTATAGATACAGGGGCTACTATATTTATCATACATCCCGACCTTGTAAGTTGTTCGTCGATGTCAGGGCTTGAAAAAGTCAATGTAACTATTCGAAGTGTGACTGGAGACTGCATTGATGTGCTAGGTAAAATAAGGGTGGATATAATGATAGAAAATTATAGCTTACCACACACAGTGCTCATAGCCAATATAGAGCCTGTATGCATACTGGGAGTAGATTTCCTTGATTTGTACCAGTGTCGACTAGATTTTAAAAAGGGCGATCTTCAGATTGGCCAGGGGACTGTCAAACTGCACAAACCCAATTATTCCGTCACCAGAATCTGCCTCCTCGAAGACGTCGTACTCTCTCCCGAAGTGAAACGATTATCCCTTTCATTAGGGAACGTGAGACCTCTAACGGCCCCAGTTTACTATTAGAACCTTTGTCCCAATCAAAGCTGCCTCTTGGTGTTTACGCGGCTCGTGTCCTCATCGAACCTACCTCTCGACAAATTCCAATACGACTCGTAAACTTAACCACAAGTAATGTTTTCGTCTCTCGTGACACCTTCATTGGACAACTTGAGCCAGTCTGTATTTCAAATTTAGACACCTTAGACGCCTCAGCCTGTGATGCGGATCACGATATTCTTGATTCCATTCTCAACGGAGTGGAAGAAGGATTGTCCAATGAGGAAAGGAGAAGTTTAACTCTCGTACTGGAAGATTTTCGCGACATTTTCTCCACTGGGTCGAATGATACTGGGCGGACAAATATCACCAAACACCACATCGATGTTGGTGAGGCCCGTCCTTTTAGAATACCGCCTAGAAGGGTGCCTCTAGCGAAGAGGACTGAATGCGAACGATTGGTGAAGGAAATGGAAGAGAATGGAGTCATACGGCCATCCATCAGTCCCTGGGCTTCCCCAGTAGTCCTCGTGAAGAAGAAAGATGGATCAACTCGGTTTTGTGTGGACTATCGACGCTTAAATGATATGACGAAGAAAGATTCTTACCCACTGCCCCGAATCGATGACACTCTCACGTCGTTTGCTGGATCCACTTGGTTTTCACACTCGACTTGCAAAGTGGGTACTGGCAAGTTGAGATGAGCGACGAAGATAGAGAGAAGACTGCATTCGCGACAGGTGGAGGATTGTGGGAATTTAATGTAATGCCATTCGGTTTATGTAATGCCCCTGCTACGTTTGAGAGGTTGATGGATGGAGTCTTTCGCGATCTAGGTGCAGAAACAGCCCTTGTGTACCTAGACGATATAATTGTTCATGGCTGTAGTCTCGAAAGCCACCTCGACAACTTGCGAAAAGTCTTCCAGTGTCTACGCGCATCTAATTTAAAATTAAGCCCAAAAAAATGTCATTTGCTTCGTAAGGAAGTCAAATATCTGGGTCACGTAGTATCTGGAAGAGGGCTACACACTGACCCTGACAAAACAGAGAGCATAAGGACTTGGCCAGTTCCTAAAACTAAAAAGGATGTTCGCAGTTTTCTAGGCCTAGCGTCTTATTACAGAAGATTTGTTCCTGACTTCTCTACTTTGGCAAAACCTCTGTCAGAATTGACTGAGGAAAGGCGGAAGTTTCAATGGGAACAGAGACAACAAGATGCCTTCGAGGAGCTGAAATCGCGTTTAATTTCTCGTCCCATTCTAGTCTTTCCTCAAACAGAGGGAGAGTTTATTCTTGACACAGACGCCAGTCAAGATGGGATCGGCGCAGTACTTAGCCAGATGCAGGATGGCAACGAAAAAGTGCTAGAATACTACAGTAAAACGCTGAGTAGGCCCGAACGGAACTATTGTGTAACAAGGAAAGAACTACTAGCAGTGATAAGGGCGACTTGTCACTTCCACCATTATCTATTCGGAAGGCAATTTCGCGTTCGAACCGACCATGCTTCACTCCGCTGGCTATTAAATTTCAAGGAGCCTGATGGCCAGTTAGCAAGATGGCTGGAGAGACTCCAGCAGTACGACTTCGTCATAGAACATAGAGCTGGACAGGGACACCTTAATGCAGATGCTTTGTCGAGGCGTCCTTGTCAAGAATGTGCTCACTGCGACCAGAAAGAGTTGAGGGAATTAGAGCAAGGAGTCGACCTGGTATCAACTGAGATCATGCCTGACTTGGCTATAGAACAAGACCAGGATCCTATTCTGCGAAATGTGAAATCTTGGTTAGAGAAAAATCAGAGGCCATCCCGCGAGCAGGTCCTGTCGGAAAGTCCGCATTTAAAAATTTTTTGGGCGAAATATGAATCATTACGAATGGTGGATGGCGTTTTGCATCTCGTGCGATATGGTGACAACGACACCCTTGTTAAGATAGCTCCGCCAAGTCTGGTACAAAAGATTCTTCGTGAATTCCATGATAAACCGACAGGTGGACATTTCGGCGTCCGGAAGACGACTGAGAAAATAAAGGAGCGTTGGTTTTGGCCCGATTTACAAACAGACGTAGAAGTATGGTGTGCAAAGTGCCACCTTTGTCATGCAAAAAGAGGTCCTCTACGAAAAACGCGCGGGGAACTTCAATCAAGTATTTAACGTTGGAGCTCCATTCGAAAGAATCGCCATCGACGTTCTAGGCCCACTTCCTAAAACTGAGAACGGGAATAGATATGTCATAATCGTGATAGACTATTTCACTAAATGGCCAGAAGCTTTTGCAGCTACAGATCAAAAGACCGAGACTATAGTGGATGGGTTAATTGAGAATGTTCTTTCTCGATTCGGTATTCCCTTCCAGCTACATTCAGACCAGGGTCGAAATTTCGAGGCAGAAATTTTTCAAAGAGTACTACAACGATTTGGAATAGAGAAAACCCGCACGACTGCTCTCCACCCTAAGTCTGATGGAATGGTAGAGCGGTTTAATCGCACACTGTTAAACTACCTATCAAAGTTTGTAGGCAGCACCCAAACCGATTGGGATCGGTTCCTCCCTCTAGCACTTCTAGCTTACCGCTCAGCTGTTCATGATAGTACCAAATTTACGCCCGCGATGCTCAATTTTGGCAGGGAGTTGAGACTCCCACTTGACATTCAATACGGCCCGGTAACCGAGTCTCCATTTAGAAATCAGGGAGAATACGCTGATAAACTGATACAAGCCTTAGCTACAATACACCAACTAACCCGCAAACACCTAAGCTTGGCTTCATCTAACATGAAAAATCATTACGACCTTAGAGCACATCCTATTAAGTTTTCAGAAGGCGAACAGGTATGGATATATAATCCAAAACGGCGAAAAGGCAAAAGCCCCAAACTTCAGCGCGACTGGGAAGGTCCTGGTATTATAATATCTCGAATAAACGACGTTCTTTATAGAGTAGAATTCCCCGGTGGTAAAACAAGGAAGGTATTACACGTCGATAGGCTAGCTAAATTTCTGAGCGCAAACCGTCCAACAGACACCAACTTCCACGTCAGCGTTGCTAACAACAAAACCCCAACAGAAATTATTGAGATCGCGCCATGGACAAAATATTCCAAGGAAACCTCGCCAAACCTACTCCTAAAATGTGGCTTCGAGACGGAAAAGGGTTAGGGAAGAATTTACAGGGTATAGCAAAGCCCATTTTAGTACGACAGCAGTCGTCGCGCGTAGGCTTCGGGTTCAGTACACAATAATAATAATAATAAGAAAACAAATCGTATCGCTCATAAGGGCTCACCCTTTTGCTGAGAAAAATTTTGAGAATTTTGCAGAATAAAATAAAAAAAAAAAAAAAAAAAAAAAAAATGGGAATTGCGACAATTGGAGTAAACTAAAGGTTGTGCACCTGTATACATATGGAAATAAAACCATCTCGTCAAGAGCAAAACATTAACAGGTAAAAAAAAAAAAATAAGGATATTTCTTTTACGATTTGTCCGACTTCGGCACTTTACACACCACCCTGGGAAGCTACCCGAGGCTCATTGTTCCTGGAGAGCCAATGTCAGCACAACGGCCCCAGTGAAAATGATAGAAATTGATATCTGACAAACGATATCCAAGATACAGCTAACAGAAGCCCACACTTCTGGGGATGTGTCATAAGATTCGTGCTATTTAGACACTGGCTTAGTCAATAATGCCAACCGAATAGAGAATTCGGAAGCTAAATTGACAAAAGCAGCCGATAAATTGATATCTGACAAACGATATCCAAGATACAGCTAACAGAAGCCCACACTTCTGGGGATGTTGTCATAAGATTCGTGCTATTTAGACACTGGCTTAGTCAATAATGCCAACCGAATAGAGAATTCGGAAGCTAAATTGACAAAAGCAGCCGATAAATTGATATCTGACAAACGACATCCAAGATACAGCTAACAGAAGCCCACACTTCTGGGGATGTGTCATAAGACTCGTGCTATTTAGACACTGGCTTAGTCAATAATGCCAACCGAATAGAGAATTCGGAAGCTAAATTGACAAAAGCAGCCGATAAATTGATATCTGACAAACGATATCCAAGATACAGCTAACAGAAGCCCACACTTCTGGGGATGTGTCACAAGAAGCGTGCTATCATCTATCTTGAAAACAATTGCCAGTAAGGGAAGTAATAATGGTTACAAAAAAAAAAAAAAAAAAAAAAAAAAAAAAAAAAAAAAAAAAAAAAAAAAAAAAAAGGAACGTAGTCAACCGATCGAAGCCATTCGATGTAATTGATATGCATACCCTTCTCCAGCGCGATCTTTATATTTGATGTAGGATAGTGTGATGTGAAAAGTGCTGAATACCTGAACCTTTTTATCTCTAGGAAAACAATCACTCTTGCTACAGACGTACAAATAGGTATTGCTCCAATAGTTGCAAGATTAAATAGCTTCCACCGTGGTACTAGACCTGTAATCAGAATGAAATATTTAAAGTAAATATTATCTAACTTAAGCATTTAAAAAATAAAAATAAAAATAAAAATAAAATAAAAATAAAAGGGCTTATCTAGAAGGAATGAGCCTTTATGTGCGTTAAGCAAGTCATTTCAGGTCGTATCTGTAAATTCAAATTGCTGACCAGGCGTAACTTCTTCACTAAGAAAACAAATTTAAATAGCTTTAACCATGGTACTGGATCTAGGCAGACGAGCACCGACATACTTTCATTTAAGGAATGCGCCCCTAGTAAAGCCCAATTAATCCCTACCTTGTTCGCCGCCGGGGATCCCTCTATTTCTGCGAATACACATCCGCGTTTTGGGAACGGCCGCCGGTGAAACAGGACTGTCGTCAGATTCTGTACCTCCCGGTAGAGTAAGGTCCTTTCTTATACCGATAGCTATTTTGAATATAGGAAATAGGGCATATTTGTGAAATAGCAGAATAAGGCACTAATCTTCTCTCCAGCAGGTTCACACTCGGATATCTGCGAGATTCTTTCCCCAGCCTTCCATCAAAGTTCTCGGACCATTCTCAGAGAGGAAACTCTTGCCAAACTAGACGAATCGGAGACTGGATTAAATAAGTTTATCGATTTCATTTATTATTAAATTATTATCCCGGATACAGTAATAGATCTTGTTACATTACGGGTATATACTCGGTCGGAACTTCGAGTCCACAGGAGGGGGCAGTGTTGCAAGATCTCGGATTTAGACCCCGCAATGAAGATAAAAGCTGCACATCTCCGATGTAATGGGGGAAAATATGGCAGCACGTCTGAGCGAGGACCCAAACAAAAAAAAACCCCCAGAGATGGCGACACTTTCCCCCGACTGTGGTGAAGTCGACCCCAACAACATTGAGCAAGAGATTCCCCAACCGCAGCGAGAAGAGGAGAAAAAAAAACAAAAAGAAAAAAAAAGCGGAGATTGGACAGGAGCAGAGTCTTCATTCTTTTGTTAAGAGTGACAGAACGAATTACGAACGAGGAAAGTTTGTGATATTAAAAAGTTTTTTTACTGTAGAAATTGTTCAAAACTGAAGATTGTAGTGTTCTAAAAATAAAAGTCTATTGTCGACTAACGAGCTGAATTATTAATTTCCATCATAATTGAAGATTTTCATCCACTTTCGAATGGTCTGGGTATACCCGTTAGCGAACGGACAGGCCTTCCAACGGATCTTCTGAATCCCGCTTTTCTTTGGGCACTGGTACTGAAAGATAAGTAACTACTTTATTTGATTCTATTAGTTTCTTACAATTGTTTGAACTTCAATAAAACAGCGATACAGAGATAAAAAACCTACTGTGGAATAATAAAACCCCCCTGCGATATTAGTTCTAACCACAACCGAAGATTGCACGTAGCACCTCAAGAGCCGACATATATCCGTTAGTGAACGGACAGGTGCCAAACGGACCTTCCCAGTCCCGCTCTATTCCGGAACAAAAAGATAAAGATAAAAGATATTGATTTTATTATAAATTTATTTGCAATTACAAAAGAAGAAGTAATTTATTAGAAATTTCGAAACAAATCTAGTCAATGAATTATTTAATTTAAACAATCAAGTTCTTATCCTGCAAAAAGGCCGAATACAAATTCGTTTGTAATATTTAAAGCATGCCACTTAGTACATTTCGATAGTGTGTAGGCGGTATGCATAGATCTCCATGATAGACTTATTTGTTTTTCTCTAGTTTGTTAACAATCCGCTGGACAGTAATAAGCACCAACGAATTAACTGAAATAATTTATCAAAAATCCCCGCATAGAGCTAGTAAATGAAAAGTAAAGGAACCAAAGTGACAAAAAATCAGCACCTCACCTAATTTACGGAATTACCAATACGCCTTTCTACGCTTTTCTAGGAACGAAGTTCCAATTAGTTCTAGGTATAAGGGAAAGCTGGTTGTCATACGGAGGAGTTATTTATTTCACTGCTAAAAGTTTCCCGATTTACTATCAACGAGCAGACAAACAAATAAAAATTTCAAGTAAGCTACACAAATTCGCATAGGTACCGACATATGTGCCTACGTACCTACTACGATCGATTGCCAGTACACTGTTCGCGCATAAACAATCAATAACACTCGGCTTAGTTGTGTCGAACGAAACTATTAGGTTCTCACAAATCGAACTTTAACACAGATTGAATTGTTGCTGGAGAAAGTTTCTGAAAACGCGAAATCCTGACGGCAAAACTGCATTATTACTGAATCAGAACGTGAAAGTGTAACCGGATCGCTAGTTCGTTTGCTGAAAGGGGGAGTGATTCCGACCTCGGTTGGAGACATCAGGAAGTGTTGCTGGGAAGCCTCTACGAACAACCTGAATCAATTTCACAGGTTACTAAGCGGAGGACCCCCGAGCCCAACTTCCTCATAAACTAGCCTGTTACTCTCACTGAACAGGCACGAGTTCGCCTGGTAGTTCCACAAGTCACGTTACATCAACCAATCCATCTCACTTCTAAGGTAACTAGCCTAGTCGTGTTATTACGAACCCTTTTTGTCTTCCGCGACTGCGACACATTAAATAACAAACGTAAACAAGCCTGCGGATTTTGACACTTAGCCATACGGCGAAAACAGCTGAGGCTCTTTGCCGCTCGTTCAATTCGTGTGATTTTCTTCGTTGAGTGTCTTATGTTTGATTTCCGTTCATTTGGAAGCTTTTAGCGAGGGCACAGAAGAAGTGAACGAAACTGTCCACCTCGACTTAAAGAGCCTTCATGTCGACTTCTTATACTTATACGAGTTCGAACTGGCTAAGGTGAATTACCTCCTCAAGTGAAAGCTCAAACAGCTAGCTGCCAGAGTTTGTGTTTAAAAATCGAAACTAACTCCCAAATTCAGAGTAAGATTGCTTCCTCGCTTACCGCTCGGCCGGAGCAATTTCTGTTAAAGGAGATAAAACGTTACGTAGTTTGTTAACTAATTCCTCGTACGTTTCCCTGGGAAGATTTGTGCAGTTTAAAAGGTCCTCCAGATCATCCAGGGAGGTCCAATTGGGGGAGGTTACCATTCGATACGCCTCACCACGGAGGCGCGTGGGCACAATTTGTAAAAATGCACCTTTTTCCTTTTCACTAAGGCATTGAAGCACTTGTTTACAACATCACAAAAATGTTTGTTGTTCAATGCTAAGATACGGGCTGGTTTCACCAGAGAATAGTGGCACCATTTGAGCCGTTAGCTAAGCTACCTTGGCGTAGTCAACACACATTTTAAAATTTGGTGAGCAGCTTTTTCTGAAGGGCGAAATATGGCTGTCACTAAGCACTTCAAGGCTTGTTTCCAGAAGGGAATCACCAAGCCAATTTAAAAAGGGGTCACTGGTATAGTCACTTTCTTTTAACTCTTTACTTAAATCTAGCACTGCCTTATTGCTACCACTAATATTTTGGGCAACTTCAAGAGATTGCGAGAATTCTTTAAAGTTTTTTATTTCGGCTTTGAACTGCTCTGTGTCTACCTTGAATTTTTTATTTTAGCGATATTATGTTCTCGGGACTTTTTATAAGTGTTTATGAATGGCGTCACACTGAGCCGTGGAAAGCTTATTTGTTTCTGGCACTTTCTCTTCTAAAAATTTCAAATATAAATCTAATTTATTAGGGCTTACTTGTACGGGACCTCGTAATACTGTCCCACTCCTTAGTTGAACTCCTTTGTGGTGGAAACTCATAATCATCATAATTATATACCTAGATTGTCACACGTAGAATAGAGTAGTTTATGTAGCCTACATGTTTACACACAACATTGTAAAACGTAGATTAGTACCCAAGTAGTAACATAGTCAGCCGTATCAGAATAATTCGATGGTAGAGAAAAGAAACGCCGGTTCAGATTTCCTTTAAAAAAAAATTAACTAAGCAATGTGAAATTATCTGGGTGTACTTGTATTCTGGTCAGAGGAGCGAAGGCTTACACGTAGCTGTCACATTCATTTAAAAGCACAAAAAAAATTCGAAGCTATATCGAAGTTAAATGGATGGTTCATCTAATATGAGTGCGCCAATGTGAACAGATCAAAAGGCCTTGTTGGGGAACGACGTGAATATTCGTGCCACGGGTCAAAACGCAGCCAGCTGTTTCGCTCCCGATGGTCCTAGAGGACACTTCAGTTTCGTCGCTAGGAGAAGGACGCCGTCATTAAAGTGGCCATTGAAAAGTAAAAAAAATTAAAACTCAAGAAGAAGTATTGTTAAGCTACATGGGAGGAAAGGGGATATGAACCGGCACGGCATGGAACCTTCTCGAATAGATATAATTCAATTGTCGGCTCACCAGGTTGCTCAAGAGCTACGGACACTCAGCTAAGTACATTTATTTTGTAGATTTATAAAAAAGGAAAAGAAAATCTTTATCTTGTTCCTTGTGGGAAGAATAAATTTATATATATATGTTACAGTAAAAAAACACGAAATCCGTCAAAACCCGATTTTACTAGGAAATTCTAGTTCTAACAAAGCGCTCTCGGTAATTCTAGTTTTAACTAATATAACACGGTTAAAACTAGAATTAACGAGAGCGCTTTGTTAGAAATAGTATTAGCTAAAGAATATTTAGTTTATTCTGGTTGTGGCTGAATTCTCGCGTAGCTCTTAGTTAAATCTAGAGCTGACTGGTTGCTATTAGTAAATTTGCGATGCAATTGAATTCTCTCGTCATTAAGATGTTTATTAAGGATGTGGCTATTCATACATATAGTATGTATACGCAATATGTGAAGTGGTGGGCTAGGAGGGTGTCGGGGGCGTACAGATCAGTGACACACACGCCCCCCTTCCGCACACGTAACCATACACACACACACATTCGATCACGTACACACACATATCCGCGCACGATGTGTGTGTGTAGGCGCGATCGGATGTGTGTGTGTGTCACTGTTCTGTACGCCCCCCTCGCCTATTGCGTATACATACTGTATGTATAAATAGCCACATCCTTAATAAACATCAAGTTTTCATGGCGAGAGAATTCAATTGTAACGCAAATTAATTAATAGCAACCAGTCAGTTCTAGATTTAACTAAGAGCTACGCGAGACTTCAGCCACAACCAGAATTAACTAAATATTCTTTAGTTAATACTAGTTCTAACAAAGCGCTCTCGTTAATTCTAGTTTTAACTGTGTTATATTAGTTAAAACTAGAATTACCGAGAGCCCTTTGTTAGAACTAGAATTTCCCAGTAGCATCGAGTTTTGACGGATTTCTTGTTTTGATTGTAATATACACATATCGTTTCAGTTCAGTAGTTTTTAAATAAATAGGCTCGATTGCTGGTCTAAATTAAATTGATAGTAGATTCCGTAGGTTTCCATTTTTTTGTATGGAGCTTGCTAGAATGCAGCAGAAGCGAATTTGAGATTAACTTGAATAAAATGTTGTCAGATTATGGTGTGACGCTCGCGAATGGGGCTCGCTTAACGTAACCTAAGCAAATAATTATTTTGTGGGTGTACTGTCCGTTAGTAGAACGTACACGCAAATTTTAAATTAGTGAAACTGAAATGGATGCACTGGTAAATTTGGATCAAGGTCGTTGGTCGAATCTCTTATCAAAACAAACACTGTTCACCACGTTTTAGCTTTCAATAACTTTTCACACTTATTTCTTAAGATTGCCCACTAATTATATTAAGACCAGATTATGTAATGAATATTAGGTCAGACATCCACACACACTAGAAAACACTTATTATCACAGATTTAAAATATACGATTATCAAGAAAAGTTGTATTGGGATGAGACTCAATATATAAGTATTAGGTCAGAGAATTATGTAACACACTGAAAAAACGTATTGTCAGAATAGTTGCAATATAAAATCGTCAAGAGCGTAATACATATAAATATATATATATATATATATATATATATATATATAGATATAGATATATATATATATATAGATATATGTATATGTAAAATTAAGATGTTTTCAATTAGAACAAATCTCCCAGCGCGTTTACCCCAATAAGCTCTGCTTCAAATTGAAAGTTTTCAGACAATTTTATGTCTGTAGAAGAATTCAGAAGATCTACTGCAATTTTTTTGTGGTCTTCAGGGAGGGGCGTGCGCCCCCCGCGCCCCCTAGCTGGATCCGCCACTGATATATATATATATATGTAAAATTAAGATAGAATAAAGAAATGTAGAATATGTAAATATATGTATGAGTAAATATATAGTAAAATAGATGTATAAGTAAATATTAATTTTGTTACAAGTGACTGGTACTCACAGATCTACAACTTGACGCTTGAGGGTTGGCTTTAAGCTAATGTTAAGCCCCTTTGTTTTAACCATGGGTTAAAAACAATTCTTTATTCACGTCGAGACAAGAACATGACACGAGTCGACACCCGGCTTAAAGTGTTATCTTATCTTCAGTCGAGACCCGAAATAAAATGCGTTTATTCCCGTCGAGACCAGAAATAATGTTAGTAAATATCTTAACTTCAGTCGAGACCTGAATTAAGATGTCTTTATTCCCGTCGAGACCAGAAATAATTGTTAGTAAATATCTTATCTTCAGTCGAGACCCGTAATAAGATGCGTTTATTCCCGTCGAGACCAGAAATAATGTTAGTAAATATCTTAACTTCAGTCGAGACCCGAAATAAGATGCGTTTATTCCCGCCGAGACCAGAAATAATGTTAGTAAATATCTTAACTTCAGTCGAGACCCGAATTAAGATGTGTTTATTCCCGTCGTGACTAGAAAGAGTTGTTAGTATATATCTTAACTTCAGTCGAGACCCGAATTAAGATGTGTTTATTCCCGCCGAGGCCAGAAATAATTGTTAGTAAATATCTTAACTTCCGTCGAAACGCAAATTAAGATGCTTTTATTCCCATCGATACCAGAAATCATTGTTATTTGTTAAAGTGATATATCAGCCGATACCCGATATAAATGTTAAGCCCTACACAGCCAACTTACCCCAAGCGATGCCAAGCACAAAAAGAGATCGAGATCAGTCAGCTTGTCGTTTATATAGCCCTTGCTTGCACACGACACCACTGATAGAGTAGCAGCGGCGCATGATTACAAGAATTGGCAATGCAGCTGTGCTCTTCCGGTGCTAGCGATAAAATTTGCCTAGCAACGAAAAAAAATGCATAGCAACATGAAATTGAGAGCTTCACATGCTGCTGTGTTAAATTAATTATATTTGCAAAAAATATTCTCTCTATCACGTTGCGAAGAAATTCCCGTTGGATGGTACTTGAAATGATTATAATGATAGAGTGGAAAATTGATCGGGTTGATCTGATTGTATTTGTGCCATGCATTGTAGGCTACATGACAACATATGCTTCTATTAGATGTCTTACCTATTTTTACGAAAATTGTAATTAGATTGAATTTATTTTCTTTTCAGATCTCAATCTTAGCATGATATTTTTGTAATATGATTCCTTTTCAGGAATGGTTTTTAGTACGGATCTAACTGGTTTAAAAAATGGAAATAATTCTTATTTGATCTGCTCGTTGAGGCTATAATTTTGTATTATATTCGTGCAATGTGTTATGTAAAAGACAAATACATAGCTTTGTTGGATTGTGTACCTGTCTTTTTATCAAGAGTAATTAGATTAGAGACATGTTTACTAAATTTTTTATGCTTTGTTTTCAGGATATTTTCTTTTCGGAAGTTTCCTGTTAAAAAATATATATTCGAAGCAATTTGGTTCGAACATACTGCCCCCCTTTGAAAGGCTAGAAATGTCTTTCAAGTAATTAACCGCAGGCTATCTTTTTAAGAAAGAACGAAGTTTGAACTCACAACAGTTTGGTGTTGTGTTAATCGAATGAAGAGGCTTTCTTCGCCCAGAGTATGACATGCTTATAAATTATATATCTTTTAGAAATGCTCACCAATTTCCAAAGGCGGAACAAAAAAAATACAATGACAAACTCATAGAGAAAACATATGTGCACCGACCAATGTAGTGAAAAAAAAGGGTAACAAGAAGTTAGAAAGGAGATGATGTTATCAAGTCAATTTCCTCATCTAGGTCCCAATCTTCCTCCATAGATTCATCCTGGTTTTCATCGGGCGATGGGGGCCACTCTGTTATTTCCCTTTCTAGGTTCCACGCTGCTTCCAATTCTTGTTCCCAGTTGCGCCCAGGGGTAATAGGCAAATCATCTCCGTAATTGGCCGGTGTATCCATTTTTAGCAATATACTTCGACTGATAATTTTATCAATTTCGGGATTGTATTTAAATGAACATAACGGGATTCTTGCTTAATTTTTGCCTACATTGTTTGGCTGCACTACAGAATTTTGCGCAATGGTGATAACAAAAATTGCATTTGATTGAAAATGCGGTTGGATCTCTTCGCTGTGGGGAGGGTTGTCATAGAGGCGATCGTTTAGCGCTGGAGGATAACGGCGGATGGTTGCAGGTGGTCAAAAATTTTAGAATTTGAGTTGCTTCGATAAACTAGAACTTTTGTGATAGAAGCAAAATTGGATATTTGAAAGTAACGGGACATGAATAGTTTGATGATAATATGTAACTTTAAATAAATGTGTAGTTGTAGCATGAATTTTTCTATTAGCGAATTTAATACATGTAGAAATAGCGTTGGGTTTTTTTGTTTTTTGAACGATGCGTTGAATTGTATATATGAAATAGTGAAGTTAATCTTGTATCGGTAAGGTACATATTTTTGAGGTTGGCCTTTTTAGAATTCCCTTAGTGGTTTTCACACTGACTGCACGAATGTAGTTATCAGTGCCTGAATGAACTTCAATTATTCGTCCTAATAACCAACGGCTTGTCACCATATTCGGTTCTTTAATTATGACTAAATCTCCTATTTGAGGGTTCGAAATTGGAATTTGCCATTTGGGTCGATTTTGTAGAGAATTCAAGTAATCGTTAGACCATTTATGCCAAAACTGTTGTTGCTACAGTTGGAGATGTTTCCATCTGGTAACTGATCAAACCTTATTTACCAGTACAGGTTCTGGTGGAAGTAATACAGAAGAACCGATTAAAAAATGTCCTGGAGTAAGAGCATTCAGATTGTCTGGATCTTCTGTGATAGGACACAGAGGCCTGGAATTTAGACAGGCTTCAATTTGTGTCAAAACATTTGCGAATTCTTCAAATGACAATGAAGAATTCCCTAAAATTTGCTTTAAATGAAATTTTATTGATTTAACTCCGGCCTCCCACAATCCCCCAAAATGAGGTGCGGAAGGCGGGCTAAAATGCCAAAATATCCCGTCTTGGGCTAGTGTTTCTGCCATCTGCTTGTTATATTGTAGTATGGCTGTTCTAAATTCCTTCTGTAGGACTTTATCAGATCCAAGGAAATTAGAGCCACAATCTGAAAAGGTATCTGTGCTGAGTCCCCTTCGGCTGGAGAAACGGCGAAAAGCTGCTATAAAGGCTGCTGTGGACAAATCTGACACAGCCTCTATATGAATGGCTTTGGTCGCCATGCAAATGACCCTTTACCCTTTATATATCCGATTATTTCGAAATTTAGAAACTTTTAAATTGAAAGGACCAACATAGTCTAGGCAAGTTTGTTGCAACGGTCTAGTCATATTGACCCGTGGTGAAGGTAGATTTCCCATAATTTGATTTTTGATAGATGCGGATTGCTTAAAGCAAATTATACATTTATTAAATACTTGTTTTACGATTTTACGTCCTTGTGGAATCCAAAATTAGTTTCGAATGATGGATAATACCAATTGCGGACCTCCATGCAAAGTCTTTATATGGAAGTGGTCGATTATTAAAGTTGTTAATTTACTCTCCCTTGGAAGGATTATTGGATGTTTTTGGCTGTAATGAACGTTAGCATTTCTTAATCGCCCACCTACTCGAATTAACCCATTGCGATCTAAGAACGGGTTTAGAGATAAGATTTTGCTTTTATCTGGACGTGAATTCTGCTCTTGTAAACATTTAATTTTAGTACCGAAAGCGGCATTCTGTGCTGCTTTAATGAGCTGAATTTTTGCTTGAGCAATTTCTGTTGGGTGAAGTATCTTTGAATCCATCGGTTGTTCTTCTGTGGATTTCACCGACGCCCCTTTGCATTTATTGATGAACTTGATGCAATATGCGACGATTCGTTGTTATTTGGCAAAGCTGGAGAATTTTCCAAACAAATCATCGATGTTTGAATGAGCTATTGTGAAATGAGTTAATCGTCTTTGTTCAGTTTCAGGCCCATTAGCTGGAATTGATTTAGATTTCGGCCAATCATTTTCATTGTCCTGCAACCAAGGAGTTCCATGCCACCATAACGCATGATCAATCTATAATGAAGACTTCATTCCTCTGGAATTGCAGTCGGCTGGATTTCCAGCAGACCTTACTTGATGCCATGCCTTAATATCCATCAAACCCTGAATTTCCGCCACCCTATTAGCTACATATGTCTTGTACTTATTAGGGTGACTACGAATCCAGGCTAACACAATAGACGAATCTGTCCACGCAAACGTGGGAACTTGATCGAATTGTAGATCTATTTTAACGCGATTGATGATTCGTGCCAAGAGTACCGCACCGCACAATTCAAGACGTGGGAGAGATACGGATTTAACTGGCGCTGCCTTGAACTTTGCCATGAGTATATTGACTTGAACAAATCCTTCTTCATCAACACCTCTAATATAAACAGCGGCAGAATACGGTTGATTAGAAGCATCTGAAAATCCATGTATTTGACACGTGGATAGGTTACTTGTGGTATGTAACCATCGTGGTATGTTGATACTACTAATATGATGTAATTCTGCTTTAAAATCGCGCCACTGCTTATCAATGGATGCCGGTATAGCTTCATCCCATGAACAAACTGCAAGCCATAACGTTTCAATATTTTGGCAGTGATTATAATTGGTGATATCCAGCCAAGTGGATCGAAAAGCGTTGCAATTTCTGAAAGAATAGAACGCTTTGTAGAGAGGCAATCTGATTTCCTTTTGTATTGTAGCGTGAAACAATCAGATCCAGGAAACCAACGAATGCCTAAAGTTTTTACGGACTCATAGCTTGCGAATCGCAAAGGAAGTTCAACTTCTCTGTATGGTTCGGGGATCCTAAATAGTAAATCTGAAGAATTGCTAACCAATTTCCTCAAATTAGATCCGCCGGAAGATAAGATTGATAAGATGATCTTGTATTTGGAAGGATGCTTCCTTTGTATCTGAGCCTGTAAGAAGGTCATCAACATAGAAGTCACGAGACACTATCTTCGCAGCTTCGGGGAATTTGTCACCTTCATCAATGGCTAGTTGAGTAAGCGTTTTTATTGCGAGATGGGGACCTGGCGTGGTGCCAAAGGTTACAGTGGTTAATTTGTAATCTTTAATAGGTTCAATTTGATTATTCCCCTAAAGTATTCTTTGGTAGCTTTGATCTGGAGATTGTACCTTTTTATCATCCTGTACATTTTCTCTATGTCAGCAGACATAGCGAATTTGAACTTTCGCCTTTTGAGGATGATTGAAAAGAGTTCAGACTGCAGTACTGGACCCGTATGCAGCTGTTCGTTTAGACTTTTTCCATTAGTCGTTTTAGCTGAAGCATCAAAGACGACGCGAACTTTTGTGGTGGTGCTATCTTTGATAACAGCATGGTGAGGAATACAGTAGCTTTGTTCATTGCTTACTATCTTATTAGCCACTGTCATGTGACCTAATGTCTTGTATTCGTTGATACAAGCTTTGTATTCCCGATAGAGTTCAGGATTTCATTCTAACTGCCGTCCTAGGCTGTACAACATGCGTAATGCCACACCTCGAGAGTCGTCTAGGCTAGGACTTTCTTTGGTGAAAGTCAGACGAACGTCGTAGCGGTCATGTGCGTTACGAACATGAGTTTTTTGATAAAACTCTTCACATTCTTGATCTGCTTTAGACAGCTTTTTTCCTGCATTAACTTCCTCTGTTTCCCAAAACTGACGTAAAAGTTTATCCGGTGAAGTGTCATCGTCGTAATGAGCCTTTGTTGTTAACGCAGATGCTGTTAAAAATGTGTGTGTGTGTGTATGTGTGCTTTCCGAAAAGTATCCATCCGAGGGTACTGTTTTGGGCAGCTGGTGTTCCTGGAGGACCTTTCCGTAAACCTTCCAAGAGAATTTCGCTGTACACATCTGCTCCTAAAAGCAGGTCAATTTTTCCTGGTTTAAAGAAAAACGGATCGACAAGTGGTAGTTCATGTATATGACTCCATTCCTTGTTTGTAATGGTTGAAGGAGGTAAAATGTCCGTAATTGTATCCACTAAAAGGGCTGTAGCTGTGGTTGCATTAGTTGTGGTTGAATAAGGATGAATGTTAAAAGTAGTTTGTTTTTGAACATTTGTAGTTTCAGTATTTCCCAGGCCCGTGATTTAAATTTCCACGTTTGTAGTGGATGATTGCAGCTTACGTGCGGCGGCTTGGGTTCCAAATGAAACTGGAGACCCTGAATCTATCAAAGCTCTCAATATCAACATATTTCCCTTTTTTGTAGGAACGTTTAGCAACGCTGTTGCAAGTAGTGCTTGTTTGGTATGATGATTTTTTGCGTGAAGCGTGTAAGGAGAGTTATTGCATGTGAAAGGTGAATTACAAGGTTGAGCTTCTGATTGCTGCTTCCTTAGCTTGAGTTGGGTTGAGGCACTTGGAATGGCATTATTCCTGTGAAGTATAGAATGATGCCTCCTTCCGCATCGCTGACATGAAAACTTACTCGTACAAGTTTTCGAGCTATGGCCTTTTGATAGGCAATTATTACACAATTGATTTGATGTGACAATTTCGAATTTATTCTCTGCATCGAGTTTTATAAATTTCGGACATTTATATAGACGGCGCTGCTCTTTGCACAAAGGACATGCTGGGTATATGAAGTAAAATGGGTAGATGCTCTCGCGACTTGAGCATTTTTGTTGGCTAGGGACGGTTTGGTGTCGACTGTGGTTTCTAAAATTCTAAATCTAGATTGTAAAAATAATTTTAAGGATTCGAAAGTGGGAAGTCCTTCTGCTGTATTGACTTATTGTTCCCATGCACGGTGCGTTTCTGCTGGTAAACATTGTACCACCATATAGATGAGAATTGCATCCCATTGCCTCGGGTTCGAAGATACATTCGGAAGAGTTATCTAGCAAGGTTTTGATAGCCTTGGCTGATTTGTGAACTGCTTTAGGTAGACTAAAGAGTGCTTTCAATTGGGCATTTACCAAGACTCGTTTATTATCATACCTTTCAAGCAATATCTTCCATGCGCTGTCATAACTCGAGTTGGTTATAGGAAATTGACACAATAAGTGCTCTGCTTCTCCAGATACACTTGGTTTCAAATAATGCAATTTCTGCACCGGAGATAACGCAGAATTTGAATGCACCAGGAAATTGAATAGATCGTGAAAAGGCCTCCATGAATCGTAAGAACCTGAGAATTGTGGGATTTTGATGCTAGGTAGTCTCAGAGACGGTGAAGTTTCATGTTCTGATTTTGGACTTGATTCAACCTTTGTTTCGAATGCATCTAATGCATCCCTAAGAATACCTCGAAAGATAAAGTATTGATTTTCTACCTTTGAAAATTGATCGTTTGCGAAATAATCGTACTTTTGAAGCCTGCGTGGCTTGGATAATTGTATAGTGATTTTTCTTATAATTTGACCAAATTTCGTTTAGAGCGGTTAATCGCTCAGAAATAAGACCTTTCGTTCGTTTTCCTAAATCAGTCTTAGTGTAGTTATTGAACGATTTTTCGAAGATTATTGCAGAGGTGGCTTGTTTGCCCAGAAGGTTTTGAAGTGCAGACATGTTTAAAACATTGACAAAATATACACTAGACCTTAGATCCGGCTCAAAGGACCATAAAATGTACAGTCCGTTAGTAGAACTTACACGCAAATTTGACCTTAGTGAAACTGAAATGGATGCACTGGTAAATTGGGATCAAGGTCAGTGGTCGAATCTCTTATCAAAACAAACACTGTTCACTACGTTTTAACTTTCAATAACTTTTCACACTTATTTCTTAAGATTGCCCACTAATTATATGAAGATCAGATTATGGAATGAGATATTAGGTCAGAGATCCACACACACTAGAAAACACTTATTATCACAGAATTAGCTTATACGATTATCAAGAAAAGTTGTATTGAGATGAAACTCAATATATAAGTTTTAGGTCAGAGAATTATGTAACACACTGAAAAAACGTATTGTCAGAATAGTTGCAATATAAAATCGTCAAGAGCGTAATACATATAAATATATGTATCAGGGGCGGATCCAGGATTCTTGTGAGAGAGGGGCGCAACTTTGGTTTAAAAACGGTATAAGCGGGAAACAGATCAAAAGTTCGAAGACACTCGCCACCACTCGCAAATTTCAAATACATAAAATTTATCATTAAGATACGTGGCGATCAGATAAGTGAGCGGCTACCACTCGGAACGAAGAAAGTTGCTCAACGTTCAACTTTTGGCACTCGCGAAAGTCAAATGAGGTCTGAAATTATTTATTTTGTTTTGGTTTGTAAACAATGGAAGCGTAAAACTTCCAAATCACTCATTGTAGTTAGTGAAAATAGGGAAACACATTTTGTTCAAATTTTCGAATTAATGGTAAATTGGGACTTTGCAAAATACAGGAATTAAAGAGCTACGTAGTTTATCTCTACTAAAGTCAACAACGTTTGATTTTTTTATATATTATTAAGGCAATTTAAGGGGATACCTTTTGATGCAAAGCACAGCATTGCAGGAACGTGATAGGGAAACGAATTAGGGAACGTGAGGAGATCGCCAGAGGTGCTGAATCTCACCCTTAAACTTTCGTAGATTGTATGTTGGAGTAAAGACAGAAAATGGTAGACTGTTCCACATTCACACAGTTCTGGATAAAATCCATCTTGAAATTTTACTGCATGGCCGAAAGTATTTTGATGCGCGGTTTTCTGCGCGAGTTTTGCGTCCAGGATTTATCGTGCAAGGGATCAGACGAGATATTTCATTAGAATATTGACCACGCATATAGCGATAAAGGAGTGAAACGCATCCATCATTGGGGCGTTGTTCGAGTGAGTCGATATTTCATGTTATTGGCACATCGCCAGTGAGCTTGAAAGCTCTATTTTGGACAATATCCAATGAAGGTAAGACTGTGCGACCAGCCTCGGGCCCAGATATGGAAAGCGTATTATATTCTAGATCTGGTGTAGTATTAATAGAGCAGCTCTAGATTCGATGGGCTTTAATATTTCTACACCTTTTCAGAAATCCTAGACATTTCGCTGCTATTTTGGCAAAACAAAAGATGTTGTCTATCCAGCTTAGCTTAGGAAATACTAAAACCAAGAATGTAAAAAGACGGTGTGTCGCAAAACAGTGCTTCATCAAAAGAAATGGGAGTGAAAAGCTTTGATCTTTCTTCAAATATATGAGACAGCTTTGGCACTTGTATGGCTTGAATTCGACGCGAATCGCTTTACTCCAAGCGAGAACATGATCAAGGTCGATATTCATTGATCTAATCAAGCCATCTCGTTTAACAGATGTGGCATTCTGTCTGGAGTCACAAAGAATGTCAAAATAGTAAGCGAAATCAAGGCTACTGTCATAGGCAAAACCATGGATGGGATTAAAAGTACATTAATGAAAATTAAGAAAAGCGGTTACAGAGCTCTGGGACGTGCCAGCATTTATAGGGTGAGGTTCTGGTGAAACCCCATCTAGCATAACCGGTATTATGCGATCAGGTAAAACACTTTAAATCTATAATAGAAAATGAGGGGAGAGACCAAGTGCTTTAAGTTTAACTAAAACGGCTGGATGCTAGACTCTATCAAAGACCATTTAAATATCTAGAGTAACGATTTTGGGTCTACAAAACACCATTATGCACGGTTCGAATGTGCCGTAAGAAAAGTCAGCAAGTCTCCAGATGAGGGTCCAGTTCGGAAGCCATAATGCCGATCATTGATGAGTTGTTTGGTTTCTAGATACTTCATTATTTTGGAGTTAATGATAGATTCAAAAAGCATTGAAAGAATCGAAGTAATTGCAATTGGCAATGGTCAATTTGACGCTTCGCTACCCCCACCTTTCTTGGGAATTGGCTGAACGTGGGCTATTTTCCAACCATTTGGAAATTTTCCTGTCTAATAAGACAAGTAGGATAGTTTGCGCAAAGGTTTAGCCAAAGATGATACACAGCTTTTAGTTAACAAGGGTGAGAAACCATTAGAACCTACGGCTTTGGAGACGTTGATCCCCTTAAGGACCTTGAACACATCCCTCTCACGGATGTGTATTGGCTATTTTATAGAGAATTTGAAGCGAATCTATCCAGTGAAGATACTAGCTAGATCCACTTCACCGATATTAAGTAGTGAAGGTATTGAGGAATTGCTGAAGTTGTTCTTGATGGTCTTGACTGGGGACCAGAAGCCTTTGCTATTCTATTCTGATCAAAAGGAAATTTTTCTGTCCGGATAATGGAGTTCTAGGTGTTCTGGGCAGTCTTGTCGACATGTTTCAATTCTAGACATGAATGCAAATGATACGCGTGAAAAGCAGACTCTTTCGCTCTTATTATATTACTTGGTTAAACTGATCGTTAAACTAAGAGCGATTTTACTATTGTTGAGATCTGCTGTAAGAATACGGAATATATTCACGCATGCCAAGACTTCCCTAAGGTTCTGATTTAGAATCTCCCAATCAGCATTTAATTTTTTTTTGTTTAAGGTTTTAGATATTCTACTATTGCATTTTACGAAATAATGAAACTGTTTTTCCTAAATAGATGCCTTGCTTTATATGTAATAACTCACTACAACAATATATCTACAATCATTTGTTTACCGTTATTTTTTCAATTAGAACAAATCCCCCATCGCGTTTACCCCAATAAGCTCTGCTTCAAATTGAAAGTTTTCAGACAATTTTATGTCTTTTGCAAAAATTGCAGTAGAAGAATTCAGAAGATCTACTCCAACTTTCTTGTGGTCTTCAGGGAGGGGCGCGTGCCCCCCGCGCTCCCTAGCTGGATTCGCCACTGATATATATATATATATGTAAAATTAAGACAGAATAAAGATAAATTAAAATATGTGATAAATATGCACAAGAAATGTGGATTATGTAAATATATGTATGAGTAAATATATAGTAAAATAGATGTATAAGTAAATATTATTATTGTTACAAGTGACTGGTACTCACCGATCTACAAGTTGGCGCTTGAGGGTTGGCTTTAAGCTAATGTTAAGACCCTTTGTTCTAACCATGGGATAAAAAAAATTCTTTATTCCCGTCGAGACCAGAAATAAAGTGTTAATGTTTGTAAAATACTATCTCAGTCGAGACCCCAGATAATATTCTTTAAGTCAGTCGAGACCCGGCTTAAAGTGTTATCTTGTCTTCAGTCGAGACCCGAAATAAGATGCGTTTATTCTCGTGGAGACCAGAAATAATTGTTAGTAAATATCTTATCTTCAGTCAAGACCCGAAATAAGATGCGTTTATTCCCGTCGAGACCAGAAATAATGTTAGTAAATATATTAACTTCAGTCGAGAACCGAATTAAGATGTGTTTATTCCCGTGGAGACCAGAAATAATTGTTAGTAAATATCTTATCTTCAGTCGAGACCCGAAATAAGATGCGTTTATTCCCGTCGAGACCAGAAATAATGTTAGTAAATATCTTAACTTCACTCGACCCCCGAATTAAGATGTGTTTATTCCCGTCGAGACCAGAAATAATTGTTAGTAAATATCTTAACTTCAGGCGAGACCCAAATTAAGATGCTTTTATTCCCGTCGATACCAGAAATAATTGTTATTTGTTAAAGTGATTGATGTATATCAGTCGATACCCGATATAAATGTTAGTTTCTACACAGCCAACTTACCCCAAGCGATGCCAAGCACAAAAACAGATCGAGATCAGTCAGCTTGTCGTTTATATAGCCCTTGCTTGCACGCGACACCACTGATAGAGTAGCAGCGGCTCAAGATTACAAGAATTCGCAATGCAGCTGACGGTACTAGCGATAAAATTTGCCTAGCAGCGAACAAATATGCATAGCAACAAGAAATTTAGAGCTTCACATGCTGCTGTGTTAAATTAATTATTTTTGCAAAAAATATTCCCTCTATCACGTTGCGAAGAACTTCCCGTTGGATGGTACTTGTAATGATGATAATGATAGAGTTGAAAATTGATCGGCTTGATCTGATTGTATTTGTGCCATGCATTGTAGGCTACATGACAAAACATGCTTTTGTTAGATGTCGTACCCATTTTTAGGAAAATTGTAATTAGATTGAATTTATTTTCTTTTCAGATCTCACTTTTAGCATGACATTTTTGTAATGTGATCCCTTTGCAGGAATGGTTTTTAGTACGGATCTAACTGGTTTAAACAAATGGAAATAATTTTTATTTGATCTGTTCGTTGAAGCTATAATTTTTTATTATATTCGTGCAATGTGTTATGTAAAAGACAAATACATAGCTTTGTTGGATTGTGTACCTGTATTTTTATCAAGAGTAACCAGATTAGAGACAAGTTTACTAAATTTGTTATGCTTTGTTTTCAGGATATTTTCTTTTCAGAAGTTACCTGTTAAAAAATATATATTCGAAGCAATTTGGTTCGAACAGTGGCTTGCAGTAGGTGCATGCAGTAGAAGATGTTCGACAAATACGTACGGAAACAATTCGTAACATGTCGCACATTATTACATGATATTAAAAATACACTGTAGTAAGTGATAATTGAATTGATTAGTAAAACATAGTGCTACATAGGAGTCCTGAAATTTTCTTGTATGGAGTTTCGTGATACCTCAAGGTCAAAATCACGTGGCGCCCAACTGATTTCCACGTCGAATTTCCACGCATTACCCCACGAGCACCTCCACTGAGTTACAATTATTCTCGCGCACGAAGGGCAGCGTAGCATTTTTGGGGCCTTTGTTGCAAAGAAAGTACCAAAATTTCACCTTGGGATAGGAAACTCCAGATGGTTGAAAACTGTGCGTAAGAAACGGATAGCGGCTGAACTGTTAATCAACTAGGGGAATATTGAAATTATTCTACAGGCATGCATACATATGTACAAAAAAAAAATTTATACAAGTTTGTTGCTTACCGTACAAGTGTGTCAATCGTGAAAAATTAGTTTTCCTCAATCATATAATAATAGATTTTTTTGATTACCAATTATATGTATATTTCGCATAAAATTCCATTTTTTCATGTGGCATACTGTGGCATGGAAATTTGTTTAAATTTATTTTACAGTGAATTTATCCATATTGTTGTGGGTACCGTACTTGATTTCATGGTTTATGGTGGCTTTTGGTAATAAAACGGTGCAATTGGCGAATATGTTGCATAGAAATGAAAGGAAGATCTAGTTAAGTTGAGGAACACAAAAGGCAGTAGGTAGTAGAAAATCGGAAAATAAAAAAGAAAATTACGATTGTAGTATGTGGAAACAGTAATCCATGCAGACACAACTGTGTGTTAAAAGACAACCTTTTATATAAGAATCGTCGAATAAAACCAGGTGATCATTTTTTTTTGTATGCTTTTAATTTTATTTGAATCTATATCTTAGTCATAAGATTATAATGAAGGCAGGTTTCGACAGCATTCAGTAAATGTCGAATTAGCGGCCGGCCTATTATCAGTATACCAATATTTTTTTTGTGTCCCGCTATATATATATTAAATATTTGTTTTGCTGCTTAAACAAAATCGTGATTGAAGTGAATCGTCATAATGGTGACATCTTAAGTTACACGGAAGTCGTGCAGAGGTAGATTGATTTTAGTGTACTTTGGTTAGTAGACATTCCACTGTTCCGATATAGCAGGATGCATAGCATTTGATCGTACCGCAAGCCGATGATTCTGCTGCTTTGTTCGAAGTGGTAAAACAGGCCATCGATCGATATAAATCAAAGATCTGGTTGGGCAGAACGGTTGATTTAGGGAAGATCGGAAGAAAGCAAAGAAGAAGTTAAGAAGACAAAGCTTGGACTGCATGTGCATGGGGAGTATGCTGGAAATGATTAGTGCGGGCAGATACAATGTAAGGAATGAACATGGCTTTTTATTCTACTCACTTATACACCTTTAGAATTAATCTTTACTAAAGAGATTTTACGCATGTAATTTTGAGAATATGTATTTCCTTCTCTAGATATTGATTGAGCTAATAGGTTAAAGTTATAAATTTAGTTATGTTAATATACTTTAACTATCTTCTTTCAACGGCGACCTAAAAGGTTTATATCAGGAGCACATAATTTGTAGTGCAAATGATATTTCTGACAGTCGATTACAAATGAATGGGAAATTTCTACGCTTGGAATGTGCGCAACTTGCAAAAGATGCGGTTGCTTGGAATTGTAAATATCGCGGGCTCTCTTTTGTATTCTGATGGTTTCTGGTAGGCTGGTAGCTTGTTAAGCATTTCGCTGATTCCCAATTGAGGATTTGAAAATTACTTCCCATTTAAATTATAAATACAAATAATTATAGAAAATGGTCATATTTCACAACACGATCCAACAAATATGTAATAAAACAAAACCGGCTTGGGAGGAGGAAAAAAGCGTGAGAATTGCTGCGGACCTGCTATCATAATTTTTCCGATCAGTTCTTTCACTTGCAGTTGGCAGTCAAGAAATTTGCCGGTTTTATAGTAAAATTTCTGGCTTTTTTTAGATAGACACAGAACTGTAGAGGTTACGAATATATAAAAGCGAGTAGAAAATGAGAACGAAAACAAAAAGCAAAATCGGAAATAAGAAAGAGTCGACTGGCCCATAGATCTGCTGCAGGTACATATGTAAACAAAGGGGCTCCTACCGGTGAAAACAGGTTGCCGGTTTGGTGAACGAGAACTGTGAGAAATGAAAGAAAAATACGATATGTAGGATATATTAATTTTTATTGAATAATTTTTAATTTTTTTGGTTGAACTGAAGATTAAAAAATCCGCATTTGTGTCGTCTTTTCCGTTGTAGATTAAATATTGTGGCGTTTGTTTAAGTTCGTCGATCTGTCGTTGAGTTTTTATCTTTTCCGAGAAGCGAGGCGGTAGAAAAATACAGGTCTCATTCTGCAAATGGGCCATTAACCGCACACCATACTTCGTCTTAAGCAGCTTAAATACCTTTATCTCGTACTCTTTACCAATTTCCAACGAAGTTATAGAGACCACGGCGCTGGAACTTCCCTCAGCCACAATATTTAATAAATCAAAGGTGCTCTGAAAAAGACAAAATTATTAAATTATATAAAATATTTAAGACTGTTAATACCTACCATGTTCTTATAATTCTAGTTCTACAAAATTGAAGTGAGTAGTGTTCTGTTTTCTTTTATGTTCTGAAATTTTTTTAAAAAGCTCAGAGTTTATATAGTCTTACATTTTCAATTTACTCGGGGGAGGGTAATTTATAAGACTTTTAAAGATTTCTGATTTATATAAAACTGAGCATGATTTATGGTTAAACATCTCATTAAAATATGCAGACTATTATTTTTCATTGTTGTAAACTAGATAAGCCCAGCCTACACGTCCAATTGGTATACAAAATTAAAGCTAAAGACATTATTAGCAATAAATAATTTTACTTTATGTGAATGATAATTTTGGTTTTTTATTGAATGTATTTTTTTTCTAATATTGGTAAATATATATGATGAGCAGAGCCTGTGGCTAAAATATTCAGCAGAAATCGTCGTCGACACCGTTTAATTTTAAAAAGTTTTTAAAGCGCTTATATTAGTAGGTGTATACTCCAGAATTTTTGGCGTTATTGGTGTCATGTGTAAATAGAGCTGTTTAATAATTAAATAATAAAGCCGAGTTTGAAGAAAGTTAAATCACGTGAGAACCAGTTTAAAAAAGGATATACCTACCTGTGAAAAAACTGTAAGTTTTAAACAAGCGGAAGACAGAAAAAGGCAGTAGAGCTTCATTAGCTTTGTTTCTGCCAAACAACCCAGAAGTTAAACCGGTTTGTTTAGTATGAGACCCGTTGACCAGCTTGATGGAAAATTAATCGTCAATTTAATATCTGCCGTCAACCAGTCTAATGCAGGGTTTTTTTCTGATGAAATACTTCAAGTAGAAGCGAACATAGTTCAGTTTTAATTTTAATACTAAATGCAAGGGTGTTGTTCTAAATTACCAAAATTCAAATTGTATATAAATGCACTGGTAGTTGTAATTGTTAAAATATCAGCAAGTTTTATTTTACTTTTAAGAAACCGGTTTATATACGATTTACATATATAAGGTCTTGAAAATATGAATTTCAATATCAATTTGGTATTTTCTGTGTAAAGTATATGTCATGAGTTCAGGAAGTGTTATATTAGACATTCAGTTTACTGTTGGAAACAATGCACAATACTTTGCGAAGGAAGTTTCTATTCTGCGAACAGGTTCTATAATGCCTAGCCAATATTTCTTCAAGGCACCTTATCCTCTGGAAGAGCTGGATTTAAAATACAGATTGCAGAACGAGTTCAATTTTAAAAATATCAATGGCTTGAAGTGGAACAGTGGAACTATCGACTATAATCATCTACCTGGTCTGTTATCAACGATTGCATCTTTTACAATATATGTAAAAGGTTTTGAGAAAAAACTGTTTCTTCAAAAATATCTTCCGAAAAGTGAAATAATTAATCTGAAAATACCAAAAATAAGCGAGCTTGAAAATTTTCAGACTTATTGTAAAATCCACAATGTGGATTCTCACCTACGATGTGCTGTTCAAAATTGTGTTAATATTTATTTATATATGTTAATAAATAAACTTATTGAATAAAATAACAAATTCAAGTTTTTATTTCATTTATTTGTAATCAAAATTCATTGCATCAAATATTAGATTTGCAATACAGTACAGAGGAATTTCATAAAAATGTCTGGAGTAATTTAAGTGCACATAAGAAGTACAACTTGGAATAAAAAAATCTTCACATAGTAATTTTAGTACATTTTTTTCTTTATACTTTTCAGCATACCTCCTGTAATATTCCTTTAGAGCTTCAGAAGCGTTGTTATTGTGAAGCATGACAATATTGAAGAATTTCATCATTTCAAATAATTTATAAAGTTACGCTTGTGTTGGTGTCATACTACCATTATTGGCGGGGATCTTGTATTCGTTTTGTAGTTCGACCTGCTTTGCTGGAAATGTCCCTTCCATTTTGGTTTTTAGACAGTTGAGATTCTCGTAAACTGCCAGCCAGCCCGGATAAGATGTTGATATCGGAAAGAGGCCGTGGCGATGAAACACTATTTGCGCTTCGAGTGATAACGAGTCAACTCCAAGTATTGCTTTCCGGTTGTGGCCGTCGTCCAAATAATATGTGTAGTTTAGCAACACATTTTCACCGGCCACTTCTGCTTCACATTTAGACAATTTCTTTTTTCCTTTGACGGGTGCTTCAGCTTTGGACAATCTCTTTTTACCTTTAGTAGAGCACCTTTGTTTTTTACGTGGTAGTTCCATATTAATCAAATCACACTTTTGCGCTGAATACAAAGCAGCTGGGGTTCAGGCTTTTATAGTTTCGATCTCAGGTTTGCAAGACTGGCTACAAAAATCCCCTCCAAATTGCGGATGATTTTTTTTAGATATCTGCTGTAGTATAAATTAACAATTTTGTGATCATTTAAACTTAGATCCTTCGAATCAAACTGTTTTAAAATGGTCTTAAAGCTCCGTCTGCTGCATCGAGAACATAGAAATATACAGCAATAATGTCCACAGGTTGCTGAAAATTAGCCTTGCAGTCGCTTTTTATTACTACAAATACAGCTAATAAAATTGTCGAAAAAACTTGTTGTTAGGATACTTTCCAAAAGAGTCAAAGTACTCTGCAGGTCCTTGCTTTGGGAAATAAAAGGTGACCCAATGAGTTCCGCCTTTATGTGCAAAGTCAGTGTTAGCTAGAACACATGCAGGTTTTTTTATTATTTGTGGTAGATGATTGCATAGAAAAACACTTCTAAAAAACCTGTTTGTAGCGCGAATATTTGTTAACGCATTTGCAAGGTCAATCGTGTTCATTCCTGTTCAGTAGAAATGACGGCTTCCACTTCCACTTTGGTATGAGATGTAACGTAGTTATTTATAAATTCTTTGGTTGTAGCTCCACGAACAAATGCGATGTTAAATTTTGATAGAGTTTTTATAAGATCTTCGTCCATACGATTAAGTTCGAGATTTCCAAATTTACTTAATTGTTCAGTACATTCTGTACTAGATGTAGGATACTTGAAAATTATTTTTTTCGCAAAAGACTTATTTTGCGCAGCAAATCCCGCAAAAGAAACTCTTTTTAAGAAGGTGAAGGGTCCTCCGGAAAAGAACTCCACATTTACTAAATAGTAGCTCATTATAGATTACGTATTAAGAGTCTTGAGTGAAATTATTTTAAAAGATCAGTTAACCAGCCTTATATTGGTTTTTAAAAGCTGGTGTATACATTTTTATCTTTACCTATATCAATGCTGCTGTCATATTCTGCATATACAATACATGTCACTGTGTTTTTTATTGCTTCCTTAAACCTTCCTTCAATTCTCAAAGTTCCTTGATTCAATAGATTTCCACATCTTGAATTATACGAGAGGTCTGTTGTTAAATCAGAAGCAAGTAGAAAACACCCGTTGTCAAAGAATTTTTTTGAAATTTGGTGTCCTTTATCGAAATAATGTATACCAGTTCCTTTAAACAATGTGATATATCCTCGTGTGCTTGCAGGATTTTCTTTTGAATAATCAAATTCTAGAGGCTGATTCGGCACCTGTACCCCGTTCACCGATAAGTTAAACCTGGTGATGTTGTTGTGCTTGAAGTTGTAAAAATTTTTTGTTCGTTTTCCAGTTTATGCGTCGTTGTCAACCATGCCAAAGACTAGTACATTTGGTAATTGTCCTATAACCACATTGTCCAAGGATAGTGTAAATGTATTTGTGGGTATTGGTATACGTCTTACCTTCAACTCCTTTATACGGATATATAGCGTTGGAGCGTTGGAGAACAGCTTCATGAGCCAGCAAGATGTTAGGATTAATAGTTACATGATTCATGTACATAGTTGCTTCTACAATCTTAACTCGTGGAGAATTGTCATCATCTTTTGCCCAAACGTAAAATTCGGGTTTTTCGAGTGATAAAACTACCCGTAAATCAACACCGTTCATTAATAATTTATCTTGATTAAACATATCGCCGTGAATCTTTCCCATCAGCTCAACAACATTACTTTTATCAAACAGCTTTTGTCTTGCCAAATAACCTTAATTTAGCGCGGGGCTTTCAACTACCTTCCATATTATTTTGATCGAGATACCAGCCAACCGATTCCAAATGTGTTGAAGCGGCATCTTTCCCGTAATTTAATAAATTCTCAATATAGGCTCTATAGTTGTAAATGTTGTCAGTTTGAGCAACTGGTTTTCCTTTTAAGTAAATTGTACATTGACGGAAAACTGAATGGAGTATGTTATTTACAAGGCCTGGGCCTTCATCACGAACAGTGTCTTTGGTTTTATCCGGTTTAGTTATTTCGATATCTTCGCCTGCGTGAAGGTTTTCTTTTCCATCTTTGATTTAAACCAGTTGTAATTTCAAACGAAGGAATATGCTTGATAAGTCTCGATATGTGTCACCATGTCCTAGCGATACAAATTCCAATACCGACGAGTTATCTAGAGAAGCTATAGGTTTATAAGATACTTCTTCAATTTTTAAGATGCTGCATTGTACAGGTGGTGTAGAGAAAAGGTCTAACTCAGATTTCATGCATTCGTTGTATGAAGGCTTGTTGTCTATTTATCAAACATATCTAACACGCGTTGACGTATCTTACGTTTGCCTTTAATAGATGCTCTTTTAGTTGTCTTTTTTTGTGTTTGAACCTCTTTTGGCGGACTTTTTTGATTTTGAACGCTTTTTACGTTTAGAAGCTGGAGCAAAATGTGAAGCTGCGAAGGGGCTACGTCTTTTTATAAGCATGCGACTGCTACTTCCTGCACCACCCATGCTTCCAAACAGCTTATTTATCCCTTTCTGTGATAGTTCTTCAGCAGCCGCTTTTCCCCATTCTTTTAAAATATCGGTTAGAGGTTTACTACCTGCTTCTTCTAAAATAGCTTTTCCTGTTTTAATTGGTTGTTGCTTCAAAGCTTTTGCCCCTGATGTAACCAAAGGCTGTAAATATCGTAATAATGCGGTGAAAAAACTACCAATTCCTCTTCCACGCTAGTAAATAAGAGGAGATCGATATAATTCTCCAATATCCGCTAAGGCCCCGCCACTTTAAATTGAATAATATTTAGTATAATATGTTGTATGAGTATTTATAGTCTATTTTGTTTTGAAATGGAGCATTATATATGTCGGAATATAGCCTGACTTGAAATCAATTAGCTCCCCTTGCTGATTAGTTATTTTTATAGAAATACTTTCGATAAAAGTTTTTTCAATAGGACAGTAATCTACGTGTTGAAATCTTATTGTACTTTTACATTCTTTTAAAGGTATAATACGTAAGTATCGTACTAACTGATCACCTATAACTCTGGGCTGAATAATATCAGTGTAGACATAAATTATATAGTTTTCATAACAGTCTTTTGCTGTTTGCTGAGACTCTTGCGGTATCCTTAATGCCAAGTCCGTAACTGATCTTTCCAGTCTATTAAGTGTGTCTATTATCGATATATGCTCCTGCCGTAATCCAGCCGTATTAAAAGATTCTTTTATTTCTGCCAATATGGCGTCAGGCTCACGTTTATTTTCAGGTGTTTGGAGAAATATATCCGTAAAGAAGTTGGACAGGTTGCCTATATTAGTATCAATAGGCACAGGCGTAGTTAAATATTCACCGGAACTTTGCTTTTCGTATGGAACGTCCAAAATATTGCTACATTTAATAATTTTTCGCTGTTCGGACGGTTTAGCATTAATCGAATTTTATTCAATCTATTCAAGATGTTAACAATCGTATCCTTAATTTGAATAATTATCTTTTGTTTTTCTTGCTCGCTAAGAGTTTGATCATCAAAGTGTACATTTGACATAAAAAGCGTAATAAGATCTCTAACATTAAGATGAGATGGTTGTAGTTTCTTTTATTTTGATCGTGACTCCCAAATTTTCCTTTCATGTACCCTTTTGCCACCAGTATTTTTTTCTGTCTCACGAGCTATTTGGATGCTAAGCGCTGGATGTGTGTAATTGTCTATCGAGTCTTGTTACTTTCTGTTTTGTCTAGGAATTTGTACAAATACGTCATCAACAAAGGCTTCAACTGACTGATAGTTTTTATATTTTAAAAGAACATTTTCTGAAGCCCTCTTATCCTGATATATGGGTAATGTAAACTCGTCTGGATCCTGTTTGTAGCTTACTTCAGGTATAACGCCATCAAAAAAGTCAGCTTCTAACCGATCCCACATCTTTTTCTAAACATCATCCAAGTACATGGTATACCATGATGGTGAAATAGCGCTATAAAATGTTAGTAGGAATGCCGAAAAATTTACTTGTCCTGCTCTGTAACTCACTTGCTCAAGACTTAGTCCACTCGAGTTTAACGGTTTCATATATTTTGATGCTAAGTGATTTGATTGCTTTTCTATGCTGCTCTGCTATTTCTTTCAACGAATTAGATGCCTCACGCCTTACCTTTTTAAAATTACTCTGATTTATTTCTTCAGCTGTATTTCGCTTGACTCCTCCTTTTATGACATGACATGGCAACGAAATTTCAGTTGTTCCAGCACACCAGTCATCAGTAAACTTGCATGCTCTAGGTAGTGCATTTGTAAAAGCTGATAGGGTATTTTCGGGATAAAATTGCATGGAATTGTTACTTAAAAGGCATACGTAAAAGTCATTATCTTTTATATCTACAGGCATTTATAAATTCTTTAACAACCAACGCTCGGTACACTTGAGATTTACTGCTTATTATTATTACAGGTTTTGCCAAGGAATCGCTGCAATGCTGGAACTTCTAGTTTTTGCTGCGTTTTTTAGGCGATCACTTTGTCGGACAACTTTCTTAACTGGCAACGAAAGCATATATTGACTGCGATCTAGCAGAGACGGCCGTAATATAGATTGATTTTTGGATGGTTCTCTACCTTTCTCAGCTGTAGGACTTTCTGTGTCGAGTTCTTCTAATATCTTCGCAGCTTCATCTATACTCATTTCTGCAGGTATGGTTTACTGGGTTATACCATCCTCAGGCGTGATAACCTTATAATCTTATCAAGAGACTTGGTTTCAGAAATTGTCCTAGGTATTTTTGAAGGTGGTTTCAGACTTCTTCCTATACCACTAGCTGATAAGCGGCGTTTGGAGGCGTGTGATAACGGTTGTCTTGGTGGTGATATTTCAGCAAGTTCGAAGAAATCCTCTTCCATTCTTTCAGGTGTATTTTCTTTTAAGGTTGATGTCTGTGTTGATATTTCATCTTTAAAAATAAATTTAGTTTGAGTAGTACTATCCCGCAAGCTTTTCTGCTTATCTTGTGGTAGGCGAATAAATTTAGTTTGAGTAGCACTATCTCGAAAACTTTTCTGCTTTTCTTGCGGTATGTGAATATCTGGTTTTTCATCTGACACACGCACAGCTTTCCATCTTAAGTTTGAAAATTTTATTAACTCATTTCGGTAATTATACCATTTCTCCCTATCAGATAAATTCTTGTTTTTTAATATTTTATCCGTGGTCTTATCGAACCAAGATTGATTCAGGGAATCCTCAATCTCGTTTTTCAATTTTTCGAAACTTCTGGTGAAAGAAGTAACATTTTATTAAGATTATTGTTTTTAAACATATTTCTCGATTAATGATCCAATTACACCTGATAATACACTTCCTAACAACACTGGTAAGAAGCCTCCTCGCTGTATCAGTATGTTACGTTGTTTGGGTACAGATGTTTTTGCAACAACTAATTTTCGCAAATCCTTTTTATACTTATAGAGCGAATTGTATATTTTTCCATGAGGGATATGGTTTCCCTTCAAAGTATTAAGAGTAATTTCGCAAATAATTTTTATGACTTCGTGGTCGGCATTTTTAATAATGGCCTGCCTTAATTTCGGTTTCGCTGTTTTAAGAACATATAGCATATGCTTGTTGTCCCTTAATCGATTCATTCCTGACACCATTTTTACTGATTAACGGCGGACAGAAACAAGTTGTAAATGTCTCATTAAAAATATCAGTACGGATTCTTAACACCTCGTTGATATCCTGAGTGGAATCTATCAGTAAATATCCATGTGGCACCTGTGTAATCTCTTTATATATTTTTAGCAGCTCTGAACTATTTTCTGGATAAATCTGCCTCGCTAAATAAATAAACTGACTCTTGTCTCGAGGGTTTTTAAACACAACGAAGTATTTACAGTTAACTTATATGTCTCGGCAAAACTTACCCTGGTGAAATACATTTTGTGTTACAAGGATTGCTGAAAGATTGCGATGGAGAGATCCTTTTGTAAAGAGTTCACAAACTTGTCTGCTAAAAGCATTTAACATCATATCGTCCAAAACAATTAATGTAGGTTCCTGTGTATAATTTACAAACTTTTCAGGAATACTATCAATAAATTCGATGTTAGCGAATGTGGTATCTGAAGGTAGAGCCCCATATTCTGTATTACACCAGATAACTCTTGTTATTTGCGTTTGTGTTAAAAATATATTATTTAGAAGGTTTTTTATAAATGTTGTTTTTCCACAGCCTGAAGGCCCTGCAACCATCATTATAAACGGGTGATTAAACTTGATCATTGCTGGTTTTAAAATATTTTATATAAAGCTGTTATTCATTGGCTGTATTTATAATTATAAAATGAGCAGAATAGAAGTCTTTAATAAACTGCACAAACCAGCTCGTAAGAACTTTTAACGATAGATTACTATTAACGGTATCGATGATTTGTGGCAGGCAGACTTGGTCGATATGGGTTCATACTCGACACAGAACCAGGGTTTTCGTTTTCTTCTGACTGTAATTGATACCTTTTCGGAATATGCTTGGGCGTTACCAATTAAAAGTAAAAAGGCTTCAGAAGTTGTTATGGCAATGCAGTCTGTTTTTAATCGAGGTCGCATTCCGAGAAACTTACAAACAGATGATGGAAAGGAGTTTTTTAACAAAACGTTTCGGTTGCTTTTAAAACGATATGATATTAACCATTATTCAACTTACAGCGCTTTAAAAGCTTCAATTGTAGAAAGATTTAATAGAACGTTAAAAAGCATGATGTGGAAAGAATTCAGTATAAACGAGAATTATCCAATGCTAGCTAAGTTAACAGAAGCCTATAATACAACAAAGCATCGCACGGTTAAAATGCGGCCTGTAGGTGTTAGCCCACGCAACGAAATACGTTTATTATCGACTGTATATAAATATCCAAAAATAAAATCAAAACCGAAATATAAAGAAGGAGATTTTGTCCGTATAAGTAAATATAAGCATGTATTTGAGAAAGGTTATACACATAATTGGTCTACTGAAATATTTAAGATAAATAAGTTCAAAAGAACATCTCCAACGACTTATACTCGCGAGGATTACGAACGAGATGTAATTCAAGGGAAGTTTTGTGAACTCGAACTGCCTCCAGACAAATATCCTAATCTATACCTTGTAGAAAAAAATTTAAAAAGACGTCGAAATAAAGTCTTTGTGAAGTGGTTCGGTAACTCAGCAAAACATAATTCCTGGATTGATATAAAAGACGTCCTGTAATATTTCTAAACGCAGTCATCATGTTACTCTTAAAGAGAGAATCTGACCGTTTAAAAACCTTCCATAATCTACCTTTAGATGATAGAAAGTGTTGCAAACTAGCAAGAAGCGGGTTCTTTTATACAAATCTTAAAGATAAAATAAAGTGTTACTTTTGCTCCGTGGAAATGTATGCTATGAATTGCCCAGAAGACATTGAGACAGAACATATACATCTCTCCCCAAAGTGTGTCTACGCAAACGGTAGGGATGTTTGTGCCCCGTACAACCAGCCATTGTTGCAGTCAAGCTTATCAAAATATATCTTTAATACATTAAAATTTGCAGCAGGAATAATTATTGTTTTAGGATTGTGCTGTGAAATTTGTTACTTTTACCTGGTATTTAAATAAAAAACAAGCCAATTGAACGACATACCTATAATCAAATATTCTGCTTTCGATTCAACACAAGAATTTCGCAACGGAAAAGAAGACACAGAGGGCGGAAAAAATTAAAAATTATTCAATAAAAATTAATATAGCCTACATATCGTATTTTTTTTCATTTCTCACAGTCCAAGTTCACCAAACCGGCAACCTGTTTTCACCGGGCCCCGAGCCCCTTTGTTTACATATGTACCTGCAGCAGATCTGCGGGCCAGTCGACTTTTTTTATTTTCGTTTTTGCTTTTTGTTTACGTTCTCATTTTCTACTCGCTTTTATATATTGTTAACCTCCACAGTTCTGTGTCTATCTAAAAAAAAGCCAGAAATTTTACTATAAAACCGGCAAATTTCTTGACTGCCAACTGCAAGTGAAAGATCTGATCGGCAAAATTATGATAGCAGGTCCGCAGCAATTCTCACGCTTTTTTCTTCCTCCCAAGCCGGTTTTGTTGGATCATGTTGTGAAATATGACCATTTTCTATAATTATTTGTATTTATAATTTAAATGGGAAGTAATTTTCAAATCCTCAATTGGGAACCAGCGAAATGCTTAACAAGCTACCAGGCTACCAGAAACCATCAGAATGCAAAAGAGGGCCCGCGATATTTACAATGCCAAGCAACCGCATCTTATTCAATCTTAATTTTTACCTGCAAGCAGTGAAGAAAACCTGTTTTGCAAATTGCGCACATTCCAAGCGTAGCAAGTTCCCATTCATTTGTAGTTGACTATCAGAAATATCATTTGCACTACAAATTATGTGCTCCTGATATAAAACTTTTAGGTACCCGTTGAAAAGAAGATAGTTAAAGTATATTAGCATAACTAAATTTATAAATTTAACCTATTAGCTCAATCAATACCAAGAGAAGGAAATACATATTCTCAAAAATTACGTACGTAAAGTATCTTTAGTAAAGATTAATTCTAAAGGTGTATAAGTGAGTAGAATAAAAAGCCATGTTCATTCCTTACATTGTATCTGCCCGCAATAATCATTTCCAGCACACTCCCCATGCTCATGCAGTCCAAGTTTTGTCTTCTTAACTTCTTCTTTGCTTTCTTCCGATCTTCCCTAAGTCAACCGTTCTGCCCAACCAGATCTTTGATTTATATCGATCGATGGCCTGTTTTACCCCTTCGAACAAAGCAGCAGAAATGCTCGCACTGTGCACACCACCGCTAGTGAGCTATTCACTATCACTTCACCTTCTCTGCAGAGTCACCTCTCTTCTGCTCCACGTATTCTCCTCCGGCATACCACATATTCAGCCTGTTTCCCTTACTTACAACTGGACCACCAAAACCAACAACCACACCTCGACAGAAGATCCAACCTTCCCTTTCACACCAACACCTTCTTACCACCGAGTGGGTACACGAGCATGCTCTTCCTATCGCACTAGCCAACTTTATATAGCGGAGTGGATCCTTAATACTGCAGGTGTTTAGATTACACATCATTTGCGAGGAAAATTTACCTTATCTAATACAACATAACTGAGCTAAGGTACTATAATGAATTTGTTTTAACCTGGCCAAAAAACAAAAAAAAAATTTGAATGAAGGAGTGGGAAATTATTTTTTTTGAGTTAGTGGCAGTTGATATCAAAGTTTAGATTTCTACCCAATGCCCGGCTTAGAGTCGTAAGTGGAAACAAAGTAATTTTAAAGGAAAGGGTAGTTTTTTTTTAATTAATTAGTTCACCAGTGGTAACTTTAACCCTACACCGGTTACCCATAACCTGTAGGTCATAGTTACAAGGTATATTAGGTATCTACAGATATTGTTTAGAGCTAAAACATTCACACCAAATATGACTGCACGCATTCCAACAAAAAAACCAAAGTAATAAATAAATTTTGCTGCATCGAGGTAACGGGGCTAGACACACCTTTAATCTTTGCTTTGTTCTCCTAAAAATTGTGTCTGCAGTCAAACTAACCAGTTCAGTTAATTTTGTTATCTCGAAGCGAACATATAAATCAAGCTAATCTGCTTAATGTGAATTTGCTAATACCAATAAATTAAATTAGTATAGAACTGTGTGTCTTTTAATTTTTCTAAACTTTCAACTCAAATCATTTTGTTTTGCATAACAATCAGATCGGGGTGATCACTTTCTTTTTCTCTTTCCGATTACGCGAAATTTCATTGGTGTCGGAACCCGGGAACTTTCCCAAGAACTATATCGTGATTTATATTAACGGGAGCTTTCCCTAGAACTATCTTGTAAATAACGTTAACGGGAGCTTTCTTAGCATAAATTTAGACACGTGCGCGAAACAGTGATGCATTGAATGTGTCTAACTGTGAAGTGACTTTCTTGTGATCTAGAAATCTTATGTATAGTAAGCACAGCAACATCTTCTAAACGTTACTGTGTGCAGTGCGTATGCATAATTTGAAAAGTGACGAAAGTGATTAAAATCCAATTATGAATTAGTGGTACTTTAGCGCCGTTATTAATTTTTCATGACTTCTTAATCACCTGTGTGGCGACATAATTTCTAATAGTCTAAATTGTACGTGTTGTGAAGAATAGAGTGCATAACTACATATTTTGCTTAATTATGCTTTCAGGACACCCAAGTGATAGATTTCTCTAAATCTCAGTGCCATATCATATCGGATTAACGGTTTTTCTCTCAACTAACATTCATCAGAACTCAAAGTAAGTCCATTCCAATTATTACTGTTTTGCTAGTTAAGATAAATTTTCGAACCTTGGAGAAATTGCTGGAGCAACAGCCTATGTTGTTAACTCAAATGGGAATTTTTTTACAAATTCTCATAGGATCGCCAAAGATAAGCATTAAGATGCTTACATTCAAGCACGTGTTGAATTACTGCAGAAATATTGGGAAAAATATCAAGCCATTCATGATATGATTGTTACCCAAGCAGCTGCAAAACATCTGCAAGGGGAATTTTTTACCGAAAATCATTTTGTTACTGCAGAAATTCCGTATTGTGAATGCTATAGTACATTGAAGAAGAGGCTGAAGAAATTGAAATCTAACGCTACGGATTCTTTGTCTCATACCAGATACCTCTAAATCTGGTACTTCAATATCAAAATCGTCACTCCCAAAAATTAATCTAAGCCGGTTTAGCGGCGAGTTAAGAGAATGGTCACCTTTTCATGATTTATTCAAAAGTCTAATTGATTTAAATAGTAGCCTGACTGGTTCGCAGAAGCTTTACTGCTTGAAGACAAGCCTTTGTGGACAAGCCGAATAATTACTAAGAAATATTGCAATAACTGATGCTAATTACCCGGCGGCGTTTAAACTCTTAGTAGATAGGTATCAAAACGAGCGAATATTAGTTACATCTTATCTCACATTACTCACGTCGCTGGCTCCTATGAAAAGTGAATCCGCGGAAGAACTGCGAAGGCTCAGTGATGGAGTCGTTGAAGAAATATAAGCTTTAGAATCATTAAAACGTCCTGTAGACCAGTGGGACGATTGGTTAGTCTTCACTACTGTCCAAAAGCTAGATCCTACAACTCGAAAGGATTGGGAGAATTCTCTTGACTCCAATACGAAACTTCCTTCTTTTGAGACACTATGTTCATTTTTGCAACACCGATTAAATACTCTAGAAGCGATGGGGACTAGTACACCTAGACCAAAGAATGAAGTAAACCCAGTCATCCAAAATTTTCTACTAAGTCGTGGCAAGTTAAAGCTCATATGGCCACTAAATATGGAAAGTGTCCTAAATGTTGTGGTAAACATCTATTGCTATTTTATCCATCATTTAGACAGCAGACTGTTACACAACGTTGAAATTTTGTACTAAAGGAACATCTCTGCTTTAATTGCTGGGTCCCAAGCCATTCTGCAACGAATTGTCCATCAGAGAATAGACGTAAGCATTGTAATCACCAGCATTTCAATGCTGCACTCACAGCAAGTTCCTGCATCTTCTAATTCGATGGCATGCTCACCATCCAATGGTGGGAGTTACGAGCGCATTCATATTCATTGCCTGTAACAGACCAGGTGCCGTCCTTGACAATGCCATTAGTATCGACATCTAAGCCTATTACAACATTGTCCACTAACGTATTTCAAATACCGCAAACCATCTTATTAGCGACATCTAGAGTTGTATTGAGATCACCAGCTGGAAGAACTATGCAGGGTCGATCACTAATCGACCAGGGATCGCAAGCTACATTTATATCTTCATTTGTGGCATCACATCTACAGCTGGACAGAGTTAAAGACAACATTCCCGTAAAAGGCATAGGTACCGTTTATGTTGGAGTAGTCAATACAATAGCTTCCATCGTTATTCAATCTCGCACAAACCCAGAAGTTACCATCGACGGGCTTGCGTTAGTTTTACCAAAATTAGCTAATGTATCTTGTCTACAAAAAATCCAAATCGAAGATGTACCACACCATCATGGTCTTGAGTAGCTGATCCTTCTTTTGCAATTAATGATTCTATCGACTTGATCATCGGAGCGGACTTATATCACACAATAATCCAAGAAGAACTTCGAAAAGGTATGCCAACTGCACAAAAAACAGCATTAGGAACAACATTGAATTTGATGAAGTTGACGGTGTAACAAAATATGCTTATCACATAATTGGAGCATTAAACTCTGAGCATATAGACACCCTTCTTCAAAAGTCTTGGAAGATAGAGGAACTAGCAGTACCTACCCTATTCCCTCTGATGAAGATCAAGCATGCGAGACTTACTCCAAAGAGAATGTGCGTCGTGGCTCTAGTGGACGATTTATTATGAGATTACCAATTCGTAAAGGTTATCAGAATTCTGTTACACTTGGGGACTCTCGCACAGCTGCTGTAAGAAGTTTGCAATCTCTAGAACGAAGTTTTGAATCCAGCCCCCAGCTAAAAGAAAGCTACCTAGCTTTCATGCATGAATATTCAAAGCTTGAGCACATGGAACTCATCTCACACGAAGCTCATACTACATCATCATCGTTATTTTACTTACCACATCATGGAGTCATCAATGGAAACAGTGCTCACAAAAAACTCAGAGTTGTCTTCAATGGCTCACGCAAATCTAAAAATGGGTATTCTTCAAATGATCATCTGGCAGTGGGACCCAAGCTTCAACCTGACCTCGCATCCATTGTTTTACGTTGGAGACGGCACTCCATTGTACTAGTAGCAGGCATTAGGATGATGTACCGACAAATGCAAGTAGATATACGTGGCTGTGAGTTACAGAGAATTGTCTGGGAACAGATCCTTCAGAGCCAGTCCAAGATTTCCGATTGCTGACCGTTACATATGGAACAACCGGTGCACCCTACTTAGCTATCAGGACGCTGCAGCAATTGGCTATTGACGAAGAAGTAAACTATCCGCTGGGCTCACAGATTCTTCAACAAAATTTGTATGTGGACGATGCTTTGTTCGGCGCTGACAATGTGCTGTTGGCCATTCATGCTCAGCGTGAATTAATCCAGCTTCTCAACGCCGGAAGATTCCAGTTGCATACATGGGCTTCCAATTCAATTGAATGCCTCCAAAATATTGAAATTGTTAAAGCAAACTCTTTTGTTTGCCTGTTAAAATTGGTAGGCTGAAGTGATTCACCTCAACCTTGTTGCTGTGCATTCGGTGGTTCACCGATTACACGAAATTCATAAATCTGAAAGCAAAAAGTTGTTAATATCCCGGGCTACTCGGTTCTTGTACCGGCAGCAATAGCGACTCACAAATATTTTAAATAAAACGCAGCTATTGTCCAAAAACGAATGACAAATTTTATTAAATTTAATATCACTTATATACAAGTTAAAATCTAAGCACCTGTACTTCATAAAAGTGCTGACTCAATTCACACTACATAACTTTCCCAGCAAATTCTAGCAAGCTTGCTACCCAGGAAAAGTTTTAATAATTTACCTTGGATCATGTTGCGTCTGGCGATCGGTGAGAAAATTATGTGGCGCAACTTGAATAATGCATTTACGATTAAATTCTAAATTTTACACCTAAAGAAATTCGGGATTTTTAATGCAGTTTGCAGTTTTATACAGACATTATATCTTCTCCTTCATTACTAAATTTATCCAAAGACGAAACAGTCAAGACACTAGGTCTCTGGTGGAATCCCAAGGCGGACTGCTTTGAATTTAAAATAAAGCTATATGAAGCGCCAACTATTATCACAAAATGGAATTTGCTTTCATACGTCGCAAAACTTTATGACCCATTGGGATTCTTATCGCCGACAATTATATTAGCGAAATATATGTTTCCACGACTGTGGTTAATTAAAATTGATTGGGACAAACCATTTCCTACCAGTATAAGAGAAGAATTTGAGTAAAATATCCATTCCACGATGGATTGGACATCATCCAACAAGTCTCTCGTATGAGCTACACGGATTTTCCGACGCCTCTGAAATAGTTTACTCAACAGTTCTTTCTTTTAGAGCCACTCACGATTTTGATAATGGAGACAATTTTATTGTGTTCCAAAACCAAACTTGCTCCAATTAAGAAGTTGTCAATTCCTCGACTGGAACTTATGGGCGCTCGTCTTCTCGTCAAGCTCATGCAAAGCATACAATCATCAATGGAAATGCAAGGCATTCCTTTATATTGCTGGACAGATTCTTTAACCGCGCTAGCGTGGGTAGCTTTCCATCCATCTAAGTGGAAAACTATTGTGGCCAATCGAGTAAGTGAAATTCTTCAGCTTATGCCATCATTCAAATGGCGGTAAGTACCTTCAATCTGTAATCCTGCTGAGTATGCATCACGAGGTGTCTTACTATCAAAACTAGGAGATCTCTCACTCTAATGGGAAGTTACCCCGTGGCTTAAAACTTCTTTTAATACCTGGCCCCAGCATCCTGCCGTACACAACTGTGTCCCTGAAACGGATGTCGAACAAAGACCACTAGTTACCCACTATGCTGCAGCATCTTCTCCCATAGTATTGAACACTGAAATTAACTCCCTTCAGCCTACAGTATACTATAAAGATAATACAACACCGAGTAATACAGAACTTTCACCATGGGATTTAATCGCATGGTATTCCTCATTACAACGACTATTCCGCCTCACTGCACGGTGCCGCCGCTTCGTAGTAAACTGTAAAACTGCTAAGGCCAGAAGAGCATCCGGAAACTTAACGCCATTAGAATTGAAGAAATCTATACATTTTTGGATACAATACGATCAACAACGATTATTTGCTGATAAGTATCGCCGCCTGTCATCCTATCGGCAAATTTCTAATCGCAGCACAATTATTCGCTAGACTCCATCCTTTGATTTTGATACAAAAACGATTCGTGTCGGCGGTCGACTTCAAAATTCAGAATTATCAGATCACTCGAAACATCAATTTCTCATAGCAGAAAGTAGTCCTTTGGTCGAACTTATTATTGCAGACGCTCACACGCAAACCCTACATGGCGGTGTTCAGCTAACACTTAGTTTTGTCCGACAACAGTACGGATTCTAGGATCACGAGATCTTGTTCGTCAATTCCTCAGACGCTGTGTAGTCTGTTTTGAACAACGAGCTACAAAAGATTTACAGCTCGACGAGAACTCTGCTCCAACAACTTCAGTGACAACGCTACTACTTTCGTCAGTGCTGCAAAGATCTAAGGAACTCCTTCTTTGCACTCCACAACGAACTTCCAGCCGAACTAGCTTCAGTGTTATCTCTTTATGGCACAGAGTGGCATTTTTTACCACCAAATGCACCTAATTTGGGAAGTGGGCGTCATCTAGAGCGATGCATTGGAACCTCTACCCTTACATTTGACGAGCTTTACACCTTGCTGACACAGATAGAAACATGCGACAACTGTCGACCTCTTTACCATCTAAGCCCAGATCCCAATAACTTGGAACCTTTGACTCGGTCTGTCATTTTTTAATAGGATCCAGTCTTCTGACAACTCCGGAGCCTACGCTTCAACATGAACCTCAAAATCGCCTTTCCAGATGGAAACTTGTACAGCAAACGTACGAGCATTTTTGGAATCGCTGGTCAAAGGATTTCTTGAACACCCTGCAAGAAAGAACCAAGTGGAAGTAGCCGTAGCTTAATCTTCAACCAGGACATCCCATCGTTCTTCGAGAAGATCATCTTCCACCTTCATTCTGCGCACTTGGGCGTATAGTGAAGGTCCATCCTGGATCAGATGGACTAGTACGAGTTGTCTCAGTTCAAACAAAAGATCGGGTACTACAACGACCAATAACTAAGATTTGTCTCCTTCCAATCTCAGACAATCGATATGACAACACACAGCAGGCAGTTTCCACATCCAGTCTTGTGATTCATCAACCTTCTACATCCTTTCGTCTATCGGACGAGGCGGGCGGTGATGTTTAGAGCTAAAACATTCACACCAAATGTGACTGCACGCATTCTAACAAAAAAAAACCAAAGTAACAAATAAATTTTGCCGCATCGAGGTAACAGGGCTAGACACACCGTTAATCTTTGCATTGTTCTCCTAAAAATTGTGTCTGCAGTCAAACTAACCAGTTCAGTTAATTTCGTTATCTCGACGCGAACATACAAATCACGCTACTCTGCTTAATGTGAATTTGCTAATATCAATAAATTAAATTAGTATAGAATTGAGCATCTTTTAATTTTTCAAACCTTTTAATCCAAATCATTTTGTTTTGCATATCAATCAGATCGGGGTGATAACTTTCTTTTTCTTTTTCAGATTATGCGGAATTACGGATATATATACTTACGATTTCCTGCGTCATCCTTTCCTTTTTTTGGTATTAATAGTACCGGAAAATTAAGAGAGCTGTCACTATGCTCTATAATGTCATCTTCTAGGAGCTTTTCTAGTTGCTTCTGACATTATTCTCGGTGAGCCTCCGGCAGCCGATATTGTTTCTTGTGTATGGGCCCTGCATTCGACAGTAATGGAAGCTTAAAATTACTAGTTGGAGTATATGTTAACTTGTCACCTGGCAAGCAAAAAATGTCATTATACTCACTGCAAATTTCAGACACCACTTCTCTTTCTTCGCAATTTAGATCTTCCGACAGTACTAGCTTTTGTTTCAGTAATTCGAATCTTTGCGGAGAACGACTTACCGCCTTTATCTTATCTCTCAATGGCTTCACTGAATACCTATCCTATCTCTCAGGCTTAGGTTGAAAGTTTGTTATCTCAACCGGCTCAGTTCTAGCGTTGACAATACTCACTAACGCCACATTCCTTCTGGCAACCTTACCAAAATCTCCTTTGTATAGAGAGGATTTTCCTGCTTCGCCTCTGCGCGAAGAGCCGACGCCAACGTATTTCCTCCTTTCGGGCTTCCACGTGCTTTATCCTCGATACCCTGTTGAGTAATTGCCTCTTTTTCGACTCTAAAATACTTGGTTATACTCTCAGAGGCAGCTCGAGCTTTATATATCACATATCTCAAGTTTTCAATTCGATTAGTCATTCGCTCTCTTAGAACTTCCGCTGAAACTGTCCGAACATCTGCCCTACTGGAGAGTCGTTTCCCTTCCACATTATAACCCTGCAAGGTTATATGTTCTAATTTTTAGTTCCTGTTACGTTCCTGAAAATTGGCTGTGCTTCCTTGTACACTTGTCTGTGCTGTATTGACAATTTTCTATTAATACAATCGATAACAGCTTTATCCTTGAGGAATTCCATTCCCAATATTCCGTCAACCGGTATTGAATCTGTGTTGTGTATTACCTGGAACTCACATTCTTGCTTAGCACTACCGACGTGAAGATGCGCCTTGCAGGTTCCAATTGAACTTTGCTGAGTTCCAAACAGCCCTCCAATCGTGATAAATTTATGGTTTTGTATCAGTGTATCATTCTTATTTTATTTACCTTAACTAAATTGCAGGTGGATCCCGTATCCACCAATATTGTAAGCTTATCTTCTAGTCCAATCTCGGCTTCTATTGTGATGATGCAATTATTATCTAGCTTTAATTGAATGTCTATGTCTTTACCCGAATATCTAGTTTCTAATTTGTTTAGAGGAAGGCAGCTGCGGGATTGTTCCCGAGCTGCCACCTCCCGTTTCCCTCTTGCTGAATATTATTCCCCGTTAAAAATTTGTTTAAACAAATTGCGGTATAGTGGTCTGATGTTCTACAAAATTGGCAGTATATAACTTTTGCTTCCGATTGCATCTCTATTGAACTACTATGTAGTGCCTCAGCAAACCTGACTTGTTGCCTTTTACATCCATTTGCGTCATGTCCATATAGCGGGCATTTTGTGCAGTAAGGCGTCTGTTTCCTTTCTCTACATTCCTTAGCAAAATGGCCCCATTGTCCGCACTGAAAGCACTGAATAGGCCTTGGTTGCTTTGTTTGACTAGGGGAACCTCTGTGCAATCCCGATAATGCTGGCCTCAATTGCGGTCCCGCCCTTTTAGGTTCCTCCTTGCTGAACCTACTAGCACCCCAGCTGCCTGCTGCGATTCCTCTGTTCTCTTCCTTCGTATAATTCGGCAGCCCTGGTTCCTTAATTTTAGGTCTCCTATCATCCATTTCAAAGTAGTCTGCCTCCTCACGTGCTTCATCCAGAGATCGAAATTTGCGTCCCGTCAAATATAGCTGAGTACCCTGCTGCATAATACCCGCCTTGAATGTTGCCACCATGTCTACCTTAAGTTTCGCTATCAATCCTCCGTCTTTGCCTGGATACTTAGCCGAAACTGCCGCCTTGATTTGACACAGTAGCTCCTTAAGTCTATCCGGATAGTCTTTTATGTCGTCACCGGGCCTTTGTACGCTTTGTATGCTGCAACGCCTCAAAATCCTTCGTCTCCTCTGAACTTACTAGATAATATGTGTCATCTAACAACTAATATCATACACATTTCATGAAGATTAGCTGTTCCTCCGGCTTTAAACCATCGTAAAGATCGTTGCAGCAGCTCAAGAAACGGTGAACTTCCTTCGACAGTTTTGGCGTTCTTTCTCCAGAAAACGTTGGTGTGTATCTGGACACCAAGTCTATGACTTTATCATAAGCATCGGCCATGGTTTTCCATGCTGGTTTCTCTGAGTTTTTCGTGTTATCTTTCGGCACTTGGTCTTCACACGTCTTTGCTAAGGTCAGTTCGTGGAATACTAATTTCTTGGGTGACCACATCTTAAAAATCCCTCGAACTAGACCCTCCTCTTGTGATAATGGTGCGACTCCTAATTCTTGCTCTAGTTCAGTGGCGGTCTTTTCTGCCTCCTCCAATTGCCTTTCTAAAGACTTTGTAGTTCATTTTAACGCCCTGTTTACCTGTTTGTACTCATCCAACGCTTGATCTGTTTCTTGCTCAATTCTACCAATAACTTCAAAGGTAGATGTTATCACCAAATCTAAGGTTTCTCCCTTTGTGCTTTTCACTGTAGCCTCATTTATTTCCTCCAGGAACTTATTTACGTCTTCACTCGGCAATCGTTTCTTTAATTCATCCGTTAGATGCTCTTCCAGGTACCGCCAATCCTGTTCGTATCGTTGTCAGCTGGCACTCCTTCAATTCCTGTGTACTGGTTTCCAATTGCTCTTCCTGATCCTTAACTCGTTACTATTCTTCCCTCGTTAGAACGTTACTTCTTCCTACTGACATCAGATTTCCTAATATACTGTCACTTTACACTTCAATCTCACTTCTCGCAGACTAACACAATTACTTTAAACACAAACCGCAAAACCATTTGAATTTTTGGAATTTTACCGTGTAACAAGTATTCTTCTATGAGCACCTTACTTGAAGATAGTTCAGGGCACGGCACGTTTGTTGTATGTACGTGTATTTATAACCGATGATTGGAGTAGCTAATTTAGCTTTGCTCCCAGTGTTTGTTTGTGTTGAGTTGCTGATAAAGATCAACTCCTCAAATGACGTAAATGTAATTTGTAATTTAACTTCACAAAAAAAAACCTAAAAACCACAAAAACAAGACTTAATTTAACCTGAAAAGAAAAGAAACTTTATAACGGAGCGGCTGAAAGCGTGAACTCCCAAGATAACAAAAATTATTTTGAAATATCACAGTACCTAAAAGCCGATAAAAAAAATTAATTATCCAAAATGATAATTATTTAAAAAAAAAACACCAAAAAAAAATCACCATACCTAACATAAACTTTTACCGGCTGCGGTAATTTGTCGTGTATCAAAGCAATTCAGTAAAGAAATTAGTTAAAATCCAATAAAAACACTCGCGTAATTCTAAGATAATACTTTATTCCACTAAGTTAATTCTACTATAAATTTACTAAGTGGAGTTATCACTCCGTCGCCGATACTTGTCAACCACTCGAATTACAACTGAACTGAACTGATTGAACACCGAGCCGTTATCTTTTATCAAAACTAACTTCTTACTACGCAACCCGATCTATCGAAACGACCGTGCTCACCTTCGTTCAACCAGGCGGAAGCGACTTTGACACAGTGAGCAGCGCAATCATAATTACAAAGTATTACGCTAATCACTGCCGACAGCGGGAGCCCCCAATACTGCATGTAAACAAACAGTGAGCCCAGCTGAGTATTTCACTATGCAAAGTGAATTGCTTAACCATGACTCAATGCCCAGTTACATACAGCAGTGGATGTTACAGTTTTCAAGTAAACAATTCGAAATCGCCAGGCATTTCACTGTGCGAAGTGAAATGCTTAGTTATTGCAAATCGTTTAATTAACCGTACACCTGCTGCTAGTTCGAGTCGTGATGTCACAATTTCACCAATTGAATATTGGGTCACGACAAAAGTACGACAAATTAGTCAACTGCTTCCGAGGTTGTGACAAAAATTTTATACTGTGGTAAATGGATATTCTATACCTAATTAGATCAATACAAGTGCTTAAATTCGAAATAATATTTTCAGTTTGTAATGTGAAGTGTCATTTTCAGTTCATTCTACGTAGCGCAGGGCTTGCTAAACTGAATAAAAACACGAAAAATCAGTAGAAAAGTTCATTTCGTTTAGGCGTATATTTTGACATTAAATTACGACAAAGAGAGCAGAATCACCCTCCAGGTAAGCACTTTTCACAATAGCGATAGAATTTTCCGAATAGTAACTAGATTTTCTCGCAATTTCCACAGGAAAGATCTAAAAGCCTAACTTTTCGACGCTCCGAATGCAAATAGAACAAGTAAAGAAGCTAGTATTGGTCTATGGCCAATTCTTATGATACCCTAGATGAATGTCCGCATGAAATTTCGTGTGGGTACCCATTTGAGCAATTTTGATTTTTGCAGTGGTTTTTCGCATATATTTCTAGAACGGTTCGTCGGATAGAAAAAATGATTATTACCAATTTTAAAGGATTTCATATTCTGAAGAAGTTTTTAGTACAATAGAAATGTCTTGGGGTGATCGTTTTCACAGTATACATAAAAAACCTAAATTTTTATATGGCAACACCATGAATGGGTTGCCCAATGTAGTCCATTTTTGAAGTTTTTTTTGCTAGTACAATGAAAACCCACGTACCAGATGTCATCTCTCTACGTCGACACGTTCTAAGGCAGTGTTCAAATATTTAACGGAAAACGAAATTTTTGTATGGCAACCCCACGAACGAGTTGCCCGATTTGTCTCATTTTCGAACTTGACGTTACTTTTTTTTTCAAAGTCCGTGTACAAAATGTCAACTCTCTAAGTAGACGACTTCTCGAGTTATCGTGCGCACAGACAAACGGACGGACGGACGGACGGACATGCAAAAATCAAAATAACTTTTAATATTATGCGTGGGTGTCCAGTCCATTTTGATCTACCATCATTATTTCGAGGTGTTACAAACGGAATGACAAACTTAGTGTACCCTATAGATTTCATCTAGGGTATAAAAAGAAAGAAAACAACACAGGTAATCATGATTTCACGACTTATCTCGGGCACCGCACGCCAGAAAAGCCCAAATTCAACTGCCACACTCCGCCCAATTAGCCACATCCCAGCCGCCGATTGACGAGCATTCTCCTCGTTCGATCGAATGCCGAAATCCCCTCGGGCAGCGTAACTGTTGAAAACATACGGGTGTACGTGTATTCTTCTTTGCTGTTGTGTTATGTACTTTACAGGTTTAAGGAATCTTATCGTTTTTTCAGGCTTCATCTGAAAGATTGTAATTTGTGCAAGTTCTGCACAATTTGGAATTTTTCTTTTGGAAATGATTAACTATTTTTTTTTTCCTTTACTAGGTTTTTTATTTGTATGGAGAAGCAGCATTGGGATACTTCTCGAAAGTATGGACTTTTTACATCCTTTTTCAGGTGCCCTTGGAAAATCATTTGGGTGGGGGGGGGGGGTTCTCTACAGAAGGTAGAGACGCCGACAAAAAGGAGAAAGAACGAGAAGGGGAAGGAAAAGGGTAGAGGGGAATACGCTACAAGCTGAGTCCATCGTGTGGTGGACTAGGGTTTTTCCGTTAAGGTATTGCCTCAACTGTCTTCTTTTAACGTTCGAGGGATGCGACTTAGTGCATCTGCATAAGTGTTGTACTTCCCTGGTTTATATTCGAAGTTGTAATCTAATTCAGATAATTTGTGGTGAAATCTCACCAAACGGGAAGTAGGTTCTTTCACATTGAGGACAGCTTTGAGAGGTTTTGTTATATGTGTGGGTGTGCCATGCTCCGGGTGGAGAGCTCACACAATTTTATAAGAAAATCCTTTCCAGTAATAGAATAATTTTTAAGTACACAATCTTTTATTTTAATTATTATTTTTGTTTCAATGCACAAACTTTTCCTGTGATTGAATAATTCTTAAGTACACAATCTTTTATTTTAATTATTATTTTTGTTTCAATGCACAAACTTTTCCTGTGATCGAAAACTTCTTACGTACACAATCTTTTATTTTATTTATTATTATTGTTTCAATGCACAAACTTTTCTTGTGATTGAAAAATTCTTAAGTACACAATCTTTTATTTTAATTGTTATTTTTGTTTCAATACATGAACTTTTCCAGGCGGATTCAAAAAAACGACTCCTCGAGGTTTGGGCAAATTTCACCCAGGTACCCATGATCGCATTAAAGCTCTTTTTTCTTTTTATTGTTTTCTCACGACGTTGAAAAAACGTACGTGAGAAAATGCAAAAAAGTTTTGATGCAAGTTATATGCATCAATGCTAAACTGTAATCTGATATGCACTTGTGCGCCCGTCTTCAATTATTAATCTTAAGAGCGCGCGAATAATTGTGATAATTGTATGTATGTATGTACGTACAATTAGATTGGAAAAATAGGAACTGTACGTATGTAGAGTGTACATGCGGGAAAAGTAAGAAGACATTGTATGTAGGTAAGTGTGCATATCGTGTGAGTGGAATGTGTATCTGATAAAAAAATGCAATTTATGCTAAATTGCATTTTATTATAATATGGGAATGAGATTTTTAAATGAAGTTTTGAAATGTGAATTGAAATGAATACAATTATTTTTGCTTGCAGGGTTAAGTTATTATACATGTTTTGTAATGTAGCTGCAATCGATAACTACAGCTATATTACGGCATTTAGGTGGACAGTGTAGCGGTATGAAAAAAAAGATATTTGTGCTTATGTTTAATGCTGGATTTATTGAATAATTCCAATGTGACACTTCAATTTATAAATTCACTACAATTTAATGTTTTCACTAATTTAATTCTGTTTATTAATTGTTCGATCGCATATATAGTTATTATGCCGTATTTTGGCATATATTTAACTAAATGCAATTTGTAGCCTTTTCTAATTTTACGCGTTATACACTTATTTGAATTCACTTTGCGCTTAATTTAACTTAATTACTTAACTAATATGTTTCTTTGCATGTATAATTAAAATGCCGAAAGCTGGCATGTATTTAATTTTTATACTCGAAACTTATTTACTAAATTAATTGACACAATACTTATCTGTAGAAAAAAACTCAAAAACTTCCTGTCATTTGCCAACACCCACTCAACAAAACCTTTTAGCATGTAAAATATTGTACCTTTAATGGCACGTTATATTTTATGCTTATTGCTGAAAACTAAAAAAAAAATATTATTTGCTAAGAAAAACTTGTTAGATATTTCACTTGTGATCGCTGTCAAAAAACTGAGAGAGATCTTAGGAATTGCCCCCTTTTTGTAGGCTCTGAGCGGCCATTTTGACATACGTTCCACACGAAAAATGCAAATTAAGCATATTTTTCGACTTTGCTTGACTTGTATACTTATGTCAAAATGTGCCAATTTCCTTTAACTAATTTATTCAAAATTATCCATGAAGTTTCGTAATTTATTTTATGAAATATTTTAACTTTTCTGAAATTTATCAAGATGGCGGCTTCTGCCATATTATGACAATTTCCAATGTGGAACGCAAATATTTCTCATTTTTCTTGCATCTCGTTTTCGCATCTTTCTCTTTCCCACTTATTATGGGAATTAATTTTGCCTTTTTTCGCGAATATTTATTTACCTGGTAACTTTCGCGGTTTTTAAGCATTACCAACAGGTAGCGCGTAGCCAACTTGATCTAATTGACTTTCTCGCGAGTCAATTTGACAGTCGCGATCGCGGTATTTTGTTGTGAAAGTTTCGAGTGTATTTATGTGTTTTTCAAGGCAATTAAAGGATTAATTCTTAAGGTAAGTGCATAAATATTATCTTTAATTATTTAATATTAGTTTGACTATGCATAATTTGCAAGAAATCTGGAAATTATGCAAATTATTATATATTTTCAATGTGATTTATGAAATGTCAACAATGACAAAAATTGTTGAATTTCGTAAATAATAGTATGTATATATGCTGCGACTTTAGGGAAGTATTGAAATCTTTGTTGTATTGTGTTTTCATTGTTTTTTATTCATTTTCAACTGTGTTCGAACATACTCCCCCCGTTGAACAGTTCGTTCAACTAAAGCATTTTTTATTTTGCGTATACCCCTCTTGTGATAATGATGAAAGATCATTGTCCCATTCTTTAGCACTCGTAGTCGAACCTGGTATTTGTCGGGTAGATTAATAACCTTTTCCCGATTTCTTCGGTGTTGTATTGCCCTGACGTCAATGCGCTGCAAAACGTATCGAGGCAAATATATATCTTCGCGTTCTCGAGTTAGGAATCTTTGAAAGCTGTTATTTGCTCTCATTTCGAATTCCCTGATGGTTGTAGTCAGCAGAAGCTTTGTGAAAGCAGTAATGCGGCTGCCATTGACTACTGCTGTGTGTTGTGGATGTGGATCCGTGTAGGGAGTCGAACCCTCAAACGGTCGAGTTGTCACCCTGGTCGCTTGACTCGTGGTTGCTTGGCTTGTTGATGCTCTGCTCGTTGATAATCTTCTGTCCCGTGGTATCAATTCATGAGCCAATTCTGGTCGAGGCATGCCGAAGACATCGCACCCTGGGTCACGAAGCATCCTGCGTTCTGGACTTCCTGGTGGGCTAAATTGGATATCCTCTAAAATGTATAGCATATCCTCTTGCTCATATGTGGATGACATCTGAAATAGTAGCTTGTTATTATGGTGTATCAGAATGATGATGACCCTCAGCCAACAATGTGACACTTTTGGACAGACACATGACGACACTAATAACAGGCAGTTAGTCTTATGCTAATGGTAGAGGACTAATTTTAGCGATTGGTCGTAAGAAACTACCATTTGGCGTTTTGACTCGTACTACCCGCACTAGCTCATCGGCACCTGGATGTATTTGCTCTATTATACCCATTGCCCAGCTAGTGGGTGGCATGTTTTCGCTTTTAACAAGGACAACATATCCAACGTGCATGTTCGGTTGCTTTGTGTACCATTTGGGTCTGTTCGGCAATTGGTTAAGGTAGTACTTTGACCACTTATCCCAAAATTGTTTATTCAACTGTTGAATGTACTGCCATATTTTGGACAATACTACAGGTTCATTTGTATAATCAGGTTCTGGAATCGCATTTAGTGCTTGGCCAATCAAGAAATGTCCAGGTGTAAGGATAAATAAATCCGCTGGATCATTTCTAACATAGCATAGTGGCCTAGAGTTTAAACATGCTTCGACCTGAGCTAATAGGGTTGCATACTCTTCAAACGTACATTTGGAGTATTGTAGTGTTCTTCGAAGATGATACTTTACTGACTTTACTCCCGCTTCCCAGATCCCTCCGAAATGTGGAGAGGCTAGAGGGTTAAAGTGCCAGTTGATTTGCTTGTACGACAAATATTTTGCTGCTTCTGGTGTTGAGGCATGAATGGCTTGTCGTAAATCCTTTTCCAGAAGAGATTTTCCACCAATGAAGTTGGTGCCACAGTCTGAATTTACGTCGGTGCACAATCCTCTTCAAGCTACAAATCCCTTTAATGCTGCGAGGAATGCTTCAGATGTGAGATCTGACACCAATTCTAAATATACAGCTTTTGTGGCCATACAAACAAAGATACAGAAATATGCCTTTTATAACTTGGCGTTGCGTAACTTTGAGCTTCTTATCGTTACAGGTCCGGCATAATCAATTCCCACTTTAGTAAATGGCTTCGTTTGATTTACTCGCGAGGTTGGTAAATTTCCCATCAACTGGCTTCTAGTCGTAGTGCGATATTTGAAACATGTAATGCACTTATGTAATCGACTGGTAATGCAACGTCTAGCATCTAATATCCAGAATCGATTTCGACTAGTGCTGAGAACCATTGAGGGACCGCCATGTAGAGTTTCTACATGTAGTTTGTCGATTAAAATTAATGTGACATGATGATCACTTGGTAATATGACTGGGTGTTTCCTATTGTAGGGAATGGAAGCATTGTCGAGTCTACCACCCACTCGTAACAAGCCATTGTCGTCCATAAAGGGATTAAGTTTAATCAACTTGCTATTTTGCGACAACGGATTCTTGTTCAATATACTTTTATACTCATCTGCGAACGCAGTTTGTTGTACCAGTTTAAATATTGTTAGTTCTGTCTGGCTCCATTCGAGCGAATCGATGTACTGTGAGCGTTTAATCTGAGGATTCCGACAATTTTGGCCATGCATCTTGTTCCGCCCTTAGCCACAATGGGCCGTGCCACCATAGCTGATTATTTATTAAATCCGCAGCAGGCACTCCTCTTGAGGCCACATCCGCAGGATTATGATTCGTTGACACATGACGCCATTGATCAAAGCGTACGATGTCCTGAATCTCCAGTACACGATTCGCAACGTACGTTTTCCATCGTGAGGGATGTTCCTTTATCCATTGCAGGGCAATTGTGGAATCTGTCCAAGCAAAAACTGGAACCTGTTGTAAGCGCATGTCCTTCATTGTAGCTTGAAGCAGTCTTGCTAATAATAGAACTCCATTTAGCTCCAAACGTGGTATAGTCGTTGGCTTTATGGGAGCTACCCTGGTTTTGGCAGTAAGCAAAGTAGTCGTAGACATGCCATTCTTATCTCCTACACGTAGATAGACTGCTGCAGCGAATGCCTTTGTTGATGCATCGCAGAAGCCATGTATTTGGATATGTGCATCTGATGAATAGTTATTCCATCTAGGAATTTGTAAGTTGTCGATAAACTGCAAATTATTTTTGAAACTATCCCATTGATGTTCAATGGCTTCGGAAACCTTATTGTCCCATGTGTATCCCGTGACCCACAATGATTGCGTAAGCAACTTTGCTGTAATTACAACTGGTACTAACCAACCCAAAGGATCGTACAGCGATGCAATATCTCACAAAATGGTTCGTTTGGTTACCTTGGCATGCGTTTTCCAAGATTTGGTCAAGAACGAAAATTTATCTGATTTAGGATGCCAACGAATTCCTAACGTTTTTACAGATTCCGTGTCCGAAATCATCAACGTATCCTTGAATTCGCACTGTTCTGGGGGAAGATGTTTCAACAAGTACGAATTGTTACTTGTCCATTTCCTCAGATTGAATCCTCCTGCTTTCAACATGCTAATTAGGTCATCTAATAGATCCTTCGCATCTTCTATGCTCTCAGCTCCAGTGAGTAGGTTGTCCACATAGAAATCTGTGGCTGTGACCTCGGAAGCTAGAGGCCATCTTTGTTGTTCATCACATGTTAGTTGTTGAAGCGTCTGAATGGCTAAATATGGCGCAGAAGACTTTCCAAAGGTCACCGTATTCAGCTGAAAATCTTGGATCTCCTTGGTTTTAGGATGTCTCCAAATGACTCGCTGAAAAGGTACGATGATCCGGATGCATGGTTATCATACGGTACATCTTTTCAATGTCCGCGATTATAGCAATCTTGTATTTACGCCAGTTGAGCAACGTGGTGAATAATTTGGGTTGTAAAACTGGTCCCTTTAATAGGAACTCATTGAGTGAGTTCCCATTTGACGTTTTCGCTGAAGCGTCAAACACTACTCTCACCTTTGTTGTCGTGCTTTCCTTGACAACTGCATGGTGAGGTATGTAGTAGTGTGGCTCGTTGTTGTTGGGTGGAGGTATTTCCTCCATGTGACCCAACTCGAGATATTCATCTAAACATCTCTCATATTCGAACTTCAAAGCTTGATTCCTTTGAAGTTGACGTTGAATTCCTTGAAAGCGTTTAATTGCTTGTGGTCTTGATTGCCCTAGGTCAGGCACTTCATCATTCACAAAATGTTAATTTCACTTGATAAGTCCCATTGTGAAGACGTTGATGGGTGAGCTGATATCTCTGCTGACATTCTCTGTCTTCTTTGTTGAGAATCGGATTTGTGGGAGACCCTTCTGTTTCCCAAAATATTTTAAGTTGTTCAGCCAAGTCGTCAGTTGTGACGGTAAACGCTGATGTATTGCTTTCTACAACATTTGCTGTTGACCCTAGTAGAATCCAACCAAATATTGTCTTAATGGCTGTAGGTAAGGTAGTAGTAGTAGATCCTTGTTTAATGCCGTTTAAGACTATCTGAGCATAAACTCTTGCTCCTAGTAATGCATCTACCTTTCCAGGCTTCCAAAATGTGGGATCAGCTAGTGCCAGTTTATTGAGATGTAAACATTCCCTTTTAGAGATTATTCTGGAAGGTAAAGGATCTGTGATTTTGTTCAATATTAGAAAATTTTCTTCTAATATTCTTGTAGACTTCGCTTTTCGTGATCGAAGTGTAAGTGTGGTTTGCTGCTTGGAGATTGCTGTATGGCTAGTGTTTAAGCCAGTAATTGAAACTGCGGTTGGGCTGCGATATGCTCCCAGTTTCATGAAGGCTTCCTCTGTAATAAAGGATGATTGTGAACCACTATCTATGAGAATTCGTAGAATATGTGAGTTCCCCGCTTTTTGTTTGTGCCACTACTAACGCTGTTGATAGCAGGGCATTATGGTCCTCTCTAGTTACAAAGTTTTGACTAGTGTTTAAGTCGTCAGTGTTGTTCACTGACTGTAACCGTGGAGAGCGTTTATGAATAGTATTGCTGGCTTGATTGACTTGACTTGAGTTCGAGCTAACGTTGTTAGTATTTGACCTATGCTCAGTTCCGACAGTTGCATGATTGGGTTTGTCCCGGTTGAATTCTTCATGCAAGGTGCTATGATGCTTTTTGTTGCATCTTTGACAGCTATATTTGCTAGCGCAATTGTTGACATGATGCAAAGCCTAAACAATTGGTACAACGGCTTGATGCCTTCATTATCTGATATCTGGCTCGTATGTCCATCCTATGATAGTTCGGGCATCTTTGTAAAAAGTGACTTGCATTGCATGCTGGGCATTTGATTCCCTTTGTAATATGGTATGATTTGGTTGTATCAGGTGTGCAGCTTGATTTGGGTTGTGTGGACTTAACTAGACTATCTGCTAATGATTCTAAAATTCTTAAACGCGTACTTCAAAACTGCTTAAATGACTTGAATGTTGGGAGTTCTTGTGTACCTCCCTGCTCTTCTTCCCACAGTTTGAGGGTAATTAAGGGTAATTTCTGTACTAACAGATGTATTAGAAGTACATCCCACGAAGTTGTATCAACTTCTAAACTTTGTAATTGTTGGATACATTCGTCTGTTGTGTCAATTATTGATTTGAGACTCTGAATTTAGTTTGGCTTGGTTTACTAAAACCTTTAATTGATAATTAACTAAAATTCTCTTGTTCTCTTATCTAGCCTTCAACTTGTTCCATGCTGGCATGTAATCTTCATTTGTTACTGGAGTGTGCCGCAACAATTTCTCAGCATCACCCACTAAACAAGATTTCAGATGATGCAGCTTCTGAACTGGTGTTAGCTTTGTATTGTCATGAACAAGAGAAATGAATAGATCATGAAATGATCGCCATAAAATCGTAGTTGCCGTTATAATTGGGCAACTGAATGCGCGGAAGGAACGATTCCTGTTGAACAACAGTTGTCGAATGAATTGGTACTTGTCCCGAGCTTGATGCTTCAGTAGCTGGGACGAATTTCCCGCAATCCTTCTACTAATTCTCCCATATATTCGGAATATTTTAACTCTGTTGAGCTATGAATATCTTGTCTAAATACTCATGTTGCTTTTCATCAGAACTCTTTCTAATAAAGCCTGATTTATTGCCATATCTGTATCACTATATATTTCCCATAGTTTCTTCAACTTTGTCATTTTAGTCTCATAAAAGCCTTGTGTTCGTTTAACAAGGTTCGTTTTCTTTCCATTTTCGATTAACCTTTCAATTCGCGAACGCAATATGCTTTCCATGAGGATTAGTTTATCTCCTGAATCCATGTTGCCTTATATTCTATTATTATAGTAAATTAACCATGTGGGTTAAATGATGAAAATAATTGAAGGAAGCAATTTAATACCACGTGTGGGATAAGTGGAAAATTTAGTCGAAGAACGTAAATTAATGCCGTGTATGACAAATTGACGTGAAAAATTTTTAAATAAATTTTTGTTGCTAATTCTAATTAATTTAATTAACTAATTATTTATTAAGAGTTACTGACATGTAAGTTCAGTAATTAACTATTTATCACAATTTATTGACATGTAAGTTCAGCAATTATAACAAAAATTTCGATAATATTCGAGCTGCCTCGTCTGGGCACCCTGAAGTTTTACGACTAAGCACGTTTATAAATTAATTTTGTACTTTTAATGAGAACTGCCACGTCTAAGCACAGTTATAACTTAATTTTCGATGGTTTTTAATTCGAAGATAATTTTTTAAAAAATGTTTATCACTAAATTGCGTGTACTAGAATTATTTGCAATCACAACAGTAAACAGGCACACAATCCTGGATGGAACCACCAATAAATGTTTTGTAATGTAGCTGCAATCGATAACTACAGCTATATTACGGCATTTAGGTGGACAGTGTAGCGGTATGAAAAAAAAGATATTTGTGCTTATGTTTAATGCTGGATTTATTGAATAATTCCAATGTGACACTTCAATTTATAAATTCACTACAATTTAATTTTTTCACTAATTTAATTCTGTTTATTAATTGTTCGATCGCATATATAGTTATTATGCCGTATTTTGGCATATATTTAACTAAATGCAATTTGTAGCCTTTTCTAATTTTACGCGTTATACACTTATTTGAATTCACTTTGCGCTTAATTTAACTTAATTACTTAACTAATTTGTTTCTTTGCATGTATTATTAAAATGCCGAAAGCTGGCATGTATTTAATTTTTATACTCGAAACTTATTTACTAAATTAATTGACACAATACTTATCTGTAGAAAAAAACTCAAAGACTTCCTGTCATTTGCCAACACCCACTCAACAAAACCTTTTAGCATGTAAAATATTGTACCTTTAATGGCACGTTATATTTTATGCTTATTGCTGAAAAACTAAAAAAAAATATTAATTGCTAAGAAAAACTTGTTAGATATTTCACTTGTGATCGCTGTCAAAAAACTGAGAGAGATCTTAGGAATTGCCACCTTTTTATAGGCTCTGAGCGGCCAGTTTGAGATACGTTCCACACGAAAAATGCAAATTAAGCATATTTTTCGACTTTGCTTGACTTGTATACTTATTTCAAATTGTGACAATTTCCTTTAACTAATTTATTCAAAATTATCCATGAATTTTCGTAATTTATTTTATGAAATATTTTAACTTTTCTGAAATTTATCAAGATGGCGGCTTTCTGCCATATTATGACAATTTCCAATGTGGAACGCAATTATTTCTCATTTTTCTTGCATCTCGTTTTCGCATCTTTCTCTTTCCCACTTATTATGGGAATTAATTTTGCCTTTTTTCGCGAATATTTATTTACCTGGTAACTTTCGCGGTTTTTAAGCATTACCAACAGGTAGCGCGTAGCCAACTTGATCTAATTGACTTTCTCGCGAGTCAATTTGACAGTCGCGATCGCGGTATTTTGTTGTGAAAGTTTCGAGTGTATTTATGTGTTTTTCAAGGCAATTAAAGGATTAATTCTTAAGGTAAGTGCATAAATAATATCCTTAATTCTTTAATATTAGTTTGACTATGCATAATTTGCAAGAAATCTGGAAATTATGCAAATTATTATATATTTTCAATGTGATTTATGAAATGTCAACAATGACAAAAATTGTTGAATTTCGTAAATTATAGTATGTATATATGCTGCGACTTTATTTTGTTTGCATGTATGAACATATTTGCATATTTTGCAATAGTTCATTATGCAGGGAACATGAATTTCGCTAAGAAATTCGCTTAAGTACATTTACACAGTGTTGTTGTTGTACTGCCAAGAAATTTGTTTCTTGGCAGTCTGCATGTATGTACTTAGTTTTCCTTTTGTACTTAGTAATATTCAATCTAATTAGTTTTTATTAAAGTAATTTGTTTATATTTTTTTTATTTCAGATATTTCTAGGACGTACAGGAGGCAGGTGCTGATTGGACACTGGACCATCGACTTTAGGGAAGTATTGAATACTTTGTTGTATTGTGTTTTCATTGTTTTTTATTCATTTTCAGCTGTGTCCAAACAATACATCAATATATTGCATAGGACAATATATTGATGTATTTACCTTATGGCTGTGATTCGGGGCATTGGGCACCTGAGTAACAACATCCCTCCCCCTGGGGAAAAGAAAGTTTTATTTTTTAGAAGAAGAAAACTTTCTTTATACAAGTGAAGGAGCTGTACAAAAAGGATATCTTATAACAAATGTAATATTGATATGTCGAACAAAAAAAAACTTGTAGCTCTAGAGCTTTTAAATTTAGAATTACTATTAATAGGAGTTATATGTACATTCCTTTATTATAGCTAAGAATTGTTTAATATTTAATTATTTATTATTATTACTATTGGTTTTGTATTTTTTTTTTAACAGTAGATACTGTCTACGACAGCTTGACCAGGCATTCACCTTTCAACACCTGGACGTAAAAGCGCTGCTGCAGCACAATAAAGTGCAGGGACAAGCTTTCTGCAAGTCGATGATCGGCAAAGAACAATTTCTTGATTCTTTCTTCATGTTGATGACGTTCGATGACCGGCAATTATCCCAAGATCAGCAACATTGAAAATAGGTCAACCCGAGCTTCCTAAGCAAAGCAAAATTGATGGACGGCAGTTGGGTGAATCAACGGCGGTGAATAAGATCAGCACGGGAAGCACCAAATATTATTATTGATTTTGTTTTTTTTCTCATTGATTTTAAGTACTAATTCCCAGTTCTAAAATTTATTTGTTTTTTTTTTTTTGATAGTGTATTTGTATATGTATATAGTGTAACTTTTTATATTCTTGAGTTTAATTAATATACATATAGTACAATAAATTCTGTGCGGTATTTTTAGTTATTGTGGGAAAAGGTCCTGCACGAAACGTTGGTCCTTCGAGCCGGATCTTCTTCGGTAGAATCAGCGTAGGTGGAAATATCATCTACATTATCTAGAAAACTGTAAGTCATTTTTCCTAATCATAATAATAAAATAACCCTAATCCTAAAGTGCTTTTGATATCAAAATTTAAAATATATGTAATGAAATAAGTTAAATTGAAAGTTAAATCAGTATTCGCATCTCTTGCCTATATGCGATATATCAAGCTAATTTGTAAATTTCGTCACAAAATGCCTGAATCTGTGGATAATTTTATAACGTTGCAAAACTCTTTGGTAAAAGAAATGGAAACATTCGTATTAAACACAACAAAGGCCGGCATTTCGAAAAGAACTCATGGCTTTTATATTGCGCGGGTCAATGGATGACATGACCTCTGCCAACAATTTCCATCCAACGATCGCAAAATGAGCTTGCTGAAATCAAAAGCCGATACCGATAAAGAATACTTTAGAGCTGATATGTTTTCAACTCAAGAACAAAATTTCTACGAATTCAAGGGTGAACTAATAGATAATATCGAAAAGCTTGGGAAAGCGGATAAAGACGCTACTCCAGCCCATCTAGGCAATATCTCTGATTCTGAAAATAAACCAGTAATACAACCTAATCTACCTTATTGGGTTAGTTTCAGAAACCTTTATCTTTCGGTGATTCACCAGAATCAAAAACTAGAAGACGTGCAGAAATTTCATTACCTGAAAACTATCTTAGCAGGTGAATGTGAGAACGTTATAAAACAATTTAACATAACTAAGGCCAATTGTTCATCTGCCTGGAAGGCACTGAACGATCGATATGATAACAAAATCGTTCTAGTATCATCGTTATTAAAAACTTTCCCTACACAACCAAAAATTAGTACCGAGTCAGCAAACTCGATAAAGAATTTGTTAGACGTCACAAGTGAGTGTTGAGCCGCATTAACTAATTTAGAAATTAACACCTTGCATTGGGATCCCCTTATAGTTCATTTGGTAGTTCAAAAGCTCCCAGCTGAAACTCATAAAGCTTGGGAAGAATCCATAGGGGATTAGAGCGACGTTCCTACTTGGGCTGATTTAAAAAAAAAATTGGAACAACGATTCCGCACATTAGAAGCCTTATCAGGCACAAAACCAAAGACGATACATGCTGCAGAGAGAAAATTCGATATTCCACCTAAATCAAAGGTACAAAACTTTTATAGTGCAAAACCTTCTTGTGATATTTGTCACGATAATCGCAATTTACGTTCGTGCAGAAAATTTCTAAAATTAGATCCAAAGTGTCGATTAAACGTCGCTAAATCTGGGAGCTGCTGCATTAATTGTCTGGGAAAGTATCATTCTATTCATAAATGTCTCAGTACTGTTAGATGCAGCGAATTTAAAGGTAAACACCACACTTTATTACATTCGGCGATTCATAAGCAACCGGTCTCAGCTAAATTAGCAAGTACTGAGCAAGGCGTCAATTTACAAAACTTGACCCCGACCAACTGTCATCGCATAGACCCGTCCACATCAAATGTATATACACAGCTCACGGCAGAGAACGGGCAAGTGCTGTTAGCCACAGCGATTTTTTATGTACAGACAAATGATGGTCTTCACGCGGCACGTGTTTTGATAGATCCGGGATCGCAAGCTACATTTGTCACGAATTCTATACTTCGTCGCCTGAAAATTCGCACTACATTGACTATGGTTAAAATAACAGGCTTAGGTAATTCTAAAGCGGCAAGCTCTCGAAAAGTGGCGAAACTAATTATCAGATCCACTAACACCAATCACAATATAGATGTCAATGCTATTAATCTTGATAAATTAACCGATATTTTGCCGTCAAAGTGTGTTGTACAAGGGGAATAGAAACATCTCCAAGATTTAAAATTAGCAGATCCCAACTTCCATACGCCTAGTCGAATAGACATTTTGATTAGAGCCGATATCTACCCACGAATATTATTGGATGGAGTGAGAACGGGTGCAAGAGGAACACCAGTTGCTCAGAACACAATATTTGGATGGATCTTGTCTGGGCAAATAGATCGTACCCATTCTAAAAAATCTAATATTAACAGCGTATCGCTTATCAATACATTAGAGCTGAACTTGAGTTTGAAAAAATTCTAAGAAATAGAAGAGGTAAGCACCTCAAAAGTTGACTCACCAGATAATGTTTTATGTGAGCAGATTTAAAAAACCACGCAAAGCAGAAAGAGTCACGGCTTCTACTTCGTCCAACTATCTTTTGACCCTAACAAAAAAGACGAAATTGGTTCCTCAAGACATATTGCTTTAAGACGTCTGCTATCTACGGAAAAAACTACAGATCAGATGGACATCCTCAAAGAGTAAAATGATGTTCTAAATGAGTGTTTAACTGCTAAACAAATGAAGGAAATACTCGACGATGATAAGGGGCATTCACGAAATGTCCATAAAAAAACTATCTTCCGCACCATGCTGTGATTAAAGCTGCTAGCTCTACTACTAAATATAGAGTAGTTTTGATGCCTCCTGCAAAACGTCTTCGGGAAAATCTCTTAATAACCTTTTGTTGACTGGAGCCGCTCTTCAGCAAGTCATATCTTGTATCTTAATAAAATGGAGATTTCAACACTATGTTTTTACGGCAGATATCGAAAAAATGTATCGCCAAATTTGGATACATCCCGATGATGCGGAATATCAACGCATCTTATGGCGCTCCAATCCCAATCATCCATTAAAGAGTGTGGTCTTTTGACGGTCACCTTTGGTGTGTCTTGTGCAACTTACTTGGCTATCAGGACAGTCCATCAGCTAGCTAAAGATGAAAGGAATGAGTTTCCAAAGGCGGCTGAATGCCTAATTAATGATTTCTATGTGGATGACGTTTTAACAGGAGGAGACACCATAAACGAAATAAATTTGATTTGATCAACTTATTAAAGAAAGGAGGGTTTCATCTACGTAAGTTTTCTGCCAATCATATAGATATTTTAAAGAATTTATCAGTAGAAGATATATCTAAGGAATCTCTCTTAGAATTTCGCGAAGATGCAATTGTAAAAGCACTAGGCATTACATGGAGTCAAAAGCAAGACGAATTTCGATACAAGTTGACTATGGAACTTGAGGCACCAGTCACTAAGAGAAATATTCTCTCAAAGACTACTAAACTTTTTGACCCATTAGGCTGGCTTAGCCCAGTCATCATGCTTGGAAAAATATTTATACAAAAACTATGGGCTAGCAGGCGTCGATTGGGATTCTATTATACCCCAACACTTACAAGATGAATGGCATATTTTTGTCAAAGATTTGAAATGCATTGAAAACATAAAATTACCTAGATGGATTGGTTATCACTCCTCTAGCGATATAGAGCTTCATGGATTCTGTGATAGCTCTGAGCAAGCGTACGCAGCTGTAATATATGCAAGAGTGCTAAAATCCAATGGAGACATATCGACCCATGTGCTTATTTCAAAGACCAGAGTAGCTCCCATAAAGGCCATTTCTCTCCCTCGATTAGAATTGTGTGGGGCGCATCTTCTTTCAAAACTGGTTAAACATTTTAAAACCCAGTTAGGAAAAGAGTTTAAAGTCAATGTATGGACTGATTCTACCATTGTCTTGTCAAGGATCAGGAGTCATCCAAATCGTTGGAAATATTTTGTAGCTAACTGAGTAACAGAAATACACAATAATACTCCAAACATTTGCTGGCGTCATGTGCCATCAGAAGAAAACCCAGCTGATTTAGCCTCTAGAGGGACGCTTCCATCTGATTTGTTGAAACGAAGCATGTGGTAGAACGGTCAATCCTGGTTGACTCAAAAGCCTTGCAAGTGTCCACACATGACGATTCTGGATAATTCCGACATCTCCGTGAAGGAAATAGGAAAGATAAGGCTTATGAGGTTCGTATCCAAACAGAAGAATTTATACAAAAATTTTCAAATCTAACGAGAGCATGTAGAACCATAGCAGTATGCACAAGATTTATAGAAAAGTGCAGATCACCCAAAATGTAGTATTTGCTCGGTTCCTGTCTACAAGCGAACTTCAGCCAGCAGTACTCGATTTAGTGAAAGAAAGTCAAGAATTAACCTATTTGGAGGAAATAGAAAATCTCAAAGCAAATCATCCAAATTCATCAAAAAGTACCATACTAACGCTTAGCCCATTTTTAGATCAGGATCGCATACTGCGTGTTGGAGGACGTTTAGAACATTCAAATTTAACCTTTGCACAAAAAGATCCTATAATTTTATAACGCTGCTCGAAGCTCGTGAACTTACTAATCGAACAGGAACATAAAATAACAATGCATGGTTGACCTAATCTTATTGCAGCTACGTTAAGAAGAAAATATTGGATACATGGAGTGAAAGTGGCAATTAAAAACACTTACACCAATGTGTCACCTGCTTACGTTGAAAGAAAGAAATGGCTAATCAAATTATGGGTAATCTTCCAAGTCAACGTATTACGTTGATACGGCCATTTTATGCAACAGGCATTGATTTTGCCGGTCCAATTAGCATAAAATTAAACAAAACTCGAAAAGCAAAAACCTCAAAAGCTTATATAGCCGGTTTTGTATGTTTCGCTACAAAAGCACTTCACATCGAAGTGGTGAGTGATCTGAGCTCCGAGTCATTTCTAGCTTCACTCCGAAGATTTTTTTCAGACGAGGTGTATGCAAAGATATATACACAGACAATTGAACAAATTTCGTTGGAGCATCAACAATTTTGCAGAAGGAGATTCAAAAAGCTGTAACAAGAAATATAAGTTCAGCTACTGAACATTGTGCAAATCAGAATATAAATTGGCATTTTATTCCTCCCGGGGCCCCCCATTTCGGCGGATTATGGGAGGCAGGATTAAAATCCAAAAAATATCATCTCAGCAGAATTATCGCCCAAACCTCTTTCACGTTTGAAGAACTTACAACGTTATTGAGACACATTGAAGCGATTTTAAACTCACGACCCTTATGTCCAATGGCTTAAACTCAGAGGATTTCAATCTCCTAACACCAGGACACTTTCTTATTGTAGATGCACCACTGTCACTTCCAGACTTCGAACTGAGCTCATGTTTGACCAATATCTCACACTTATTGCGATGGCACCATTGGCAAAAGCTTAAACATGATTTCAGGAAAAGATGGTCTTCAGAATATCTCTCCAGACTCCAACACAGATCGAAATGGAAGTCAGAACAATTAGCTATTCAAGCAGGAGATCTTGTTATCTTGAAGGAGTGTCGTGTCCCAAAAGCAATCAATTAAGCAAATTCACAAAAACCATCAAATAAACAAGAAGCAATTAATTAATCACCGTAAACCTTCTTCAAATAATAACAACGCTCAAATTACTTTAAAACATAATTCTTTATTTATCGCGAACTGACCTATCTTAATAATTCTAAAAGTACTCCGAACCGAACGCAAACTTGATTCTATTATAACTGAATACTGAACGGCACTCGCCAGACCAGTCATTGGTCTTTTATGCACCAATACTCGGAAGTAGACTTTACTTAACAACGCGGATGTATACAAACGACAACAACCTTGTCGTTTGTTCTACCGGTTGCAGCACCTGAGTCGCTCAGTAGTAAACAATCGCTTTACATAATAATTACCGTGCTAGGTTAATTATTATTGTAATCGTCGATTGCTCCACTAAGCACTCATCGCAGCCAGCTGTTGAGCTAATCAGCAAAATAACCGACAGTTGCAGAACAGTACCATGCGACGTTACTGTTTAGCAATTGCTTATTATTTCACTAAAATGCGCCCTTGGCTGCTGGAAGAATCTTCCGTATATTGGGCCATAACATCCCTCCCCCCTTGGAAAAACTAGTTTCCGCCGGGAACTAGATCTGGAGAGTGCAACAATCTTAATTAAAAACTGAAAATGTCTTTATCCTCGTTCGGTTCAGATTCTTTACATTTTTCATTATATACCTATTATCTAAATTGTCTTATTTTTCTTTTTCAAACCGTACATTTTACATTTTTATGTCATTTTACATCATTCCTCTTTTTATTTTATTTTACATTTAACTTCTTTAAATTCAATATTTCATTTTCACATTTAATTCCTTTCTTTCATTTTTACTTCTTTTTACATCATTTCTTTTTTTATTTTGATTTTACAACATATCTATTTACTTTTTTTTTTACTTCACATGTCCTTTCTTGGAAACTTCCTCCACTTCTTAAATACCTTCTTATACTAATAATTTCCTACATTGTCTTTTTTTTTATTCTTACTTTCTGTATTACTATATCTTTTCTTTCATATTTACTTTCTTTCTTATTTTCTTCTCATATTTAATTTTTTCCTATTTGCTTCTCACATTAAATTTCTTTCTTATTACCTTTGTACAAAATATTTATATTGCCTTCCAAATTATTTTAACATTTGTTTATTTTTTAATTAAAATTTCATGATTAGCAAAAAAAATCTTAATTAATTCACGTGCATTAATATTATAGTATATAACCTTACTTATTGTTTATCTAATCACAAAAATAACAAAAATGCAACAACAACAAAAAGTACATTTTACAATCATTCTAATATTTTTTTTTTTCTTACTATAATTTTTAATTAATAATCTTCATGCACTTTAACGGTGTTTTCCCCCTTTTTCTTCTTGTACAATATATATTCTTTTAAACAGTTATAAACAGTTATCTTCCAATTTAATTTCTATTTAGCTTTAAGACAAAAGTATTTCCATAATATTCTTATCCATTTCATTTCTTTATGTTTTAAACTGTGAGATTGCATATATGAGTTATATAAGTACCTTAATTTTTAATGTTCAGTGTAGTAACTAGTTCACAAATAGTATTCTCTATAACGATATATTTGAAAAAACCACAGATATAATATGTCTATTTATCTTCCTTTTTATTTATTACTTACAAAATTTATTACTTGGCTTAAAATAGTTCTACCTTGCTGCTTTTTAACACAATTAATAACCTTAAATTTACTGTAGTCGCTCCAATTGCTTGTTAATGAAGACGGAAAGTATGGTTTTGTCTCGCTGTAAAGGCCGTATCCTATCAGTAACGTCGCGTCCGACTTCTGCTTTAACGTGCAGCTGCTCTGCCTTGGAAGTTTGGAAAATTTCGCTGTAGTGGGTAGAATTTCTAATCTGTTGCTGTTGGCTTTAGTTTGCTGTTCTGAGTCTCCTTCGATACTTTAAAAATCTTCTTGCAATCGATCTTGTACTGCGCTTATTGAACTTCCAGCTCTTGTGTCCTTTGATAACTTATTATCAATTACCAATACCGCTGGCATTTGATTAAAGGCCATCATTTTAATTTATTTGGATAGAATATTTCCATCTACATTGCACTACTGAAAACTTTTGAACCAATTTATATATTTTGAAATTTGATCATAATAGAACGTGTGAGCATTCCTTGTTATAGGCGCTGCTTTAATTTCCTTATCACAAACATTACAAAAGTTATCTCATTACCATGACGGTAGATGGCTGGAACGATTGATGATATTTTTTATACCAATATTAGTTCTCTTTTTTTTCATTTTCTTATAAGTACGACGGAGTTCTCTCAATTATATCGAGAGTCCATCCGTACCTAAAGAATATTATTTACCATGAGCGTAAGATTCTCAACTAGAAATTCTGAAGGTTTTTTTGTTTTCTAGCTTTCCAATTATATATTCCTCTGATTTTACTGGCCCAACTTCCAAATTTACATCCACATATATGCAAGTTAAATAAATAGTCCAGAAGTCCCCGCAAAGCCATTGTTTTCCTCTCACTTTCCTATTTCAACTGCATGCTTTATAATATTGCTCTCTTCTGCATACCTGAACTTTCTACATCGCAGTTGCCATATTTATCTGCAATTTATGTCTACCTCCATCAAACTCTTAACGCTAACGATACACAGTTTTTATAAATTTCTTCTTGTAGTTCATCTTTATTAACCTCTAAAATATACTATTACAGTGGCTATTCTTCTTTGCTTACACATATCAAATTTAACCATTAAACTTTTCCTATATTTATTTCCAGTACTATGTTGTGTTTATCCTTCTTTCCTACCATTTAGTTTCCGATTTTTAACTTTAAACATTTATTGTCATAGTATATTTGATATTCTTCAAATTTTTCCTTTGTATTTCTTCTCAAGTAATATATCTATTTTTTTTTAATTTCATTCTCTCTTTTTGAATATCTACTACACATATTGGGTTATTTACATATATTCCCATTTTTTCCTTTTTTTAAATTTTCGCCTTTTCATTATTCAGTTACTCTCCTTTTGTGATTTTCATTTATATATAAATATATATAAACACATTTTCTTACCTTTACCTCTGTAAATTTACCTTGCTTGTTGTCGTGGTTCGCTCTCCAGTAAAAACGGGCTCTTGACTACCATCATATCTCCTTTTATATCCTTTCTCGGCCTGTAAGTCTGTAAAGCTCTGTAACTTAAATTTATATTTTAAATAAGCGGCCCCTCCAAACTCTTCCAGAACTTGAAGGCCCCTGCTGAGTACCTCGACCTAGCATTACATTTCCTGGACACTTACCAACACTTACCTCATTACGTGTCACGAAACTTGTAGTGGAATTGCAATATTCCGTAAGACTGGAGTTTCGATCCCATGATTGCTTCTTAACCTCTGATCTAACCGATTTATTCCTATATCGTTGAGATTTAAGCTTACCTCTTCGACAACGCCCCTGAGCTTGTTTTTGTTGTGAAGAGAAATTTTTCCTACCTTCGTAACTCCATGCAGGTCTCTCGGAAAACTTACGCGGTTCTTGTTCATTGGCAGAATTTGGTGCTTTTACCGGACAGGCTCTTGCATTAGCGATTCTTACAAATGCAAGTCTATCCTTCAGACTATCTCCGTTGTGTCCATGATATTTATGATGCCTCCTTCTCTTGTCTTTAAATCCTTCGTTTCTAACAAGCCCCACATTTTCGTGAGCAGTAGTTAAAGTTTTCTCCCATGTTGGCTTCAGAAATAGGTCACCCAATGTAGGTACACTTTTCAATCCATATCGTGAAGTATTGTCAACAGTATGTGCCAGTTTCTCCCATTTGGAGTATTGGTCCTTAACGCCTACGGTGTTATTTTCTGTTGTGTTGATTTTAATATCCCCTATTCTGGTATGAAACGGAGTTGCTTGACTGCTATCTTGCCAAGCTGTGTGTCCTAATTGTGCGGAAGATGCGAAATATCCACAAGAATCATTAACAGCCCTGCCTTGGCTGGCGTCTTTTATCAACAGCTTCATATTTATACAGTCGATTATAGTTCTGTCTGTCAGGAAATCCATTCCAAGTATCCCGTCGGCTGGAATTGAATCAGTATCACCAATGGCATTAAATTGACAAGCGTGCTGATTGTTATCTATCTCCAAGTTCGACTGACAAGTGCCTAGGGAGCTTCTAGCGGATCCGAACAGTCCTCCAATTCTAATTTAGCGATGTGTCTGTATGGGTGTATTCATCTTTATGCTATCAACTTTAATTATACTGCAACTGGAACCGGTATCTATCAAAAGTCTTAACTTACCATCTACTGCTATATCAGATGGAACTGAGATGATAAACATGTTCTGGGAATCTAATTTTTCCCTGGTCTTTTCTGCTAAATATTTTTCAGGCAGTTCGTCGTATAGTGGTCGTATGTTCGACAAAATTGGCAGTAAAGCCCCCTCCACTGCTGGATGGTATCTACCACTAATGGCTTCTTTAATATCTGCGACTCTGACGTGATGTGTTCTGCAATTGGGTGCTTCGTGTCCAGCTTGCTGGTATTTTATACAGAAGGGTAGTTTGTGGCACTCTCTTGCGAAGTGTCCCTGCCGCCCGCACTTGAAGCAATGGTTGGGTCTTTGTCCATATACACTTCTAGGAAATCCTCTGAAAGGTTTTTCGTGAGGTGTAGCTACATCTCCGTCAAAATCGTCGCTTCTCCATTCTTCCTGTGAAAACTCTTTATTGCCTGGTACCCTGAGCTGAAGTCTTATAGCGTCCTTTTCGTAAAATTCAGCTTCTGCTCGTACCGCCTTTAATGAGTCAAACTTTTGTCCTGTTAGGTGAGTCCGAATAGCCTGATTCCATACTCCAGCTTTAAATGTGGCTATCGCATCTGCTTCCAACTCGGCCAGTAATCCTCCATCTTTACCTGGGTACTTTGCAGAAACAGCACTTTTAATCTGATCCAGCAGTACCTTCGTTTTGTCCGCAAACTCTCGGGTCCCTTCTACTGGTCTTTGTCGAAAAAAAAAAAACATGCTAACAACTCTGTCCGTAGCTCGCTGAACGATATCCGTGGCATATAAGCGGCTTTGATTGACTTTTGTAATGCTTCCAAGTCCTTTGGCTCATCAGAGCTTATCAGGTAGTAAGCATCGTCTGTCAGTCGATATTTCACACAGTTCATAAAGATGCCTTGCTCTACGGTTTCCAGCCGGTCGTATAGATCTTTACAACAACTCAGAAAACGATGTACCTCCTTCGCTAGTTTTGGAGACCTTTCTCCGGAAAACGTCGGCACGTATTTAGATACTTTGTCCATAATTTTTTCATATATGTCAGCCATTTTTTTTAAGCGTTCAATCCTAATTTCTGCTGTACTTTCTTCTCACAACTTTTCCTCAAAATCTCGACATCAACAAACTTCAGCGAAAACTTATGCCTTTTGTGTCATTAATACTCACTAGATTAACAATTTAAACACTAACGTTAGAGAAGACTTGACTTTTTGGGGCAACACGAACCCGACACTTCAGCAGATATCAATCCCGAAACTCATGATCTCTGTTTGAAATGTTAACGCTCAGACGAATGTATCATATACTCTACCGATGCTACAGTAAACGCGAGGCAACCAAAAAGGCGTGAGACTCAACTTTTAAGGAAAATAAAAAAAACAATGTTATTCTTACAAAAATCACCACTTCTTAACAACTACTTTTACTCTATTAAACATAAATGAAAAATTTACCGTTTCACTTACGTTTACCAATTCATTCAAAAACACAAATGCTAAGTAACTTATACTACACTTCTCTTTTATAATAAAAACATGAAGGCCAACGATGAGAACACAAAACCTTTGTTTTCCCCTATTGAACTAAAAATATCAAAAATCGCCGCAAACCAAACAAAGAACAAAATTCTGAGAGCCCCCGATGAATCAATTACCTATACCTTGAATTTTGCATCTAGAGCATACTGAAAAACTTTCAAATGCCTATAATTAACCCTTGATACACAAACTCATACTCAGCACAGAATTATTATAAAATTAATATATCACTCAGCACTTAATCACACTTCTTAAATTTAATCTGAAAAGTTAATGGAGCAGCTAAAAAAAGCGTTAACTCCCACAATTAACAAAAATAAACAAAAATGGAGCAGCTATAAAGCATAACTCCCAAAATTAAAAAAATGGAGCAGCTAAAAAGCATAACTCCCAAAAATAAAAGAAATTGGAGCAGTTAAAAAATGCATAACTCCCAAAAAATTCAATTTTAAAAATCACCATACCTTATCCTACCGACTGCGCCAAATTGTCGTGTCCCAAAAGCAATCAATTAAGCAAATTCACAAAACCATCAAATAAACAAGAAGCAATTAATTAATCACCGTAAACCTTCTTCAAATAATAACAACGCTCAAATTACTTTAAAACATTATTCTTTATTTATCGCGAACTGACCTATCTTAATAATTCTAAAAGTACTCCGAACCGAACGCACACTTGATTCTATTATAACTGAATACTGAACGGCACTCGCCAGACCAGTCATTGGTCTTTTATGCACCAATACTCGGAAGTAGACTTTACTTAACAACGCGGATGTAAACAAACGACAACAACCTTGCCGTTTGTTCTACCGGTTGCAGCACCTGAGTCGCTCAGTAGTAAACAATCGCGTTACATAATAACTACCATGCTAGGTTAATTATTATTGTAATCGTCGATTGCTACACTAAGCACTCATCGCAGCCAGCTGTTGAGCTAATCAGCAAAATAACCGACAGTTGCAGAACAGTACCATGCGAGGTTACTGTTTAGCAATTGCTAATTATTTCACTAAAATGCGCCCTTGGCTGCTGGAAGAATCTTCCGTATATTGGGCCATAACAGGAGGACAACGTGCCCCCTGCTGCTTGGAAAATAGCACGAATAGAAGAAATTCATCCGGAAAAGATGAAAGGGTCCGCGTAGTAACCGTGGAAATGAGACCGACATTAATCAAGCGAAAGCAATAACTTAAATATAACTCCAAGCTCATAGTTACATGAACATAAGTTCTCAGCAATTAATTAGTATTTAAGAACCATAATCATAGATATACTACTTATTTAAGTTCTTCCACAAATTAAATTATATTATACTTCCTATCGACAGATCATCAAGCCTTCTCATGGAGAAACTACTGCTTATATGCATTGCGTTAAGTGGAGTCACCGCTCTTATGGCTTATGATTGTGGTCATGAGAAAACAAACAAAATAACAATATCATTGTAGTATGTAGACAATTGTAGAATGGAGCCTTCAAAGGTTATGCAAGAAGAAGAGGATATACAATTATTAGAACTTATTGAAGTCGATTCACATATTTCAATGTAAACTCAACATAATACCACAAGTATATTAGTGCGGTATGCTCAATCATCTGTCTTTAGTTCCGGGAGGTTTAAGCACCTTCATCTTGGATGTAAAACAAGAAGAATGCATGAAAATACATAGACTCGGAACAGATCAGCTTCAAAGTAATCGGATAATTGCTAATATCAAGGCTAACGCATCAACTCCCTGCACAGAAACCATAGCTGGTTCCCTAGACACCAATGGCAAATGCCAAGGAACAGCCTACACATATGGCATACACTCGTGGACTGAAGTGATTGTTGTACACGCAATGGAATTTACAATCACTGATTACACTGGTACAGTACGCTTGAATACAATCAAGTAATCTTGAGAAATGATATGGTTTGCTCATATATAAAGGGCAAATGTGTGGACCCGGAATTTGGAGTAAGTTTCTGGGATATGATTCCGGATACGACATGTGAGTCCTTATCCTTCACAGTCCTCTACCAAGGTAATGCAACTAAAGCTCAGAATTTAGACATCGGAAAACAGAAACTTACATAATCTATACAGTTGGCACGGGTGATATAATCTTCGCCTTAGAAGTAGTGAAACCAATCTCTGTATGTCGCTATAACGGGTTTCAGACAGAACACCCACGCCTAGTCATTGTGAAAAGCATAATAAAAAACCTTCCAATGCTAAAAATCTAGATCTGTTCACTTATGTTAACGCAAAATTTGTATATGTAGAAAGGCATGTTAAGACACAGATCCGAACTCTCTACTCTTATCTGATGTATAAACTGTGTGAAGTGGAGAGAGAAGTTTCAAAAACACAATCAGCTGTCGCCCATCTTCATCCGGCAGAGTTCGCGCTTATGCGAATGAAGGAACAAAGTTATACAGCAATATCACGAGGGGAGGTCATTCATCTCATAAAGTGCCAAGCAGTATATATAATGATTAGGAAGACAGAGCGATGTTTTAATGAACTTCCTGTGAACTATAATAACAACAGCTACCTCCTGGCACCAGTTACTCATCTTTTGCAGGAATGTGGTACGGAGATTCCATGCTCTTCAACATTAGCTCCAACACATATGCTTCACAGTTCATGGTACGCTTTTAATCCTCACAGCCATCGAATCGAAGCTCCAGAGGCTCTCAAGCCTTCCAGTCAAATCGCCTGAAAATACGAAGATCCTCATGAGTTGATCAAGTCAGGTATCTATTCATCCGAGACCTCCGATAATCTAGATCATCAGATAATGTATCCTGGTGAAAGACAAGCTATTGAGAACATCGTCGCCAAATCACTTATGGGTCACAGCATTGATCATCAAAATATAGATGTATTTAGCCTGTTCTCACCTCAGAATTTCAGCGAAATCTCAAGTCGCCTCCAAACTAGTTGGTCATTGGTAACGGGATTCGGTCATATCAGTGCAAGTCATACGCATAATCAAGTATGTTATAGGAATGATACTGAATCTAAGAATCCTCTCAACTTGGTACAGTGGGAATTGGCGTCTATTAGCAGCCACCTGTAATACGTTCACTACATATCTAGTTCACAAAGAAAATAGAAGAACTCTGGAAAAAAACTGAGGTTCAGTTAAACTCTGTGATTACAGAAAGGGACACAGAAAGAAACATTGAAGTGGACTCTCTGGAAAATATGTCCGACCCTGCTACACATACTATAACGACTGAAACACTTCGAAACCAAACGAGAATATAACCAGCCCTGCATAAATAAAAAAAAGGGGGGCTACAAGTTTTTGATGCACGGCACTCCTATCGTTCTCCCTTATCCTACTCCTTCACCACAAGTAGATAGGGCGAGTCGGAGCGCCCTTTAAATAACTCCTCTTCAACAGGGTGTTCATTCTTGCAAAGGAGGAAATGCATTTCTTGAAAATCCCTATACTAACCCAATATATCTTTAGAGCATGTTTGAAACGCTACGATTTCTAGGCCGCCCAAAATGTCAACGACAGCTTGACCAGGCATTCACCTTTCTCCACCTGGACGTAAAAGCACTGCTGCAGCACAATAAAGTGCAGGGACAAGCTTTCTGCAAATCTATGACCGGCAAAGAACAATTTCTTGATTCTTTCTTCATGGTCATGACGTTCGATGACCGGCAATTATACCAAGATTAGCAACATTGAAATAGGTCAACCCGACCTTCCTAAGGGAAAGCAACATTGATGGACGGCAGTTGGATGAATCAATGGCGGTGAATAAAATTCTAAATTCTAATGGATTTTAAGTACTAATTCCCAGTTCTAAAATTTATATGTGTTTTTTGTATAGTGTATTTGTATATGTATCTAGTTTACCTTTTTATATTCTTGAGTTTAATTAATATTTGTACATATAGTACAATAAAGTCTGTGCGGTGTTTTTAGTTATTGTGGAAAAGGGTCCTGGATTGAAACAGATACAACTAAATAGAAGTTATATTCTTTTTATACTCATTATTGAACTATTTTATTATTACAGAGGGTGTTACTAATCATAGATTAGGAATACAAATTAATTTACATAATATATTCCCTTCAATATTCATAATGGCTATTTGTTTATTATGGTTAAAAGAAAATGTCGCTTAACATATACTCACGATATGTTATTATTGAGTTTTTTTTTTTTATTTATTATATTTACTTCTAATGTATTTTTTTTAATTTTTTTTTTATGTATATATATATATAGCAGGTATATTATACGTTTTTTCTTTCATAATTGAAAGTTGTTTGGCGAAGAAAGAAAAAAATTATTGTTTATTTTCGTTATTATTTTTCCTCTTTATTTTACATTACCTCCGAAAATGTAAGATTTTTCATTTCTTCGTAAAAATTCTTGTCTGGACATTGTGGATTGAATGAGTTACTAAAGCGGTAAAAATCACAAGGAAGGGAAGGGTTTGCTGTTGTCAGTTTGTTAGTGTCCGTAAGTTGGACGTTTTCGGTAGTAGTTTTTTATGTGCTGGGGTTATCTTGAAATTTAACTTTCTAGGTGCGGGTTTAGGCACATCTTCCAGTTTAGGTTCCGGCGAAATATTTTTAGCTTTGCGAGCCCTTGATTTATATCTCATGTATAGATATATGCAGATAATAGATGCGAGTAAACACACTGTTATATATGACAGTGCGTAATGATAAATATGATGATTATTGACTGGATTGAGCGGGATTGATTCTTGCTTTTCTGGGAATGGATGAATTCTAGCGCTCTCTTCAGCTTCGTGTTTGTTATAATCTCTAAGGGATCTGTTTCTATAGACGTTTCCTTTGGAGAAGACGTCATATTCCATGTTACATTGGAAATGTTTATAGTTGGGATAAAATGGGAATTGAATTTGGAAACTTTTACGCTATGTCCATGCAAGATGAATTCTTTGCTTCGTAACGCTTCGTTTTTTAGTATTTTTATTTTTTTTCTAGCAACCGGATAAATATACATTATTCCTGTTGCTTGCAGGGTTCGTGAACTATTATTCCTGTTGCTTGCAGGGTTCGTGAACTAATGGAATTTTCACAAATAATATCTGTATGGAGGCCAGTTTTTAGGGAGAAAAGCCAAGCGTTTCTGCTGCGTTAATTGCGCCCAATAATAGTTTTGTTCCAATGGTAGGATTTTACATTTTGATGCAATTGGTTCCTTTTTTATAAGATTTACTTTGCATTGGTTTGTTTTGTATTTGTGATTAGGATAGGGGATGAAATTTTGCCGTAGAAATTCCATATGGTCCAACGTTGTAGACTATTAATATGTATTCCTTGATGGTTCAATATATATGACCATCCGTTAAGGAGTGTGGGTAATAGCATTACTTTGAATATTTGGTATCTGAATGCCATTAACGGAAACCAGCGAAATAAGAGATTAATCGGTTATCCAATGTTCTGGTTTCCATTAATGATGTAGCTATCTGTATTGAAATTAACTTTTTATGCATAACCATGAATTCCTTTTCAATTGCGGCTTTAGTTTTGTTGAAAATGTTTGCGGTTGCTTCGACTATCGCGGTTTGACTTTTCATAAGTGATAGGAGGGTGTTTTTGTTAAGGGTGAGATTGCGGATTTGTTCATCATATAGCTTGGCATCATCTTCGTCTAATGTGGCAGAAAGGGTTTTGGAGATTGAGCCTATTGCATTAAATAGTGCTCTTTGTTTCCTATTTTGGGGCACAAGTAACATTTTCTTTATTCTATGTTTACTAATATAAGATTTATTTGTAACAACGTACCGTTACAAGTGTGGCTCAAGGCTGAGTGTTTGTTTAATTTCTGGCAGGTCGCTGTAATTTGCTGGGCTATGAACTGGATGTTGTTGAATTCTGATTTAATGTACGCCAGGTCATAATAGGTGACGATTTTCCATTCGTTGGAGTAGAGGGGGGCTCTGCCAATCTCTTCGATTTGTAACAACGTACCGTTACAAGTGTGGCTCAAGGCTGAGTGTTTGTTCAATTTCTGGTAGGTCGCTGTAATTTGCTGGGCTATGAACTGGATGTTGTTGAATTCTGATTTAATGTACGCCAGGTCATAATAGGTGACGATTTTCCATTCGTTGGGGTAGAGGGGGGCTCTGCCAATCTCTTCGAAGTAAATGCCTGCAGTAGCAATTAGCTGTTTAACCTCTATTCCTGAGCCGTACATTATGGGGATGAAAATTAGAATGAATGCTATATGCATCATTTTGGAATCCTGGAAGCTGACACTATATTAATATCTCTGAATGATGTTTGAAGATGATGAAGTTTTTACTCTGAGAACAGTTTTAGGTCATTCTTATGGACTCTTTTGTTTTTATTATTGATTTTAATAGTGGAATTTTCGTGGGAATTAATCTCCATTGTCTCATACGGACCTGACCATAGTGGAGAGAATTCATTCTCTCGAATTCTGCTTTTAAGTAGGACTTTATCGCCTATCATAAAAGATTTTTTGGACGGAGCTTTTGTCGTATTGCAATACTGATTTTTCTTTATTTCCCATGGCTATGTCCTTAGCTATTTTGAAGCTATGCTGTAGACGCGCTTTTAACTCATTTGCATAATTCTCATAATGATAGCAGACGTTTGGAGAATATTTTAAATTATTTGGGATTTGGGCTGGGAATCCGTATAGGAGTTTGCAAGGAGTATAATTAGTACTCGAATGGGGGGGGGGTTGTACTTTATACAAATATGGCATAAGGAATCCATGTATCCAAGTCTTGTGGATCTTTTGCTACATAAGATCGGGGATATTCTGCTAAGGTTCTGTGACTTCTTTCCAATGCACCATTCGTTTGAGGGTGATATGGAGTAGTTTTAAGTCGTTTTATTCTCAGCAATTTAGATACCTCGGTGAACGTGCCACTTATGAGGTTAGAACCCTTGATCTGTGAGGATACTGTCTTGAATACCATGTCGAAAAACTATCGTTTGCTGTGAAGGCTTCCGCTAATGTCTTAGACTCGGTGTCAACTATGGGAATAGCCTCAGAAAATTTTAAAGGCCGTCTTGGTTTGTAAGGATGTATTTGTTTCCAGAATGAGAAATTGGGAGAGGTCCTACTACATCTAGGTACACTCTTTCGAAAGGTCTGCAGCTAATGCTCGAGATTTTTTATTGGAATTTTATGGTTTCTGGATACTTTGTTCACCTGAAAAAGTTAACATTCCCTTACGTATTTGATAATATCGTCTGACATGCCAGGCCAGTAGAATTGCTTTTTAATTCGTTTAATAGTACGAAACTCCTTGATGGCCTCCCGTCGGTAGTGAATGAAAATCTTTTAAAAACTTGTTCGATGTCATTAATGTCGGATAAATATTTAATCGAATCTTGATGGAGCTTTAAGTTTATCTGTTTATTAGCGAAGATCTGTGTAAAAGCGATTTAAACAATCATTAGTTTCTGTGGATCTAATATAGGGAAGGAGATATTTATTTGTTTTAACTGATTTGCTTCTCCGTATGAGCAGATTTCAGTTAAAATCTCTTCGAGGTCTGCTCAATCCCTATGGGATCGACAAGGTAAATTAATCTTGGAAATAATTATTATGGAGTCTTTTTTCTTGAAGAAGTTCTGTTCAGGTTCTGAAAGTGGGGATTTATCTGAAAATTTTAGTTTCGAATCCAACACTCTTTCAAGTTCAGTATCTTGCATGGGCAAGGTGAAAAAAGAAGGATTCGCATTTTTAGTCAGTAAATGAGGACAATTAGTCTCAGTTATTAAGACTGAGGAATTGGTTGTTGACGATGGAGCTGGATTTGGAGTAATAATACTCGTGATGGGAGTGTTCAAATTCGCCTGAGCTCTAGCTTGATTCCTCGTTACCACATTTACGCAGGTGGTAGGTTGTGCGAAATTTTCGCTACGTTCTGGAATAGCTCTACTGAGAGCGTCTGCATTTGTGTTGAGCTTACATGATCTATGGACTATTTTGTAGTCATATTCCTCAAAACGTATTCTCCATCTCGTCAGTCTTGAGGAGTGGTCTTTCAGATTCACGAGCCATACTAATGGTTTATGGTCAGTTATAATTGTGAACTGTCTACCATAAACGTATGGTCTGAATTGCTCAACTGCGAAAACGATGGCTAAAAGCTCTTTTTATATTGTTGAGTAACGAGTCTCTGCACCATTGAAAACTCGACTTACATAGGCGATTGGGTGATCTCCGTGATCATCAACTTGTGAAAGGACAGCCCCGATGGCGTAGTCACTGGCATCGGAGGTGAGAAAAAATCCTTTGTCAAAATCGGGATATGATAGAATTGGTGCTGAAATAAGTTTATTGTATAATTCGCAAAATGCTTCATCACAAATTGCGTCCAACTTGAAAGGCATAGGTTTCTTTAAAAGATTTGTAAGTGGTTTAGTTATTTTTGAAAATTTTGGTACAATGCCGCGATAGTAGCCGACGAAACCAAGGAAGGCCTCGATATCCTTTTCCTTCTTGGGTCTCGGATAGGACTGAACTTACTTTATCTTTGCAGGGTCTTGGTTGACTCCATTTTCTGTAATTATGTACCCTAAATACATAATTTATGTCCATAAGAAATGGCACTTGTCTGGTTGTAATTCTCCAATTGAAACTGCGGAGACGGCTAAATACTACTGTGAGTCTTGTATTATGGTCTTTGAGATTGTATCCATGGACTACAATATCGTCCATGTATACGAAGCAAGCCTTGAAGTCCAGATAAAACATTGTTCAGGGCTCGTTGAAAAGTAGCAGTGGCTTTAAACGAAATCGAAATGGCATACGACTGTATTCGAAGTGGCCATAGGGTGTGCTAAAGGCAGTTTTCTCCCTGTCCTTCGAGTCCATTTTTATCTGGTGGAATCCACTGGCTAAGTCGAGTGTGGTAAAATATTTCAACTTCCCCAACTGGTCTTATATAACGGTGTTATTAAGCAGCGGGTACGCATCGCCAATACTAATGTCGTTAATACGACGAAAATCTACCACTACTCGCCACTTTTTGTTTCCATTCTCACCTCGGGATTTTTAGTTACCAGGAGAAGTGGAGAATTCCTGAGACTATGTGAAGGTCTGATGATGTCTGACTTAAGCATTTGTTGTATTTTCCTGTTTATCTCAGCTCGGCTTGCTTCAGAAAGTCTATAAGGCTTGGTATAAATTGGCGGTTTGTCTTGGAGTGTCTCGATTTTGTGGGTAATCGCATCAGTATATGAAAGGAAATCCCGTTCTATGAAGAAGAGATTGTTGAATTCCCTACGGATATTGCGAATACTCTCAGACTCCTCTGAATTACAGTTATCCAATGTTATAAGGTTTTGCAGTTTATTTATTCTGCCCTTAATTGGATCTCTTTCAGAGTCTGTGGAGATAACCACAAAGTCGTCCAAGTCTTGATAAACTGGATTCACCTCGTAGGGGCCCAGATCGGCGTCCTCCTCATTTGTGTTGAGGATTAGGACTGTTGCAATTCCGTTGACTGGTTCGACGATCGAGTTTCCGAGAAATAAACCTGGCCTTATTTCTTTCTTAAAACAGACAGATTGATGTTGAATAGAAGGAGTTGGAATTTCAATAATGAGCTCGGATCGAGCCGGAATTTTAATTTTATTTAATTTATCCGATTCTTTCGGATTTTTAATAGCAAGGAGATATGATTCCAAATTTTGTGGAGTTTGGAAGGAGTTATACGATGATTCCGGCTCGATAGAGTTTGAAGCAGATACGACTTTATTGAAATTCCTTGACATTTTGGATTTATTCTTGGAATTCACTTTTTGTGAATTTATTGATGAAGGAGATAGAATTTTACTAGATACAGCGTTTTGTGCGGCTGTAGATGGAGATATACTTTTGCGTTTTTGCTTCATTTCTTGTGAAGCTACGGATGGAGTTTTATTTTCACTAGTGAGTTTCACTCTGTTGGGACCTGTTGATGGAGATAGATTTTTATTATTTTCTCGCTTCACTTCTTGTGAAACTTTGGATGGAGATATATTAGTATTGCTTTGTGAAGCAATTGTTAGAGATGAATTTTTATAATTTTTACTGTTGGAGAATGTTATCTCCGTATACTATAAACTTTTAGTATGAGACCTCTTTTCTGGGACTTCGCTTTTCAAATTAACATATGGGTAATTAGTGCAATATTCTTCGTAAGGATAGAATTCATTTGATTCATTTACTTCTAGAGATATAAGTTTATTTTTATAGTCGATACTCGCATTGTATTGAGATAAAAAGTCATGACCAAGTAGGCCATCGTATGAGAGGATGGAGTTATTTCCCACAATTTGAAATGGGTGTTCTAGGATGGAGTTATTATGTTCAGAACTTAAGTTTAACTTAGCAAAAATGAGTCCTTCTGTAGAAGAGCATCTTTGTAGCAGATGCTAGCTGGCTTCAATGGATGGAGTTTAAATAAGCTGATCTCTGCTCCAGTATCAATTAAAAATGTAAGTTTTGGAGCAGAGCAGATGTTGACAGGCAAATGAAGCGTTAGTGAATTTTTATTTATTTGAACTGGGATACGTATTGATTTATTTTTGTCTAGTTTCCTGCCGATATTGCCTCCGGCTTTCGATGAATCTGTGCCGCTGTTTCTATCTGCGAGGGGTTGCCGGAATTGACCCCCGCTGCAACCAGTTTCCCTGCCTGGATGCCGATGGACTTTTGCTATTTCTAGTCTGTGGTGATGGTGATCTACCCGAGATATTGGCATTATTATATCCCGGCGGTGGAGTTCGACTTTCTCGGAGTACAGGCTGCTACCAGTTCCCGTTTTGTGGCTGTCTATTAGCCATGTTTGCCAGTGGAATTGTATTTATTTTCCGAAAATTATTTTATTTTCCTGGGCTGTTGTTAGAACGATTATTATTCGCAGCTCTTGTCCTGCATTCTTCTATGGTGTGCCCAATTCTATGACAATATCGGCAAGACGGGACCGGCGACGGAGATGTGATCTTATTGAAATTTGGCGGGAGTTGTAGTTGCGAGTTTGCCGTGTCCCTAGGTAATCAAACACTTCATTCTCAACAAATTCACTACATTTATTTAATTCACTGATATCACTAACTTAACTTTAACTTTAACTTAATCTAACTATCAGCGCCGACCCTTCGCTGTTTAATTGTAACCCGAACTGACCACACCACATTCAGTTGCGCACCTCGAAAACTTGCACACGGAAATCGGAAGTAGAACATGACCCTCAAGATAATGTAATTATAATGCGGTAATATTCTACAACCGATGACGAAAACTACTGGCCAATGTCACTGATAGCAAGCAGCTGTGCTGTTGTAAACAAAACGGGCAATGACCGTACTCTATGCGAAGTAGCATGTTTAGTCACTGCCGCTGTAATGTAAACAATCATCACATTATTCAGCAATAAGCGGATACCTTACTCTGCGAAGTAATGTGTTCCGCTATAGCTTGCTACTTTACTACCGGTACACCTGCCATGCTCTTGCTTCCGCGTACCAGCAGACTGGGCCACAACATCCCTCCCCCCTGGAAAAACTAGTTTCCAGAGGAACTAGGTCCGGTGTGTTCATTTAGGGTATCCAATCAAAGGCTGTTGGACTTACAATTTTTTAAATTAAATTAAATTAAATTTATACCTTAATAAAATTATAGCTTGCCTGACAATTTTGTTTTTTGTCTTTACATATTTTTATTTTTTTTTTTACAATTACAACTCTTTCTCTTAGACTATATAGTTACTCGTACTTTAAATATTTTTTTTATTGAAATTTTTTTTTTTTACATACATTTATTATCACTTCATTTCTGTTCATCTTTTTTTTTTTTACAAACGCCTCTATGTAATACATGTCTTATATTCCTTATAACGAATTTTATTTTTTTACTTTAATTATTCACATTTTTCTTCCTTGAAGTTCTTACACAATATAAATTTTTCCTTTTAAACACATTTTGATCAATATAATTTACTACATTTCAGTTTCTTTCTTTCTCAACCTTAGTTTCTTAATTCATCCATCCTATTGTTAGTGCATTCATATCTTCCTATAACAAAATATTGATCACAGTTTTTATTACCAAACAGAATATATACAAGATATTCTTTCATTTATTTCTTGTGACATTTTTATCGCCTCTAATTTTAAGCTTTATAATTATTATTTCTATCTTATACTACCTCTAATCTGCACAAATATTGTTTCTATTTTATACCACCTATAATTTATTTTTCCAAACTACAGATTTCCAGAAGCTAACTATTTACCAAAATATCTACAGTCTATTTCCCTAACACTGACTTCTCCAGCTGTACGAGCAAGTTTTTAACGGCGGTAGGCTTGTTGGATTGTATGCACTATTACCTCGATGCCATTCGGATCCTTTGTTCTCAAGGTGTTACTCCAGTTTCGTAGTTTGGGTGTTCCTGGTTGATCTCAGAACGAACGGCCACGTTGGTTTGTACGAGTGCCTACTTGTGAATGGCTATGATTCCATCCCACAGATAGACCATAATTGCTGTCCTATTCGCTTTGGGACTGCTCTCTTCGGAAGTTTTGTAAGGTGTTTCGAATAGGGAGGTTCCGGGTAAAGTAAACTGGCGGGTTATGCTGTTGCGATTTCTACATATAATGCTCATTGTTTACTTTAACCGTGCTGAACGTTTTCACATGCCTTTGTACACTCTGATGATCTTTGACTTCTATTTTTGTACCATTTCAATATGCATGATGGAGTTCTCCCAATTATATGTATTGGGAGTCCACCCATACATAAAAAAAATACACTTTCTCTATTTATATTGAAAGTCTTGTAATACTTTTTTTTAGCTTACTTTTTTTTTTAACTTTTTCGACTATCTGTCTTAAATTTGTGAAGGTTATATCACCCTTATTTTCAGCCTCATCTTTGACACACAGTGAGACCTTGCAGATAATTCAAATGTTTTCCATTTGATTCGCTATGTTTTTCGTTACTTAAACGTCTTCTAAACTCTCAGACACTTCAGAGTTGTGTATATCTGAGGGCTGATGAGTGCGAAATGCCTTTCTCTCAGTCATTTAATGTTTAGTTTTATACTTTATTTTGTTTTTTATATATATTATTTTATATATTTTCATACCCACAGTATTGGTCTGATGATCCAAATTGGTGGTTCTGGAACTGATGGAATCGCCAATTCTGCTTACGCATTGAGGTTGTTTTACTCTGCTGATATTCTCTACTCGCAATTTATTTTCAATCTTGTACTTATTTACGTATATAATTATATACTTATATATATATATATATTTTAAACACTAGTATGTCTAATTATTTTCTTAATTTTTCTTTATTTCCCTTATTCTACAATTTTATACCTTAAACATTTATTACATATTTTTTACATTTACACTTTCAAACCTGAATATTCTTCTAACCTATTTAATCTGCCTTATATAATTTTTTTCGAATGATTTCTAACAAATTTGTTTGCACGTATGAGATATTTTTCCCCAATTTAACTTTCTCTCTGTTTTTTTTTACTTGTTCACCTTTTTTTTATATTATATTTTTTCTTTTCTTTAATAATTATTTTCATATGTATATATATATATATTGTGTATATTTTTTATAAAAACTTCTCTTAAATTTCTAATTCTTCTTTTTTTTCATAAATCTCAATTTTTAACATTATATTTCTCTTTATTTTCTTTAGTCTTTTGTTTTTATCTTTCTATTTCAATCTTGCTCATAATTTTGTCAAGTAATATTTTCTCAGTTTTTTACGTTTTTATCTATAAATTTACCTTACTGATTGGTTCCTGTTCTCAGTTTTTTTATGTTTTTATCTATAAATTTACCTTACTGGTTGGTTCCAAGTCCAACGGAATAGATACAGGGTCACGTTTATACCTCCTTCCATATTCTTTCTCGCCACAGACTCATCAAACTCAGCTCATCAAATTTCTTCTGAAATTAGAGGGAATTTGTTGGAAATTTCTTTGGTTAAGTCCCCCGAATCCTGGGTCATAACCGTTACTTACCATGTACATACCGTTGGGGTTTGAAGTAAATTTTTTCCTCTCGGTTCTATTACGAATCGGTGCTACCGTATCTGTTTGATAAATATATTTTGGTAACTTTAACTTACCCCTACGTGGCATCCTCTGAGATCGCCGTTGTTGCAAATGGAAGTTGTAATTACCCTTATGGTCCCATCCAGGTCGTCTGGAAAGCTTACGTGGTTGCGCTTGTCCATGCATAGCATTTGGGTCTTTGATAAAATAGGCTTCTGCATTAGCGATTCTCAAGAATTCACGTCCATTCTTCCGACTATTTCCGCTGTGTACGTTATACCTGTGTTGTCTGGTCAACCGTACGCTTAATTCCTCGGTTATAGGCTCCAATATAAGTACTCTTTTATCTGCATGTCGCGAATTTTTGTCGACACTAAGTGACGTATTTTTTAATTCAGATTGTCGGTTATAAACGCCTGATGCCATGTTTTCTGTCGTGTTGACCATCTTCTTCTCAATCCTGGCCGGAAATGGATTTTCTTGACTGCTATTTAGCCAAGCTGCGGGTCCGACTTGTGCACAAGCTGCGAAATTTTCACAAGAATCACTTTCTCCCATGCCTTTGCTGGCGTCTTGTATCCACAGCTTCATATTTATGCAGTCGATGATAGCTCTCCTACCGAGAAAATCCATTCCGAGTATACCGTCGGCTGGAATTGAATCCGTATCACTAATGGCGTTAAATTTGCAGGCATGCTGGCTGTTGTCTATCTGCAATTTTGCCTCGCAAGTACGAATGGAGCTCCTAGCGGATCCGAACAGTCCTCCAATTCTAATTTTCTGATGTTTCTGTATGGGCGTATTCCTCTTCATCCTATTAACTTTAATTATGCTACATGAAGATCCAGTATCTATTAAAAGCATTAACTTACCTTGTAATGCTGTATCCGATGGAACCGTGATGATAAACTTATTCTGGGAATTTAATTTTTCACTGGCCTTTTCTGCTAAGTATTTCTTCAGGCAGTTCGCTGTATAGTGATCCCGAGTTCGGCAAAATTGACAGTAAAGCCCTTCCCCTCCTGGATGGGTTCTTCCAACAATGCCTTCTTTAATGTCTGCGACTCTGACGACATGATGTATTCGGCAGTTGGACGTTTCATGCCCATATTGCTGACATTCTGCACAGAAGGGTTGCTTGTGACACTCTCTCGCGAAATGTCCCTGCTGGCCGCACTTGAAGCAATGGCTGAGTCTGTGTCCATATGCGTTTCTAGGATATCCTCTGTACGATTCTGTGTGAATCGGCTTTAACAAAGAGAAAGGTTTTTCCTGAGGTGCAGGTACATCTCCGTTAAAGTAGTCGCTTTTCCCTCCTTCCTGTGAAAAACCTTTATTGTTTGGTACCCTAAGTTGAAGTCTTATCGCATCCTTTTCAGAGAATTCAGCTTCTGCTTGCACCGCCTTTAATGAATCAAACTTTTGTCCTGTTAGGCGAGTCCGAATAGCCTGATTCCATACTCCAGCTTTAAATGTGGCTATCGCGTCCGCTTCCAACTCCGCCAGTAATCCTTCATCTTTACCTAGGTACTTTGCAGAAACAGCACTTTTAATCTGATCCAACAGTTCCTTCATTTTGTCCGCAAACTCTCGGATCCCTTCTCCTGGCCTTTGTCGACATGCTAGCAACTTTGTCCGTAGCTCGCTGAACGATATCCGTGGCATATAAGCGGCTTTGATTGACTTTTGTAATGCTTCCAAGTCCTTTGGCTCTTCACAGCTCATCAGATAGTAAGCATCGTCTGCCAGTCGATATGTCACACACTTCATAAAGATGCCTTACTCTGCGGTTTCCAACCGGTCGTATAGATCTTTACAACAACTCAGAAATCGATGCACTTCCTTCGCTAACTGTGCAGATCTTTCCCCAGAGAACATTGGTACATATTTAGACACCATGTCCTTAATTTTATCATGTGCATCGGCCATATTGTATTTTATCGGGCCGCCTCCGTTGATCTTCGTCTCTATTGTCTGTTTGTTTCTATTGTCAACTAATGCTCCCCTGGTCGCGAAATTTTTCTGGCAGTAATCGACTAACTGTTAAGTCCTTTCTCTAATTCCGCTGGAATCTCTTCCGTTTCTTCCAATTGCTTCTTTATCTTTTAACGCTTTACTTGACATTCATTTAATTTTTCCGTTCTGCTCTTCAATACTTTTTTCTAAGCCTCGAATTTAATTAGCTCCTCCCTTGTCAGTACATTACTCCTTCCTGATGACATTTATGATCTCTGAACCCGAAGATTATCTGATCACTGCTATTACTATCTCGACACTATGCACTTAAATATCACTTCTAACTGCCACCCAAGATTAAATACTTATGACAACCGATACATTTGACTTTACTAACATTAGACACGTCACTTCAACAAAGATCAATCCCGGCACTCGTGATCTCTAATTTAAATGTTGATAACGAGAACCGTAAACGAAAAATATGCGCAAAATCGTCGCTAACAAGACAAAAAAATTGTCGCTAACAAAACAAAACCCAAAACAAAAAATTCCCCGATGAAATAATTACTTATATTTTAAATTTTACACCTAGCACACGAGAAAAATTCCAAACACCCATAACTATTAACGATTAACACAAAAACTCACACTCAGCATTACAATAGTATTTTAGGCTGAAAGATCCTACTTAATAAACTTATTATAACACTTCTTAAATTTAACCTGAAAAGTAAATTAAATTAAACAGATATTTTTTTCAAAACAAAAATAAAAATACCAAAAGTTTTAAAAATTTTTACTCATAAATAAAACAATACAAAAACAAAAACCTTAGTTTCACCGGCTGCGCCAAATGTCGTGTCCCTAGGTAATCAAACACTTCATTCTCAACAAATTCACTACATTTATTTAATTCACTGATATCACTAACTTAACTTTAACTTTAACTTAATCTAACTATTAGCGCCGACCCATCGCTGTTTAATTGTAACCCGAACTGACCACACCACATTCAGTTGCGCACCTCGAAAACTTGCGCACGGAAATCGGAAGTAGAACATGACCCTCAAGATAATGTAATTATGATGCGGTAATATTCTACAACCGATGACGAAAACTACTGGCCAATGTCACTGATAGCAAGCAGCTGTGCTGTTGTAAACAAAACGGGCAATGACCGTACTCTATGCGAAGTAGCATGTTTAGTCACTGCCGCTGTAATGTAAACAATCATCACATTATTTAGCAATAAGCGGATACTTTACTCTGCGAAGTAATGTGTTCCGCTATAGCTTGCTACTTTACTACCGGTACACCTGCCATGCTCTTGCTTCCGCGTACCGGCAGACTGGGCCACAACAAGTTTAGTTTTGGAACTGCGTTGAAATTTTGCGTGGAGCATTGTATGACTGGGCAGCTTGTTGCAGCATGCCCCAGTCTATTACATTTGAAGTATTGTAAATTATGACTCGTATTTTGTCTGAAATGGACTGGATTTGTCTTGTAATTCGTTTGAAAGACAGCTTGTTTGAGCTCACAAACGTGATGCATGATCTAAAATATGTGATTTTAATGCAGAAAAAGATTTACCGGAATGCACTTTGGCTAAAGTTTGGAGTTGGGGATTAATTAGCCCATCCTCAATAGCTCACACTGCTTGATATTCGTTATCTTTTTAAAGAGATTTTAAAAGAACTTTATCACTTGTATATGATTGTGTGGCTTCATTTAATTTAAATAGATTTGTGTTAAGTCTCTGAAGGAAATCTTTCACGCTTTCCCCTATTCTCTGTTTAGAATTATTTAATTGAGACTGTAGTGTAGTTCTGGGAATTTCTACCTCGAAAGTATGAGTTAAAATTGATTTTAAAGTAGGCCAATCTTCAATTTGATTGTACCTGAAGATATCGTAGGCCTCTGCGGATAATTTACTCCTTATTAAACTAAGGAGGGAGTGTTTTTCGCTTGCCGTCGTTACTGTTGCGTATGAATCATCACAGCTTGAAATGAATTTGTGGAGATCTTTCGGATTTCCATTGAAATTGGGAATTAATGTTCTCGCGTCAGATAAGAAAAAAATTTGATTGGTCTCTGAAAGAGACACTGTGGTAATGCTGTGTGCAATTATTTGTAGTATTTGTTACATTTTGGAATCGAGAGTCCAATTGTTCTTGCAGCTTAGTTACAGTGTCTGAGAATGATGTATCCATGTTTATGTAAACATTATAAGATTATTTCGTTATGTGTTTCTTAAAAATCGTCCCAATATTTGTGCAAAGAGTTTAATTTTTGGTTTAGATATGCCAGGGTTGCAGTTGTAAGTGAATTATTATCTATAGACTGAATAATATGGGATAGTGTCTTTCGTCTATCTTCTTGCAATCGAAACCGTACTGTATTTGATTGATAATTGTCTATGCTGTCCTGGTTATCACCTGCAGTTGTTTTTCGTGAAATTTTTGGAAGTGGAATGTAAAACGGGTTAATTTTGCGCTCTGTGTGGATTTATATGGATTTCAACCTATCAGACAGAGTTGCCTTTGTAAGATTGTACCAGTCTTCTGTTTTGTCATAGCATGACTCCTTAAAATAATCATGAGTTTCAGTAATATCTTCATGATCTTGAATCAGGGTCTCCGTTTTTTCAAATGAAGCCCATACGTCTTACAAATTTTGAAGTTTTTCAGAAGTAAATTCTGAAGTCCTTTTGCTTTTATTCGCTCTGTGATACTCGGCTAGAATTTGTCTAATTTCTGATATTTTTGGGACTTGTGACAAGCAGAGTTCATCGAAAGATTTGTTTACTTCAGTCATGTTGGTATGTATGTAAGGTGTAAAAATTCGGAAAAAGGGGAAACAAATTTTCAGCAAAAATTAAGGAGTATACGCTGATATGAAGACAAAAACACGTGATTCTCAATTTTAAATGTACTGAGCTGTATTTATTGCAACTGCTAAACAGCAGGTTGAAAGAAATTTAATTCTTAAAAGTCGTATAGGGTGGATTTTGTTGATAATAATTAAGTAATATAAATACATAATATAATAATATTAATATATAATATAATAATAATAAAATATTAATATAAAGACTGTAGTGCTCTAATAACTTGCCAAGTAACTAAATCAAAACGAATCTGAAAGAATTTGTGTTGGTTGATTCTTATTCGCGAATATGTACATATTTGGTATAACTTTGAAAAGTTCACGTAGACCTTTGGGGTAGTTATCATACATAAGTAAGATAACAAACTGAGATCGACAGATGGGATGGGAGTGAATGGGAATTGAGTTTATGTTAATTATATTTAAATATATGTATGATTAAATAAAAAATGAAATTGTTGTAAAACTGTATGGAAAGTAGAATGAGCTGTTTATGTCTCAATGTTAGTTTTGTATAAGTCGGAGAATTGGGTTGAAATTTGGGATAAAATTTATTAAAATTTTTATAAAAGAGGTAAAAAAAAATTTGTTGTTAATTATAATTAAATATATATCTAATATATATGTGTGTGATTACAGTATAGAAGATGTGGTAAAAGTACGTGCAGAAATTGGTTAAGACTCTCAACAACAGTGCGTAAATATTTGCCTTTAAATAAAATTGTGGGTTAAATGTAAGGGAAGAGGAGAAAAAAATGTAGCAATAGGAAATAAAAAAAATTGAATTAATTCCTTTTCCAAAAGGACAATTTTTAATTTTTTTTTTTTGATGCAATGGGATAGGGAAAAAAAATTGCAATTAAAAAGCATTCTAAATTGTTGGTGCAATATGAAAACAAAAAAAAAATTTCCTTTTTAAAAAGACTAAGTATTTTTCCGATTAAATAAAAAGAGCAGTTGCATCAAAATTTCTATCTCCAAACAAAATCTTTCTCCTGATCAATAAACTTAAGAATTTATATTACAGGGTATTGATTCTTGGTTTATCAAACTCCTCTGGCCAGCAAGTTGACGAAGACTTGCCGCAGAGCAGCGTATTTTGCGTACACACGCAAAAAATAATATAAATTTTTTTTACACAAATCAGGAAAATTTTTGTAAAAAAAACAAAAAAAGAATTTTTTTTTCTACATTAGAATTTATCCAAGTGTTGGCCTTTAGTTCCGATAGCTGTGATAACGTTGCTAGAGATGTAATATTTGGAGTCCTTTGTCAGGCGTTTTCATTTTTGATAATGCTGCTGAGGAATGAAGATAATGATGATGATGATAGTGAAGAAACGTCGCGCGTCCGGAACGACGATTTCTTGTAGTCTTCCTTCTGGGAATCGTCTTTTTGAGGCAGGGATGAAGCCTCCTTGGGTCCCACGGTGAGCGCTCTGGCACTTAAACTTTATTGTCGTATTTGCTATTATTTCTATTCCTCTAAGCACCCTTTTTAGGGTACCCGGGCTTATTTTTTCTTTCTATTATTTGTTATGTGTTTTGTAGAAATGTACTATTTATACTATTTATTGTTGTTTATTGTTGCAATTCCGTTGACTGGTTCGACGATCGAGTTTCCGAGAAATAAACCTGGCCTTATTTCTTTCTTAAAACAGACAGATTGATGTTGAATAGAAGGAGTTGGAATTTCAATAATGAGCTCGGATCGAGCCGGAATTTTAATTTTATTTAATTTATCCGATTCTTTCGGATTTTTAATAGCAAGGAGATATGATTCCAAATTTTGTGGAGTTTGGAAGGAGTTATACGATGATTCCGGCTCGATAGAGTTTGAAGGAGATACGACTTTATTGAAATTCCTTGACATTTTGGATTTATTCTTGGAATTCACTTTTTGTGAATTTATTGATGAAGGAGATAGAATTTTACTAGATACAGCGTTTTGTGCGGCTGTAGATGGAGATATACTTTTGCGTTTTTGCTTCATTTCTTGTGAAGCTACGGATGGAGTTTTATTTTCACTAGTGAGTTTCACTCTGTTGGGACCTGTTGATGGAGATAGATTTTTATTATTTTCTCGCTTCACTTCTTGTGAAACTTTGGATGGAGATATATTAGTATTGCTTTGTGAAGCAATTGTTAGAGATGAATTTTTATAATTTTTACTGTTGGAGAATGTTATCTCCGTATACTATAAACTTTTAGTATGAGACCTCTTTTCTGGGACTTCGCTTTTCAAATTAACATATGGGTAATTAGTGCAATATTCTTCGTAAGGATAGAATTCATTTGATTCGTTTACTTCTAGAGATATAAGTTTATTTTTATAGTCGATACTCGCATTGTATTGAGATAAAAAGTCATGACCAAGTAGGCCATCGTATGAGAGGATGGAGTTATTTCCCACAATTTGAAATGGGTGTTCTAGGATGGAGTTATTATGTTCAGAACTTAAGTTTAACTTAGCAAAAATGAGTCCTTCTGTAGAAGAGCATCTTTGTAGCAGATGCTAGCTGGCTTCAATGGATGGAGTTTAAATAAGCTGATCTCTGCTCCAGTATCAATTAAAAATGTAAGTTTTGGAGCAGAGCAGATGTTGACAGGCAAATGAAGCGTTAGTGAATTTTTATTTATTTGAACTGGGATACGTATTGATTTATTTTTGTCTAGTTTCCTGCCGATATTGCCTCCGGCTTTCGATGAATCTGTGCCGCTGTTTCTATCTGCGAGGGGTTGCCGGAATTGACCCCCGCTGCAACCAGTTTCCCTGCCTGGATGCCGATGGACTTTTGCTATTTCTAGTCTGTGGTGATGGTGATCTACCCGAGATATTGGCATTATTATATCCCGGCGGTGGAGTTCGACTTTCTCGGAGTACAGGCTGCTACCAGTTCCCGTTTTGTGGCTGTCTATTAGCCATGTTTGCCAGTGGAATTGTATTTATTTTCCGAAAATTATTTTATTTTCCTGGGCTGTTGTTAGAACGATTATTATTCGCAGCTCTTGTCCTGCATTCTTCTATGGTGTGCCCAATTCTATGACAATATCGGGAAGACGGGACCGGCGACGGAGATGTGATCTTATTGAAATTTGGCGGGAGTTGTAGTTGCGAGTTTGCCGTGTCCCTAGGTAATCAAACACTTCATTCTCAACAAATTCACTACATTTATTTAATTCACTGATATCACTAACTTAACTTTACCTTTAACTTAATCTAACTATCAGCGCCGACCCTTCGCTGTTTAATTGTAACCCGAACTGACCACACCACATTCAGTTGCGCACCTCGAAAACTTGCACACGGAAATCGGAAGTAGAACATGACCCTCAAGATAATGTAATTATAATGCGGTAATATTCTACAACCGATGACGAAAACTACTGGCCAATGTCACTGATAGCAAGCAGCTGTGCTGTTGTAAACAAAACGGGCAATGACCGTACTCTATGCGAAGTAGCATGTTTAGTCACTGCCGCTGTAATGTAAACAATCATCACATTATTCAGCAATAAGCGGATACCTTACTCTGCGAAGTAATGTGTTCCGCTATAGCTTGCTACTTTACTACCGGTACACCTGCCATGCTCTTGCTTCCGCGTACCAGCAGACTGGGCCACAACATCCCTCCCCCCTGGAAAAACTAGTTTCCAGAGGAACTAGGTCCGGTGTGTTCATTTAGGGTATCCAATCAAAGGCTGTTGGACTTACAATTTTTTAAATTAAATTAAATTAAATTTATACCTTAATAAAATTATAGCTTGCCTGACAATTTTGTTTTTTGTCTTTACATATTTTTATTTTTTTTTTTACAATTACAACTCTTTCTCTTAGACTATATAGTTACTCGTACTTTAAATATTTTTTTTATTGAAATTTTTTTTTTTTACATACATTTATTATCACTTCATTTCTGTTCATCTTTTTTTTTTTTACAAACGCCTCTATGTAATACATGTCTTATATTCCTTATAACGAATTTTATTTTTTTACTTTAATTATTCACATTTTTCTTCCTTGAAGTTCTTACACAATATAAATTTTTCCTTTTAAACACATTTTGATCAATATAATTTACTATATTTCAGTTTCTTTCTTTCTCAACCTTAGTTTCTTAATTCATCCATCCTATTGTTAGTGCATTCATATCTTCCTATAACAAAATATTGATCACAGTTTTTATTACCAAACAGAATATATACAAGATATTCTTTCATTTATTTCTTGTGACATTTTTATCGCCTCTAATTTTAAGCTTTATAATTATTATTTCTATCTTATACTACCTCTAATCTGCACAAATATTGTTTCTATTTTATACCACCTATAATTTATTTTTCCAAACTACAGATTTCCAGAAGCTAACTATTTACCAAAATATCTACAGTCTATTTCCCTAACACTGACTTCTCCAGCTGTACGAGCAAGTTTTTAACGGCGGTAGGCTTGTTGGATTGTATGCACTATTACCTCGATGCCATTCGGATCCTTTGTTCTCAAGGTGTTACTCCAGTTTCGTAGTTTGGGTGTTCCTGGTTGATCTCAGAACGAACGGCCACGTTGGTTTGTACGAGTGCCTACTTGTGAATGGCTATGATTCCATCCCACAGATAGACCATAATTGCTGTCCTATTCGCTTTGGGACTGCTCTCTTCGGAAGTTTTGTAAGGTGTTTCGAATAGGGAGGTTCCGGGTAAAGTAAACTGGCGGGTTATGCTGTTGCGATTTCTACATATAATGCTCATTGTTTACTTTAACCGTGCTGAACGTTTTCACATGCCTTTGTACACTCTGATGATCTTTGACTTCTATTTTTGTACCATTTCAATATGCATGATGGAGTTCTCCCAATTATATGTATTGGGAGTCCACCCATACATAAAAAAAATACACTTTCTCTATTTATATTGAAAGTCTTGTAATACTTTTTTTTAGCTTACTTTTTTTTTAACTTTTTCGACTATCTGTCTTAAATTTGTGAAGGTTATATCACCCTTATTTTCAGCCTCATCTTTGACACACAGTGAGACCTTGCAGATAATTCAAATGTTTTCCATTTGATTCGCTATGTTTTTCGTTACTTAAACGTCTTCTAAACTCTCAGACACTTCAGAGTTGTGTATATCTGAGGGCTGATGAGTGCGAAATGCCTTTCTCTCAGTCATTTAATGTTTAGTTTTATACTTTATTTTGTTTTTTATATATATTATTTTATATATTTTCATACCCACAGTATTGGTCTGATGATCAAATTGGTGGTTCTGGAACTGATGGAATCGCCAATTCTGCTTACGCATTGAGGTTGTTTTACTCTGCTGATATTCTCTACTCGCAATTTATTTTCAATCTTGTACTTATTTACGTATATAATTATATACTTATATATATATATATTTTTTAAACACTAGTATGTCTAATTATTTTCTTAATTTTTCTTTATTTCCCTTATTCTACAATTTTATACCTTAAACATTTATTACATATTTTTTACATTTACACTTTCAAACCTGAATATTCTTCTAACCTATTTAATCTGCCTTATATAATTTTTTTCGAATGATTTCTAACAAATTTGTTTGCACGTATGAGATATTTTTCCCCAATTTAACTTTCTCTCTGTTTTTTTTTACTTGTTCACCTTTTTTTTATATTATATTTTTTCTTTTCTTTAATAATTATTTTCATATGTATATATATATATATTGTGTATATTTTTTATAAAAACTTCTCTTAAATTTCTAATTCTTCTTTTTTTTCATAAATCTCAATTTTTAACATTACATTTCTCTTTATTTTCTTTAGTCTTTTGTTTTTATCTTTCTATTTCAATCTTGCTCATAATTTTGTCAAGTAATATTTTCTCAGTTTTTTACGTTTTTATCTATAAATTTACCTTACTGATTGGTTCCTGTTCTCAGTTTTTTTATGTTTTTATCTATAAATTTACCTTACTGGTTGGTTCCAAGTCCAACGGAATAGATACAGGGTCACGTTTATACCTCCTTCCATATTCTTTCTCGCCACAGACTCATCAAACTCAGCTCATCAAATTTCTTCTGAAATTAGAGGGAATTTGTTGGAAATTTCTTTGGTTAAGTCCCCCGAATCCTGGGTCATAACCGTTACTTACCATGTACATACCGTTGGGGTTTGAAGTAAATTTTTTCCTCTCGGTTCTATTACGAATCGGTGCTACCGTATCTGTTTGATAAATATATTTTGGTAACTTTAACTTACCCCTACGTGGCATCCTCTGAGATCGCCGTTGTTGCAAATGGAAGTTGTAATTACCCTTATGGTCCCATCCAGGTCGTCTGGAAAGCTTACGTGGTTGCGCTTGTCCATGCATAGCATTTGGGTCTTTGATAAAATAGGCTTCTGCATTAGCGATTCTCAAGAATTCACGTCCATTCTTCCGACTATTTCCGCTGTGTACGTTATACCTGTGTTGTCTGGTCAACCGTACGCTTAATTCCTCGGGTATAGGCTCCAATATAAGTACTCTTT
>OZ005740.1:126379924-126582721 GCA_963930735.1 Dioctria linearis | reverse complement strand
ACGCTGGTCACGAAAGTACTCGAATCCCACCATTACATTGCATTTGTAAACTTGCTTTGTGAAACCCCTTCCTGAATACGCTAGCCACGTCTGATCTCCATTTTACGGTGTACACATCGACCGTATCGAGTCTGTTAAGCGGAACTTGTTACGATTTGCTCTCAGGCACCTACCCTGGAATAATTCATTAAATCTTCCATCCTATGAGGATCGCTTGAAGCGTTTAAATATACACTCGCTAGAGAAACGTCGTATGGTTGCCGATATAACGTTTGTGCATTAACTCTTAAACGGGAATATTGATTCTCCATTTTTCCTTAACAAAATCTCTTTCCATGATAGTAGGCACAATTTAAGAAGGCTACCCTTGTTGGATGTTAACTCCTCAAAGTCTAAATTTAACAGGTATGAACCTGTTAATCGCATGTGTATTACTCTTAATAATACGGCTTAGCATTTTGTTCTCGACGTTTCTAAGCATGTTTTAAAAAAATGTATATATAATATTTAATCTATTTTGTTTAAAGTTTTGTGCATGTAATTTCATCTGGTGTTTGGTTTGTGTTTACTGTAACATACTAATACTAACACCGACTAAGTGGTGAAACGCATGTGTTGTTGACCGTTTATTTAATAAACGTGTCCATGCACCGAGCTTGTGTTAAGCTGGTTCTGATAGTCATTTAGCAGAAATCACAATGCACTGCTCCACTACGAGAAAAATTTTGCAAGCAAATCACCTATTCACCTCACCCAAAATTCCAATATGGAAACAAAGCAATCATCATCCGCTGACAGAAATAATGAGCAACAAGTTCAAAACTTTCTAACATCTAACATGAAGAGAGCGCTACTCTATACAGCTTTGATAAATGTCACATAACCATCTGGAATCGCAATAGTATTTAGAGCACTGATCGTCGATTCTGGATCTCAAGTTTCCATTTTAACTGAAAGGGCCTTTAAGCGAGTACAGCTTAAAGGACTCCCAACTACCCATCAACTAATTGGACTAAGTACAACGCCCACCATTCCAGCTGTAAAGGAGACAACCGTCATCATTCAGTCATTACATACCAAAATCACAATTACAAGCAACACGCTCGTGATCAAAAACATCACAGACTTGCTGCCTACCAATACGATTAAAGTGTCAAACTGGAGACACATTCACAATCTCCCATTAGGAGATCCCACCTTCTCGATTCCAGGAGAAATTGACATTCTTCTTGGAGCAGAAGTTTACAACGCCATTATTAAAAATGGCATTAAAAGAGGACCTAGCAGTACACCCACAGCCCAAAACACAGAATTGGGCTGGATTCTGGTTGGAACAGTACCAGAAGCAACAAACACTAGCAACCAACGTGATATCCACCAACTTCACCATAAACACTACGCTAGACGATCAATTAAGAAAATTTTGGGAACTCGAGGAACGTAGCACCCAACCAACACTATCAACTCTACGAACGACTCTATCAAGAGACATCTAAACGATTAGCCTCTGGCAAATATGAAGTAAACTTATCTTTCAAGACTAGAGATTCACCCGAACTTGCACAGTCCAGAAACATGGCTGTCAAACAATTTTTTCACCTAGAGATAAAATTATCCAAAATCCGACAATGCACGAACTATACAAGGAGTGCATAGATGAATACGTTCATCTTGGCCAGATGAGGCTTATCTCACCTACACAGAGAGTAGTTCACGCGACAACACTGCTTTTCATTATCTCCCGCATCACGCGGTGCTTAAAGGGAGTACCACCGCAAATCTCCGTATTTTTTAATGCATCAGCTCGTACATCAAATGGAAAATCATTAAACGGGCAGTTATCAGATGGACCCACAATCCAGCCAACGCTATGGGTGGTCCATAGCTGGTCCATACTGAGATGGCGCCTGAACAAGTTTGCATTTACAGCAGACATAGAGAAAATATACAGAGTGATACAAATGACGTCACGACACCAGAACTACCAGAGAATTATCTGGAAAGACAGTCCACATGAAAAATTAGAAGATTATATTCTGACTACGGTCCCATTTGGAACTACAGCAGCACCTTCTCTCGCCATCAGAACTTTACAGCAACTAGCAAAGGACGAAGCGAGTAATAATCCGCAAGCAGCTAAGAGTATCATGAGAGACTTCTACGTTGATGATTTGGTCTCAGGAGTACATAATTTGAATGAAGCACAACAACTACAACATGAACTCATTGAAGCTTTAGCAAAAGGGACATTCAACCTGCGCAAATGGACTGCCAACCACCATGATCTCTTAACTAATATACCACTAAATCATCGAGAGTTGAAAATGAACCTAGAATTTTCAGAGCAAGAGTCCATAAAAACACTTGGCATCCATTGGTATCCAACCACCGACTGCTTTTCATTGAAAGTTAACAATCCTGAGCCAAAAACCTCATATTCAAAGCGAATAATATTATCCGAAGTCTCATCTCTCTTCGAACCATTAGGATGGCTGGCTCCATCCATAATCACTGCAAAAATGTTAATTCAGAAACTTTAGCTCTGAAAATGCGATTGGGATGACGTTGTATCAACAGAAATATCAAAAGAGTGGAATTATTTTAAAAATCAATTACATGCAATTCAAGACATCCAGATTCCACGTTGGCTAGGCTACATGCCTAATTCAACAGATATGGAGCTCCATGGCTTTTGTGACGCATCCAACAATGTTTACTCAGCAGTTCTATCTTTAAAAATACAGACATACGAGGGCCCCAAATTACAATTGATAACATCGAAAACTAAGGTCGCTCAAATCAAACCAGTCCCAATTCCACGCTTAAAGCTATGTGGGGCTGTCCTGCTTTCGCGACTCATAAAACAAGTAAAAATTGATTTGGAATTAGAAAGAGTTAAACTAATAGCTTGCATAAATTCCAATATAGTCTTGTCATGGCTTAATAAACATCCTTCAACCTGGAAAACTTTCGTGGCCAATCGTATAACCGAAATACACGAAAATATGCCACAAGGCTCTTGGAAACACGACCCCTCCAAGGACAATCTAGCGGATGTAGCATCAAAGGGAATTTTGCCATACATCTTAGTCACTACTTCAATGTAGTGGAATGGCCCAGACTGGTTGCATAAAACTGAGGATCTACGGTCTCAACAGTCACAAGATATACATACTCAACTAGAGTATAAAAAACCAAAGGTTCTCACTACAATCATCGACGAACAAATAATCTTACTACACAAATATTCATCATTTCAAAAAACCATAAGAATCACGGCACACTGTCTCAGATTTATAAAAAGCATGCGCAAAATACAGTCCACTACTCAATATTTAACAGTGTCTGAGTTAAAAAAGGCAGAATAATGCTTAATTAGACTTCTCCAAAATATCTCCTTTTCCACCGAAATCACCCAGTCACAGAATAATCTGCCCCTTCCTAAAAAGAGTCGAATTCTCTCCCTCAATCCCAAACTCGACTCTGAGAACATGTTACGTCTCATAAATTCGCAGTTGAATTACGACCAATAAACTATAATCCTTCCCAATAATCATCACATAACCAATATTTTTATAGATAATATACATCATTATACTCTACACGGAGGCACCCAACTAATATTGAGTACTATAAGAAATCATTATTTTGGTTATTAAACGCCCGCAACATGATTAACATCGCATCCACAAATGTGTCGACTGTTTTCGATTCAATGCACAACCGAGTACTCAATTAATGAGTTCTTTACCCGCTGCTAGAGTCAACACATCTTTACCTTTCCAACACACTGGGGTAGACTATGCAGGCCCGCTTGATATGAAAACATCTGCACTTAGAGTAGCAAAAACTACTAAAGCATATATATGTCTATTCGTTTGCCTGGCCACTAAGGTCATACACATAGAGCTTGTCTCTGACAGCGATTTGTTGCACATAGAGGCCTTTGCTCATACATCTAGTCTTCGTAGGGGCAAATAGAATTCTACAATCAGACTAAGAGAAATCTATCAGAACAATTGAAAGCAATTTAGCCATCGAGTTTGCCAACCAAGGCATAACTTGACACTTCAACCCTCCTGCAGCACCTCACTTTGGAGGCTTATGGGAATCTGGTGTAAAATCCAACAAACGCCATCTCTACAAAACAATCAAGGATGCAAAACTCACATACGAAGAACTATATACAATTTTAGTTCAAATAGAGGCATGTTTAACTGCAAGACCCCTTTCTCTTCTGTCCAAAGAACCAACAATATCCTCACTCCCGGACACTTCCTCACTGGTCGTTATAATCTCACCATAGTAGAACCTCCCCCACTTAACCCACAACAACATCCTCTCAAGAGATGGCAGTACATCCAATCCCTCTCTCATAACTTTTCGAAACAATTTTCACGAGACTACTTGCAAACATTACACCAACGACAAAAATGGCAGATAGAAAAGGAAAAGGTAAAAATCTGAACTCTCGCTTTGATAAAAGAAGACCAAATACCGATTGGAACATGGCCATTAGGTCGAATTTTCATATTGGCTATAATAATTTAGTCAGAGCAGTAACCATTAAAACTGCAAAAAATATTCTCACTCGTCCAATCTTTAAAATCTGTCCACTCCCGCTGTCATCACTCGACCACCACCAGTGCACTCATCGCCTATCAAGCGAAAGGCAAGACCATTTGAGGCAGAAAAAGCATCTACTTCAGTAAAGGCTTTACGAGGGTTGCCCATACCCAACAAAGTGCTGAAATTTGGGCCCGAACCGACTCCGAATCACCCTGTGATTCGAAATGCAACAAAGCCAAGACCTCTCCTTACTAAACAAAGGGCTATGCTGCCAAGTCTACCAATTCTGCACCAAGCGATATTCACCGGGGACAGCAAATCAAACCAGCAATCTCCAAGCACACAACTTCATACGGTAAAACCTGCGGAATGCACTGATCGAAGATCTAAAACTATGAAGATACAAACAAAAGTGAGTAGACAACCTGTTCGACCAACCTAAAATTAAAAGAAAAATTAGACTAAAGGTTAAGATAAAAGGCTTACCAGCATCTGGGAAGACACAGATGCTAAGGGTCCCACGACGGCCTGAAATAAACAAAAAAAGAATTAAAAGATGAACTCAAAAGATAAACACTAAGGTAAAAAATGAATTTTTACACAACAAATTGTGTTTACATACATAGTACCTCACGATGCATGCAAACAATAACAACAAAAAAATGCAATAAACTTTATGTTCAGCAACATAGAGCATAAAGGTATCTCAAATACCCACGTACGGGCACATAATAAACCCCTTTTCAATGCATTCGTGAATACCTGAGATGAGACTTTTGTAAACAAAAACTCACCTTGCAAGGTAAACACGGTATTAGAAAATGTTGGGATTTTCACATGAAAATACACATAAAAGAAAGAAAATTACATACCAACCTGTAGTAAATGGATTATTCCCTCGTTCAACACACAAAACACTATTTTTTTACATAAATATTAACAAAAATTAACTCGCGCGCGACTGAGACTTCGCATGTAAACACCGACGTGTACTTTATACTTTCGCGACGTCCAAAATGTCATCCCGGGGTAAAACGAGACGACGAATCCGATGGGCGCGTTCGCGTCGCGATATTTTTCACGTGTTACGGGTAATTCGCGATTTTATAAATTTGCCTTTACACCAATGAGTGCGAGAGAGACACAAAGGTGTGAAACGGACATGATAAAGATAAACTAAAATGAATTTTGAGAGGAATTCTTTAAATTGAAATTAAACATGGCGAAAACGATAAGTTATGGCAAAAATTAATTATAAATTTCCCTTTACACCAATGAGTGCGAGAGAGACACAAAGGTGTGAAACGGGCATGTTAAAGATGAACTAAAATGAATTTTGAGAGGAATTCTTTAAATTGAAATTAAACATGGCGAAAACGATAAGTTATGGCAAAAATTAGAAAATGTGTCAGAATTCCTCGAAATTAAAAAGGATTTCTATGGGAAAGGTGTCAAAAAATGCAACTTGCAATTTGACATCAAATGAGAATGATAAAATTATTCAAGATTTCCAAATTTAGTTAAAAAATCAAAGAATTCGATTTTATGGATATGAAATCGGAACAAATTTTCTTATAAAAAGGGGGTTCATTCGCTCATTCCTTCTTCTTATTTTCAAAGTTGTCAAAGTGCGAGCACATGCAATAGCATTCCTCCCACAATTTGCAAGTTTTTCATAAAGTGTCATCAATAAAGGAAATAGAAATTTCAGAAACCTTAGTATATTCTTCAACAATAGAAGCATTAAATTGTTCAAAGGCAATTCGCAACAGCAACAAATTTTCAAATGAATTTATTGGTTGAATTTTAATAGCAACAAATTTAAATTAAATTCAAGGTAACTTTGTGAATTCATCATTTATCTTCAATTTGGGTTAAATTACATTGTGTTTGCATGCCAGGTGTTGGTCATACACACATGTATGAATTTAACAAAAACGATTGAAATTTTTATTCTTAATTTCTTCCTTTCAGCCATTTAACTAATTCACTTAAGTAAATCGACATTTCTAGCAATTATTTATCGTGTGAAAAATATGCCATTAGGTCAGTTTTACACAACATAATAATTGGAAATTAGATCCACCTTGAGTTCTAATTATTATTTACTTTCAGCCATTAGTAAATATATTAGTTAAGAAACAGAAATTAAAAATTGTTTTTACCTTATATATATATTGTTCCAGTACTCCTCAACGCAAAATTGCGGGATGTGAGACTTTGAACTCCTCATGTCTGACCACTTGGCCGAGCGGTCTCCAATTTGGTCTTCTGCCTGGCGTGGAAAATTCAGGCTTCCTCGGGAGCTGCGGTTGCCTTTCTTCGTGCCGGCAACGGAAACCAAAGAAGATTGCAATCAACATAACAGTGAAAAAGAAAAAAACAATTAACCAGAACAAGAAAAGGTAGACCAATTTATCAAAAATCAAAACTTCTTGAATTTTTATTGTACAAAGAAAATTGTGCTTATCGTGCAGAGCTTAGAACAAAAAACGCTTCTATATAAGTCAAAGAAAATATGGCGACTGACCTTTTGCGCCTCTACTTCTCTATCTAGTACTAACTTGTACCTCGTTTTTTTACTATTCGTCAACTCAACGACCCCTAGGTGTGAATAGTTCCCGTGGCGGGGCCACACTGACCTAATCGCTACACTTAATTTTCTATAATTATTATCATTAAATTTTCTTATCTAATTACATTTCACTTTCTCTAATTTTACAGGTTACATTTCTTATCTAATTACATTTCACTTTCTCTAATTTTACTGGTTACACTTCTTATCAAATTACGTTTTACTTTCTATCGATACATCTTGCAAAAATTCTGTGATTTCTATTTTAGTAAGAGTGAAATGCTTCTACCGATTTCATCTTAATAAGGACCGAAATGTTTCTTTAATTCTTTAAAAGTTGTTATAATTTTTGTTGTTAAAACTTTTGTTATTGTCTAGTTTCAATTACTGTCACAAATGCTTCTACTGTTTTTTTATTTTACTTTAATAATTGCCAAAGTGCTTCTTTCATTTCTGTTGTGACAAATGTCAAAAGTTTCTGTAATTTTCTTTTTAATAAAAATGTCGAAAGCCTCCATTGTTTTCTTGTGTCAACTACTGTCACATATGTTTCTACTGTTTTTATTTTAATAATTGCCAAATTGTTTGTATCATTTCTGTTTTCACAAATGTCAAAAGTTTCTGTAATTTTCTTTTTAATAAAAATGTCGAAAGCTTCTATTGCTTTCTTGTGTGAATTACTGTCACAAATGCTTCTACTGTTTTTATTTTAATAATTGCCAAAGTGCTTCTTTCATTTCTGTTTTGACAAATGTCAAAAGTTTCTGTAATTTTCTTTTTAATAAAAATGTCGAAAGCCTCCATTGTTTTCTTGTGTCAACTACTGTCACAAATGCTTCTACTGTTTTTATTTTAATAACTGCCAAATTGTTTCTTTCATTTCTGTTTTGACAAATGTCAAAAGTTGTTATGGTCGTAGCGTATTGCATATAGCAATATGCTACACGTACTGACGCGTGTGAGCCGGCCGCGATCAAGTTTAAAAAAACTGAACGCGCCCCTACGAAGCAATGCTTCCTCTAGGAGGTAACAGTCTGACAGACAGAAAAAGAAGAAGAAGAATCGACCCTGTCTTATCAACGCGTTCAAGAAGCAAAAACGTGCGAGTTAAACATCCATCATCATTTATAGTAAAGTGGAAATTATCCAACAATCCTTCGGCCATCGTTCATCTTTCTTACAAGGTAATATTTTCTCGTGAATTTCCCTAAAATTATAATACTCACATAGGTTATATTAAAAATTAGGACAAGGCAATCGAATAGGGAATGAGTCTAAGATTTGCACCTCAAGAAATACGCAAAGTTCGTGTAAAGGCACACAACACGGTGAAGGGAAGTTCATCTTCGAAATCACATTTAGCCTCATTAGCAGCTAGAACAGCAACCACCTCCTATAGATCATCAATAGCCTATACAGCTGGAATAGTAGCTGCGGTTGTAGCTATCGCAATACCGGGTGCTAATTTTACCAGCAGCAACTGTTGGAATAACCAGCTTATATGAAACAGGTAATCGTACAGTAGCAAGTAATGATTCGAGTCGAAAAACGCATTTGGGCAGTTTGACCACATCAAAACAACAATTTTGTTCTAATTGGTTCAACTATACACCATCTTCGCTTGAATCAATTCTGTAGAATTCTCCAAGGTTTCAATAATGACTGGAATAACTAAAATTGGATTAAAGACTCTTCTGGAATGTATTCGATTGCGCACATTTAGTTAATTTGGACTGCAGCAAATTCAAGTGGATGCACACTATTTGTAAATGAATCTATGGCGATTTGTTACTGATGAGAAGTAAGTGCAATAAAATATTCTTATGTCAGAGGGCATGTTATTAAACCAAAAATTAGAACAGCACACTTGCTATTATCGATCAAGATGCGAAATAAATAGTTTAAGTTATTCGTTATTTTCAAAATAATGAAATTTTCAAAATAATTTTCTAGTTTAAAATAAATTAATATAGGTAGCTCATAGTACCAATAAAATTATTAAGAGTCGTCAGTTCTCGGATGATATAGGATTGGATAATTACATAAATCGAATCATATAATACCAAGCTATAAATCTACTGCCATGCCACTTGTTATATTATTGCATAGAAAACTATTGGAATTTTTAACTCAACGCTGCTTATACAGTTTCTATTGCCATCATCTAGAAGAAGTATGTCAGCAATATTGTGTGTCTTCTTCTCCGATTCGCTTGCAGCAGGCAAGTTATGGAAATTCATCAGCCCGTCCTCCTAGTCTAGATAGGCACACATTTTGCCAAGGGATTTTGTCAAAGAGTCAACTATTATGAATTTTCAAAATCTTTTAATATACACAAGTACCCGCGAGAATATTCATTACGTTTACAAAAACATTTTCAGAAAAATTTTTGTTTTGTTTTGGCTTATTTTTTTTTGAGATCATTGTTTTATTTTATTTTTGGCGAAAATTATTATGATGATGCAAGTTCTATTCTTGCTATTACATATTATTTCTATTATTATTATTGTAGATCTCGATATCGTGAATTAAAAAGATAGGGTAGCAAGTAAGGTGAAGTTCAGTAACATTAGAGTGGTTTTATAGAAAGTTCGATTATAGTCAGTTAAAGTTCTGATATATGTATCTTCAACTATCAAAAGGTACATTAGCATTTTAGTAATACATTGAGCTGTGCGATATATCGATATATTCCGTAGTTCGAGCTAAGAGATAGACGGCTTTGTAAGTTTCAATAATGTTTCATCGAGCTTTTTATTAAAATAGCACCAAGTTTAATATTTAATTTTGCATTTGTCTTCATTATAAAGTTGCATCATCCTAGAAAGTCAAACATAGAGTGTTTAAAGAATTATCTCAGTGCTTATAGGTATGTTGTATGCAAATTACTTTTCTTACCAAGTGAATTATCTAGTATATTTCCGCCTTAGGGATTTTTCTTTTTGTTTACCATTCATTTTTTTGTGAATCTCCTTATTTAGAACATACTATTAAGATTTTCTTTCATCATTGAAATATGCATGCAATTCATAAGACTATCATTAAAATTAACTTTAATTTAACATTTATTTGCTTAGAATAAGTATATGATTACGCATATTTTCCTTCGAGATTATTTCTTAAAACACAAAAATATTATACCGTCGAATAGTTTCAATTATAACGTGAACATGACTGGCTGAGCTTTTATCTTTCCTTTCACTATCCCGGAGCCCTCGCGATTGGGATAAAGGTCTTCTAGGTTCGCCTAGTCTCTCTCTCTCATTACAGGTCAACATGGCACTTTGGATGATTGTGCCACCCAAAGTCGATGGGAGGATGGGGCTTGGCAGGAAGGCATGCCATCTGCGCCTTCAATGGAACATAGGTAAGTGACGTAAGGGTCCCTTCAGGACCGAGTGTGTGCTGGCTCGTTTATGTAGGCATAAAAAATTTTTTTTGATTATGGGCGGTGACAGCGGCAGGTATTTTCGCGAACCTCCCTAAACTCTCCGCCACCCTTAGCCGAGGTGCTAGCATGCCGCCCTGTGATATCGCTGTCATCGGTCGATCTGTCAGCTCATGCTGACAGCTTGGACTTCACGTCTTAACCATTCACTCTCATCATACTCACCATAACAAAAAAATGGCGCCCAAAATGGGGCCACCTCAATTAGACTTCGGTGGTCTAAATCTAACTTTTACTGAGGATTGTGATTACTTCGAGAGATGGGCATTTGGCTGTTAGCTAAATGCCCTGACTCGGTAATCGCATAATCAGTGGAAGTTATATGCGGACCTGGGATTAATTGTTTGGTATTAGTTGAAATTTTTCTGTAAAGTAAAGTTTTTAATGAAAGTTTTTGAAAGTTGAAGTTCAGCTTTAGGTTTGACTTCGGTCAAGCCTCAAGCCTGAACAGTTTGTTGAATTTTTTTGGTTTTTTTTGAAAGTTTTTGAAATGCTTTTGAAATTGATCTTTCCCGCTGGCCTTCTCCCATGGAAATGGTGGGTGGCCTCACGAAGACATGTCTCTGTTGGCGAACTGGCTGGACAGAGTTATGTATCTGCGAGACAGCTTCTTGGCTTCCAGCTAATTAGTTGACCAGACTCATTACTCTGTCCGGCTAGCGAACTAACTGGACATGAAGATCCGGCGAAGGAGAAGAGAAAGAGTTCTCAGAGGATGGGATTGATGCTGGAGATCTTCAGTAATCAGGAGTTGGTATATTATTAACTGCCTGGCTGAAAAATCTCTAGTAGTATTCTCAGTCTTTGATACCTCCGACTTTACTCTTCCCAGATTTCTGCAAGAACTAAGATTGTTTTCAACGCACACACTCACGTCACTTGCCTGTATCCTATTCTGACCTTGTGAGAGGGAGAGCGACCTGACCTCTTATGTGAGAGTTGGCTCCTGGAGGTGAGGGAGAAATTGTCTAACCTTTGAGAATTTTGAAACGTTTGATTTGCTTTCGTGATCCTTTTTAGATTCCTCTTAATCTTCATTTTTTTGAAGATTCTTATTCGACGAAGTTTGGTTTCCTAAATTTTTTTTCAATTTCTTCGGACGTTTGGGAAGATACTTTCTTGAACTATAATATCTGGTCCCAACTTGCAAACTTTTAATTTTAGTAGGTGCATAAAATAGCGCGGAAGACTTTTAATGGTATATAGAACCTTCCTCTTTTGTTTATGGTAATTATTTAGAAGACAAAGACCGTATATTTATGAGAATATTTTGAATTTTGTAGTTAAGGAAATTTTTATATAATTTATCGGTTCAGTAGTTCGTTTTTCGTAGGAATGTACAAATTTTTTTTCTGCATTTGAAGGCGTTTCGTTGCTTACTGCATATATACGCATTACATACCAACAATGGATTTTTATATTACGGGTATGTAACGGTTGTTAATAAGGTTGTAGTGGTAATAATTATCTACTTGGAATTTAGTTAGCCACTCTCGTTCATTCTTATCTACATAATATGCGTTAATAAAATTAAGAGTTCGTTAGCTTCGATTTTTTTGAATATCTATTAAATTTCTCTGACTATCTTTTTCAAAACTTTAGGTTGTAAAACTTTTTCCAACTTTGACTTACGATGGCTACAATGAGGACACCGCCTCCAGGGCCGAACGAAGTGACTAGGTTACGTGAGCCATGCACGATCTGTCGAGACACAAGCTGGTCAACTGAACAGAAGCCTGTCATGACCACGTGTGGACATGTCTTTCACGATGCATGTATCCAAACTTGGGTAGGCGCACATTCCAGTTGCCCTAACTGTCGACGCGGCCTCACGCCACAGGACATCACTAGTTACACGGGTGCCTTTCCAAAAAGGCCAAAGAAAGTGAAGCCCGCGAAGTCAGCCAGGCGTGACTCATTGCCAACCTTTGAATTGCCAAACCGTAACTTTGACCTGCCACCCTCTAATCGACGATCGTTGTCTCCAGGAATGCCTGACTTACATTCAAGGACTTTTGTAAGCCCGAGTCCTCGACGTGAGAGTCCAGCGCGCACAGCTCAAGACCACAACACCTCAGCTGCTACGGATGCGCTGATAGCAGGCTTGAGCATAAAGATGGAAGACCTAATAAACCGAGGTCTCCAGCAGGGTTTAAATGTTTTGCGGTCTGAGTTAGGAGACGATATCAGACAACTAGTAGCAGCAGCAATGCCGCCAGCAGACTCCACACGACCTGCTTCGTCCAGAAGCAACAGAGGCCGTCAAATGATTTCCCTAACAGGAGAAGACCATCTTTTAGGAGACCATCACCACCTTTTGGTCAACCTTTTGGTCAATCTTTTGGTCCACTTTTGGCCAACCTATAAATCAGCCCAGACCGAATCATATACCACCTCAACTACCTCAACCTCCACCACCTATGCGTGCTCCTGCTAATGTAGGATACCGATGATCAGGCAGTCCAATAAGGAGATGGAACCTGACCTATAATGGGAATAACTCGGAACTCTCAGTCGACGAGTTCATCTTCAGAGTCGAAGCGCACGCACTCCGCTCTAGAAGGGGATTTTGGGTTATTGGTCAGGAATATGTTAACGCTACTGACAGGACCAACTAAGGACTGTTATTGGTCGGTATTACGTCAAAATCCATTTCCAACGTGGGACGCCATTATGATGGGATTGTATACCTAAATGGGAACGCCTAAGGATGATTTGATAACTAGATTTCAACTGATGTCAGGAAAACAAAAGCCTGGCGAACTGTTCGCAATGTATCACCACCATCTGGGGTTGCTGCGCGATCAGTTACAGAACGCTATGCCGGACCATGAATTTCAGGAGATTGTCAAATCGAATCTCTTGCCTGAGATTCAAGAAAAAATCTGTCTGCATCCTGCTGATACGATAGGACAGCTGAGATCGCTGGTCACGCGTATCCAAGCTACACAGACACGTATTGTGACAGATGGAAGTTGGAACCTTTACCGGAACCAACGAGTGCATGAAGTTGATAATTTTCCGACATTAGACCCTGAACTGGCATTAGCGACAGGAAATGACAACAGCCTAGGTGATATATCTAGTATTTCGACCAAAAACTCTATTGTATGCTGGAACTGTGACCAGTCCGGTCACTGTTATCAAGATTGTAGACAAGAACGACAAGTTGTGTTCTGTTATGGATGTGGACGGAAGAACACCTTCAAGCCAGATTGCATTCAATGTCAACAGAAAAACTTCAGACGGGTCGGGAATACCACCACCTCTTTCCGACCAACGTTGACATCACGAGTAATCAATGCAACGAACCCTCCAGTTCAAGCTGTGAACAAGGAGGAAGGTCCGCTCCATTTGTAGACACTAACGATAACTCCCTGATATGTCCTACGATATCATTCAGTGTCTCTGATGATATCAGAAATACACCTGATTGTACGATTACGTAATTGATAGAGGCGGAGAACTTAACAGACTTCTCCGCAGATCTTCAAGCTCCCATTTCCACTTCTGGGGAGCCCATGACATTGCTAGACACTTCCTTAGAAGAGTCTTTAATCTTCGATGTCCCGTTGACACCTATAGCACGTGTAGCTGACAAAGCTACTGAGCAGGAGATTTGGCCTCCTGTCATTTCTGTTTTAAAACGGCCACCAAGCTCTGATATGACGACTGGGCGTGAGCCAGTTTTACATCCGCTGACGCCGTATCATACGCGTCAGCAGAAATACAAAGCAGCAAGTGACCGAATCTTCTCCTCAGTAGCGGAGTTAGCTGAAATAATGTTTCCGGATCGGGATATGAGACCGAAAAGAAAACGATCAACTGTTGGTTGGCTGGAATACTGTCGACGAATGAAACAAGAAAGGAAAAAACTGGCACAGATTTCCGTGTCGATGCCAGACGACATTCCACCGTACGCCGAAGTAAAGCTGCTCGGGCGAACTGAGAATGGATTACTTGATAGTGGTGCCACTCTCAGTATTCTAGGCCAAGGAGCTCTCGACAAAATTGCGGAAGCAGATGTCGAATGGAAGAAGTATCGGACACAGGTCCAAGTAGCTAATGGTGCCATGACGACTGTTCATGGTCATGTGAACTTGGACGTCACTTTCCGTGGTAAGACCCAAAACGTGCATTTTTACGCGGTTCCTGGGCTCACACAGGCACCATATCTGGGAATAGACTTCTGGCGTCTATTTGGGTTGGCTCCAGATGTCAAGGGTATAGTCGCAGAAGTGAACTCAAGTGGAATAGCTACCTCTGACACCGACTGCCACATTCTTTCTAGTTTCGATCAGCAACGCTTAGAAGTCACAAAACAGCTTTTCCCCTCTTTCGCCTCGTTAGGCCTTGGGAAAACATCACTGGTCATTCCCAAGATTGAAACGAATGACGCCGCCCCGATAAAACAGCGGTTTTATCCGATTTCGCCGGCAGTGCAAAGTTTGATGGATGCTGAATTAGAGCGAATGCTATCACTGGGTGTGATAGAGGAGAGCCAGAGTCCTTGGAGCTCTCCAGTTGTTCTGGTAAGGAAGCCTGGAAAGGTCCGGCTTTGTTTTGACGCCAGGAAGGTCAACTCTGTTACGAAGAAGGATGCCTACCCGCTACCGCAGATAGACGCATGTAATTAGTCGACTTCCTCCGGCAAATTACATAACCAGCCTGGACCTGAAAGACGCCTTCTGGCAGATCTCACTGGACGCTGATTCCAGAGAGAAGACCGCTTTCATAGTGCCTGGTCATCCTCTCTATCAGTACACAGTGATGCAATTCGGCCTATGCAACGCTCCACAAACTATGTGCCGCCTCATGGATAAAGTCATTCCTTTCGATCTTCGTGCGAACGTTCGCGTCTATTTAGACGATTTATTAATTCCGTATTCAGACTTCGATACTCATCTCACGCTGCTAGCCCGTGTAGCGGATTGTTTGAGGAAAGCTGGCCTTACTATCAACGTCGAGAAGAGTAAATTTTGTACCAAAGAGACTAAATTCTTGGGATTCATTGTAGGAAAGGGAGGTATGAGAACTGACCCTGACAAAATTTCAGCCATAGTTGACTATCCGTCACCTAAAACTGTTCGGCAGGCCCGACGCCTACTAGGTATGGCAGGATGGTATAGACGGTTCATTCCGAACTATGCTGATTTGACTGCCTCCATTACAGACACTTTGAAAAACCCGAGTCAGTTGAAATGGACACTTGAAGCCCAGACGCCTCTTGATCTTTTAAAGAAGAAACCTACTTCTACTCCGTTGCTAGTGAGTCCAGACTTCACCAAACCGTTCGTTATCCAGTGCGATGCGAGCCAACAAGGTATTGGAGGAGTGCTGCTTCAACTAGATGATGATGGCCACGAGAAGCCAATAGCCTATGTCTCGAAAAAGTTGAACTCAGCACAAAGAAATTATACCGTCACAGAGCAGGAATGCCTAGCTGCAATCTTAAGTGTACAGAAGTTCCGGCCCTTCATAGAACTTATGCCGTTTAAGATAGTGACTGATCATGCGAGCTTGAAGTGGCTGATGTCTCAAAAGGACCTCAGCGGTAGACTTGCACGGTGGAGTCTGAAGCTTCAGGGCTTCGACTTCACTATTGAGCACAGAAAAGGAAGCCTGAACGTCGTCCCTGATGCGCTGTCACGCATTCATTGTGACAGCCTCAAAACAAACGAAGATCCTGGCCAGGAAGTTGACCTTAGTTCGCCATATTTCAACTCGTTGGAATATGAGGAACTGAGGCATAAGGTTAAAACGACTTCTGGCAAACTACCAGATCTTTGCGTCAGGGATGATTTCGTTTATATCCGGACTGTTCCGAGAACAGGCGATCCTATTCAGGAAGAAGAAGCTTGGAAGCTTTGGATTCCACGAGGGCTTGTCAACGACCTCATGTCAAGGGCTCATGATCCGCCACTAGCTTCACACGGAGGCATAGGGAATACACTGGAACGTTTACGAAGACATCTGTACTGGCCACGAATGACAGTTGATGTCAGAAATTACGTAGGCGCCTGTGACGTGTGTAAAGAAACGAAAGCTCCTAATACTATCTTGCGACCACCTATGAGAGTTCAATCTGTGACAGAACGACCATGGCAAAAGCTGTACATTGATTTCTTAGGTCCATATCCCAGGTCATTTAAAGGAAACGTCTGCATTCTGATAGTTCTTGACCACTTTTCAAAATTCCCCATTCTCAAACCTATGAGAAAAGCGTCCACACTCAATGTGTGCCAATTCATTGAGACCGAAGTGTTCCACGTCTTCGGAGTCCCTGAAGCGATCGTCTCTGACAATGGAGTCCAGTTTTGCTCGACTCAGTTCACCAGATTACTGGATAAGTATGGGGTGAAGCACTTGCGAACGGCAGTTTACTCGCCGCAAGCAAACGCCTCAGAGTGAGTAAACAGGTCTCTATTGTCGGGGATTAGAGCATATATTTAGAAGGAACACACGAGATGGGATGAGAAACTGAGTCATGTAGCTAGTTCCCTCAGGAGCTCTTTCCATCAAGCTACTGGTTTCTCTCCCTATCGAACACTCTTCGGTCAACAAATGATTGAACATGGCAGCTCCTACACCATCTTGAGGAGCCTTGGGACTCTTAGTGAGCCATTGAGAGTGGATGCAGAAGACAAGATGAGATTGCTCCGTGCGAGAGTGCTGGAAAATTTACAACTTGCATTCGAACAGGGTTCAAGAGCCTACAATCTCAGGGCGAAACCTGTCGATTTCAAAGTGGGTCAAGAAGTATTTAGACGGAATTTTGGCCAAAGCGATTTCCAGTAGCAGACCAGTGCAAAACTGGGACCGAAATTTGTCAAATGTCGAGTCAGAGCCAGGAAGGGAAACGCTTACTATGAGCTTGAAGATCTGCGAGGAAAACTGTTTGGAGTCTATCACGCCAAAGACATCAGGCAGTGATAATCAGCCTAGAAACCTCGTCTACCTATTGTCGATTATTCCTGGTAGCCCTAATAAGGAATCCAGCCAGCTTCACTGGCCAACTACAGGATGCCAATGTGCCGCTTAGGACATTCTCAGCCTAGCGGCCGACATACTTTTTTGACAATACTGCAAATTTTTTCCCTTTTTCCATCTACCTAGCATAGTAATGCTACACTGCATTAATCCTTCCTACATGGTAACCCTGCGGCAGATAGCTGTCGCAGGTATTCCACTTAAATATATGTCTCTGAAAATTTTAGGACCAGCCAACATGTCACTACTTCGACGACGCCTTGGAGACACACCCTTGAACGGTCGCCTGTCTGAGAGTAGAGTGAGATGTTGTGCCGGGAAAGCCTCGTGATCAGTTCTTTAGGTTATTGATCGCAGGGCTTCCTCAGCATCCCGGTGAAGGAAGGCAGAGAGGCATCGACCGGTTGGATTTTTTAGTTTACCAGCTTGTCGATGTACCTTTGACTTCCCACACGGAGAAGCATGTCGAAAACTTATCAACGACTGACGAGACTTCAGGTATGTGTCTTCGATGCGTCATCGGTCAGGTAGAATCCGAGTGATGAGGAATGTACATTGGGTCATGGGTCGAGACACACATTGAGCGCCCGCAGTGATGAGTCCTATGTTTAAGACCGGCTAGCTCAGTCGACCATTTTTCAGCGTCGTCTGAACCACGGGTGGCGCAGATCACTCTGCCCTGTTATGGTCGTAGCGTATTGCATATAGCAATATGCCACACGTACTAACGCGTGTGAGCCGGCCGCGATCAAGTTTAAACAACTGAACGCGCCCCGGCGAAGCAATGCTTCCTCTAGGAGGTGACAGTCTGACAGACAGAAAAAGAAGAAGAAGAATCGACCCTGTCTTATCAACTCGTTCAAGAGCAAAGACGTGCGAGTTAAACATCCATCATCATTTATAGTAAAGTGGAAATTATCCAACAATCCTTCGGCCATCGTTCATCTTTCTTACAAGGTAATATTTTCTCGTGCATTTCCCTAAAATTATAATACCCACATAGGTTATATTAAAAATTCGGACAAGGCAATCGAATAGGGAATGAGTCTAAGATTTGCACCTCAAGAAATACGCAAAGTTCGTGTAAAGGCACACAACACGCTGAAGGGAAGTTCATCTTCGTAATCACATTTAGCCTCATTAGCAGCTAGAACAGCAACCACCTGCTATAGATCATCAATAGAATATACAGCTGGAATTGTAGCAGCGGTTGTAGCTATCGCAATACCGGGTGCTAATTTTACCAGCAGCAACTGTTGGAATAACCAGCTTATATGAAACAGGTAATCGTACAGTAGCAAGTAATGATTCGAGTCGAAAAACGCATTTGTGCAGTTTGACCACATCAAAACAACAATTTTGTTCTAATTGGTTCAACTATACACCATCTTCGCTTGAATCAATTCTGTGGAATTCTCCAAGGTTTCAATAATGACTGGAATAACTAAAATTGGATTAAAGACTCTTCTGGAATGTATTCGATTGCGCACATTTAGTAAATTTGGACTGCAGCAAATTCAAGTGGATGCAAACTATTTGTAAATGAATCTATGGCGATTTGTTACTGATGAGAAGTAATTGCTATAAAATATTCTAATGTCAGAGGGCATGTTATTAAACCAAAAATCAGAGCAGCACACTTGCTATTATCGATCAAGATGCGAAATAAAAAGGTTAAAGTATTCGTTATTTTCAGAATAATGAAATTCTCAAGATAATTTTCAAGTTTAAAATAAATTAATATAGGTAGCTCATAGTACCAATAAAATTATTAAGAGCCGTCAGTTCTCGGATGATATAGGATTGGATAATTACAGTAGTGCAATACATAAATCGAATCATATAATACCAAGCTATAAATCTACTGCCATGCCACTTGTTATATTATTGCATAGAAAACTATTGGAATTTTTAACTCAACGCTGCTTATACAGTTTCTATTGACATCATCTAGAAGAAGTATGTCAGCAATATTGTATGCCTTCTTCTCCGATTCGCTTGCAGCAGGCAAGTTATGGAAATTCATCAGCCCGTCCTCCTAGTCTAGATAGGCACACGTTTTGCCAAAGGATTTTGTCAAAAAGTCAACTATTATGAATTTTCAAAATCTTTTAATATACACAAGTACCCGCGAGAATATTCATTACGTTTACAAAAACATTTTCAGAAAATTTTTTGTTTTGTTTTGGCTTATTTTTTTTTTTTGAGATCATTGTTTTATTTTATTTTTGGCGAAAATTATTATGATGATGCAAGTTCTATTCTTGCTATTACATATTATTTCTATTATTATTATTGTAGATCTCGATATCGTGAATTAAAAAGATAGGGTAGCAAGTAAGGTGAAGTTCGGTAACATTAGAGCGGTTTTATAGAAAGTTCGATTATAGTCAGTTAAAGTTCTGATATATGTATCTTCAACTATCAAAAGGTACATTAGCATTTTAGTAATAAATTGAGCTGTGCGATATATCGATATATTCCGTAGTTCGAGTTAAGAAATAGACGGCTTAGTACGTTTCAATAATGTTTCATCGAGCAAATAGCACCTAGTTTAATATTTAATTTTGCATTTGTCTTCATTATAAAGTTGCATCATCCTAGAAAGTCAAACATAGAGTGTTTAAAGAATTATCTCAGTGCTTATAGGTATGTTGTATGCAAATTACTTTTCTTACCAAGTGAATTTTCTAGTATATCTCCGCCTTCGGGATTTTTCTTTTTGTTTACCATTCATTTTTTTGTGAATCTCCTTATTTAGAACATACTATTAAGATTTTCTTTCATCATTGAAATATGCATGCAATTCATAAGAGTTTCATTAAAATTAACTATAATTTAACATTTATTTGCTTAGAATAAGTATATGATTACGCATATTTTCCGTCGAGATTATTTCTTAAAACACAAAAATATTATACCGTCGAATAGTTTCAATTATAACGTGAACATGACTGGCTGAGCTTTTATCTTTCCTTTCACTATCCCGGAGCCTTCGCGATTGGGATAAAGGTCTTCTAGGTTCGCCTAGTCTATCTCTCTCATTACAGGTCCACAAGGGACTTTGGACGATTGTGCCACCCAAAGTCGATGGGAGGATGGGGCTTGGCAGGAAGGCATGCCATCTGCGCCTTCAATGGAGCATAGGTAAGTGACGTAAGGGTACCTTCAGGACCGAGTGTGTGCTGGCTCGTTTATGTAGGCATGAAGAATTTTTTTTTGATTATGGGCGGTGACATCGGCAGGTATTTTCGGGAACCTCCCCACACTCTCCGCCACCCTTAGCCGAGGTGCTAGCATGCCGCCCTGTGCTATTGATGTCATCGAGTGATCTGTCAGCTCATGCTGACAGTTTGGACTTCACGTCCTAACCATTCACTCTCATCATACTTACCATAACAAAGTTTCTTTTTAATAAAAATGTCGAAAGCCTCTATTGTTTTCTTGTGTCAACTACTGTCACAAATGCTTCTACTGTTTTTATTTTAATAATTGCCAAAGTAAGTGTCGAATGATTCATTTTCTAAGTTTAAATCACTCTCGACAATTTTCAAAGAGAATTGCATTTATTATTACGTTTAGGTCAGCAACATTAAATTTCTAGTGGAGAGATGACGGAATATTTCTTTGCATCATTCGGCGGTTCTACGTCTATGCCCAAGCAAAGCAAAATACTTCGGCTTTGTGCGGCTACGTCTGGGTTCGCCTTTTATAAAGTCGGCCGACATGGTGTATTTGTGACGGCCAGGTGTCGCGCGAAGTTGTAAGAATGAGTTCTTGATTCCAGCTAATAGATGTTTTTCTGTTAGTCATCCAGGAATAGTGAAACACAAGTGGGCCTTGCCAATTTAAATGTGGTGTTATCGAGATAATGAATATCTCTCTATAAATTTGGAAGTCCACCCGCTGTTTTGAGAAGCAGAGCGCCATTTCCTAGCCCAGGCCATGGCGCACCTTTCCCAAACAGTAAACAACGTTGATGAGACTAAAAGGACTGGTTCAAATTCAAACTTGGAAGGTTTGAATCCGCAAGAGAGCCCAGTAATTTCTATGGGTGGGGAGTAGAGCCTTAATTCTCAGCCGCTTATAACTACGCAGGAGAGTTCCATGAACTGGGCGGTAAGTAGTTTTGTAACACTACCCCCCTCTCACAAGCTTGTAGCTCCATCCAAGCTGGCTTATCTTTGGTAAGAATTTGTAGGCTTCACTCTAATACCCACTACGGATCGTGGAAAAAAATGATGTGGGTTACGGAAATTAAAACCTTCTTAAGAAGGCTAACCCAGAAGCAGTTAATGGGAAATCATCCGCTCATTTAAGGCAGAGGCAGGCTAAACAAGGATCGTGTCCTTATAAATTGTTATTCAGTCACCACGGATTGTAGAAAAATTGAAGAAATAGGAAAAATTAAAACCTTCTAACGAAGGCTAACTCAGAAGGAGTTAGTCGGAAATTATCTGCTCATTTAAGGTAGAGGCAGGTTAAACAAGGATCGTGTCCTTATAAATTGTTACTCAGTCACCACGAATTGTAGAAAAAACGAAGAAATAGGATGAATTAAAACCTTCTAACGAAGGCTAACTCAGTAGGAGTTAGTGGGAAATCATCTCCTCATTTAAGCCAGAGACAGGTTAAACAAGGATCGTGTCCTTATAAATTGTTACTCAGTCACCACGGATTGTAGAAAAAATGAAGAAATAGGAAGAATTAAAACCTTCTAACGAAGGCTAACTCAGAAGGAGTTAGTGGGAAATCATCTGCTCATTTAAGGCAGAGGCAGGTTAAACGAGGATCGCGTCCTTATAAATTTGTATTCAGCCACAACGGATTATAGGAAGAATGAAGAAACGCCACCAAGGCTTCTTCGGACTTGATCCGTTCATGGCGATCCAGAGACACCTCCCCGAAGTCACGCCGGCCCTTGGTCAAAGCTCGATATCGGTCTCGGTACTGAAAACCAAAGGCGCACCCGCAGCCCAGCAACCCAAAAAAGAAGCCCCTGCAACCAGTAACCTAACCAACTGATTGCAGGACCACTTCCGCACGGGGCATCCCCCTCCGACCGCAGATCGACATTCGTTCGAGGGTGTGTCCCAGAGTCCCCACAGCCAGATCGAGCCTTCGAACTGGTGGATTACGCGGCACGAATAAAAGCACAGCAAGTGTTAAAATTCCGAAGACCGTTTTTAATGTGGAATTCCTACGGCAGCGCGGCATACGTGGGGTACCATGTGGGAAGAGTTTTGACTCATTGTCAAGCGAGGAAGTGTGAAAAAGTGGACTAATTAACAAGAGGTATTGGTATCCTGTAGTTGCCAGTTGAGCTGGCTGGATGCCTTATTAGGGCTACCAGGAAGTATTAGTGGTTAGATGAAAAGGTCGTTTCTTTCGCGGTACGGGGCCAGTCTGTCGACGTGGACAGTTCGCATCTTTCCACCGTGACATTTTCTTATTTTGAACACTACTTCGGTTACAGCGTCTGTGATCTTGTATGGCGCATCCCAGTCGCACTGCAGTTTTGGACACCGCCCAATTACGCGTCGTGGGAAATACAACCAAACCGGCTGACCTACTTGGAAACCGGGTTTCTTCGACCGCAAGTCATAGTATGTCTTCATGCGCCGGCTCGCAGTGTTCAGCATGGCTCGATTATTTTCGTGAATCGTGTTCAATGTCGTGGTTAGATTGTCCAGGTAGTCGTTAATCGGCATAACTTCGGTAGGTGGACTTCCCAAGACCATCTCCAGTGGCAAACGAAGTTCTCGACCAAAAAGGAGTTTGGCCGGGATTTGTTTAGTGCTATCTTGTACACTTGCGCGATAAGATAGTAGCAGGTATGGCACATACTGGTCCCATTCCCATTGGTGCGAATTCAAAAAGTTCGCTAGGTAGTCAAAAATTGTTCGATTAAATCTTGCGACTAAACGTCTGACTGCGGGTGTAGAGCTGTTGTGCGCGTTTTTTCGACCCCGAACTTCTGCATTACTTCCTGGAAGACGGCGCTTTCAAAATTTCTGCCTTGGTCTGAATGGAGCTGTAATGGAGCTCCACGCCGGCTGAATACGTCTGATATGAGTGCATCGGATACAGCTTCGGCTGTCTGATCTGGTACTGGGATTGCTTCGGGCCATTTGGTGAAATAGTCCATACAGACTACCAAGTAGCGGTTACCTGCAATTGGTCTTCGGAAGTGGTCCCAATATGTCTACAGCAACTCTTTCGAAAAGTGCACCAACGTTACATACCTGTAGAGGAGCTCGCCGTCTTGGCCGCGGCCCTTGTCGTGCTTGACATTGTAGACATCCAGCACACCAGTCCTTTACATCCGTACTACTACCCACCCAATAATATTTCTGTCGAAGCTTACCTAAAGTTTTGTAAATGCCGAAGTGTCCACCACCTAGAGAATCGTGCACCTGATTGAGGACGAGTTTTCGAAGAGAATTTGGAACTAAGATTTGCTTGATAATTTCCGTTCCTTGACTGATGACTCGTACGGCAATGTTATTGTCTAATTTCAGAACAGACCACATTGACCAATACGCTTTAACGTCAGGGCTAAGGTCTTTGATGCTCTCTTTATCCGGGCGTTGACCCATAGCCAGCCAATTCCGAATACGTCGTTAGGTGGGGTCGTCCTCTTGTTTTTGGCCTATATCTTCTTGGGTGGTGATTAGGCGAATTATGATGGTGTCTTTCTCTTCGAGCCGTTGACAATAGTGACAATCAGTTATGGAACAAGGACGGCGAGACATTGCATCTGCATTACTGTGACTTTTACCTGGACGGTGGACGATTTCAAAATCATAGGCCTGCATGCGTTCTATCCATCTTGCTACTTGTCCTTCGGGACACCGAAAGTTCATCAACCATCTCAAAGATGCATGGTCGGTCCGAATTATGAACTTATGCCCCAGTAAGTAAGGCTGAAAATGTGAGCAGGCTTTGACCATCGCAACCAGTTCTTTCCTGGCGACGCAGTAGTTTCGCTCCGGGCGACTGAATGTCTTGCTGTGGTACTCCACCACGTGTTCCATCCCGTCCTTAACTTGCTTGTTGTTGTGTGGAGGATCGGTGTATTAGTGGGTGTTGTGTTTGGGGTTAAGATGTCCATTGGTGTAAGATAGGATAGAGGAGCGGGTCGTGTGTGGATTATTAGGGTGTTAGTGGGTGGGGAATTGGTTAGCGAATTAGTCCCAGGAGGGGTTGTTAGTTTATTAGCGGGGGGGGGGGTGGTTGGTTAATGTGTTAGTAGGTGGTGGGAGGTTTGTTAATGTGTTGGTGTGAGGAGGACTGGTTACGGGTGTATTAGTGGAAACGGAGGAGTGAGTTAGAGCGTTAGTGGGAAGGTAGGGGTCGGTTAATGTGTTAGTGGGAAGGTAGGGGTCGGTTAATGTATTAGCAGGAAAGGAGGAATTGATTAGAGCGTTAGTGGGAAGGGAGGGGTTGGTTAAGTTGTTAATGGGAAGTGATGTGGGGGTGATTTGGGTGTGTGATGTGTTGATGTGTTGCGAGGTGTGGATTGGACAAGTGGTTTTTGTGTTAGGTGTAAGGTGGGTGAGCGGCTTAGAATTAGGTACGTGTGTATGGTGTGAGATTAGTATAGGGTAGGTTACGATATGACCGAGTATGTGCTGGCGCGTGGGACATGGAGCGTTGGTGAAGTATGCTGGTCTCTCCTCCCTGAGATCGGCTGACTGGTGTTTAAATTTTCGCTGGGACTAGATTAAGTAATATCTGTGCTCTGTTCTCTGTTTCCGGAGAGCTGCTGCATTTGGGTTTGTTGCGAATTCGACTGCGGCGTGGCTCGTGACCACTGAACCATTTCAGGTAGTCTTACGATGCTCCTTCCCGGCTCAATAGGTACCAGACAGATATTAATAGCTCTGTTAGTAGGACGCCCTTCAATCAGGTCGAATCTCACACGGTTTCCAGGAGCTAATTCCGTTTCCGGATTTGCAATGGGGTTCTGAAAATTTGCGAAGTAGAAAAAGACATCCACTTGAGTCTCATCACTCACGATAAAACCGTACCTTCGTCGAAAGTCGCATCGGCGTATAGTTCCTGCAACGTTTCGGGCTAGCAGATTTGGTTTAGGAGAGATGTTGGTTGATGTATGAGCTGTTGAATCTGGCTGAGCTAGCTGCTGCTCCCTCACGCTAGCTCGCTCGCGTTTCCCGACGACATCCGTGCTGAATTTCTTTCTATTGATTCCCTTCTGAATTCCGGCGGCTCTCTTGGCGTCGGTCGGCCGAGTATTGCTCGTTGAAACAGCAAATCGTATATTTCGCCTCGCCGCTCTTGTTGCTCGATGGTTAGCTTCGATTCGAAACGCGGTTTGTACAGCATCTTGCAGCGTAGGCGGATTAAAAGTCTCGCACTGTTTCTTTTACATCTAGATTAAATATTCCATCTAGGAAATGTTCTAAGGCTATTTGATCTCTTGCGTCCTCTGGACAATACGGGAACTTAAGTCGAGTCTGTCTTAAAAGATCGGTGGCAAATTCGGAAAAACTTTCCCCATTCCTCTGAACTCGGGTGCTAAGTTCTACGTGACTCGACGATTGTTTATATTCAGCACCGAGTTGTATAGAGAGTGCGCTCCTCCTTCTGGTATATGATCTCCTAGCCTCCTAACTTAATGTCTCATAGAAACCCAACGCTATTCCGCGCAGAGATGCTGCTAAGTAGAGAGCTTTTGTCCCATCATCCTAGCCATTGGTTTCCGCAATTGCCTCAAAATGCAGTTCGTAGTGGTTCCATGGTGTTTTACCGTCATATTCCGTCGGCGAAAGCATTGGCTTCCTAATGGGCCTGCCATCCGCTCTATGCTCTTGTCGAGGAGGTAATAATGAAGGCGCTTCCGCGTATAACTTAGGCCCTGCAGGGTCAGAACAAGGGCCTACGGCCGTATTCGTCTCGGCCGATCTCTGCCCGCAGTTATCCGGGACTTCTTTTGAAATGTTAGCTGATGAGAGTGTAGATTGACCGCTCGGTGGCGAAATGCCAACGGACTGTTCAGCCAAGGGTGTGCCTCGTTGATCCTCAGTGTCATCCATCTCTTTATGCGCGAACGCAGATGCGCTGAGAACTGACATATCGGACATCTGTCTCCGCAGTGTGCTTAATTCTTCTTGAAAGGACATATGCTGCCCTTTTAGAGCCTTTACCTCATTGCTAACTTCCGCGATTGTATTCGACTGAGCACTGAATTTGTCGCTCAACTCATCGAGTTTCTGCAAGATCTTATCAAGCTGTTATTCTGCCATTATACCAAATCGCAATTCCTTTTTCTGGTTAGTAATTCGAGCTGTCCCTCATAGGGCTCAGAAAGTTTAAGGTGGGTTTCGTGTGCTAGGCTCGTCAAGGACGATATGTCGGAAAAATTTCTCACTTCGAGCGTCGTAGTTAGATGTTCGTTTCCCAAATATAATACGTTAAGGGACTTTACCCCTAATAACCCGTCCGTTTGTAAGTAGGACAGAAATCTTACGGGCCGCCCCCTGGCAGATATACAAGTTGTCGGTTGTCAAATTTGGAACGTTCAGCAGCGCTTTTGTGTGTTATCTCTGGCGAAGGACAACGTTGGAAAGATCGCTCACCGCTCGATTAAAATTTTGTTTGATTAACTTAAGCTCTACTGATACATTTTGTTAAGTAAAAGCCCAAGGCTGAAATACGGAATATATTTCCAACCCTTTAGTTAGAATTTTAATCGAGTTATTATGTCCACAACTTATAGCTCGAGTCACTCAGAATTTACCACTACCCTCTGAGAAATAAATCCAAAAGGCCGAAGTATATGGTGTACTTCCAAACGTTACGCTAAACCTCAATCAACTTACTGGTTTCCAAAATCGGGAAATCGGACGTTTGATTAACTCAAGTTTTTTATTATCGCACCTCGCTAACGAAAAGCTAAAGGCCGAAATACAGAAGATATTTCCAGCCCTTCAGTTAGAATTCCAATCCGGTTATCGATTCACAGTATCTAGATTTCGGTTAACTTGAACTTTTATTAGCGCACCTTAACACCAAGAAGCCTCAACTACAAAGTAGAGAAACTCTTTCAGCTGAACTTTTACCCTGTCAATTATAAAAGGTAGAAAGTCCTTTGGTTAGCTCTTCAAATTCGTTGACTATTCACGAACCAATACAAAACTTTTCGGAAATTACTCTCGAAGTTTCGGAAGTCGTCGACACCAACTATAGTAAATGGACCAATTTTAGAAGGGTAGAATTTATGTTACGTATTTGCCCTTATTTTGACCTTCCCAAATTAGTTGTTATTTTTGTAGTCATTGTTACCGAACGGCGTACTTAGCTAAATAAAAGCCTAAAAGTAGAAATATTTGACCTACTCCTGACCCTTAAGTTAAGGTTGATTTAGGTTGATCTTGATTTTTCCCAACTATAAAACGGAATGGGAAATTACGTGATTTATTATCGACGGCAGGGAGGTGAAATGCCTTGCAGACTTTTAACCCTTTTGTTAAAAAGAACTCTTCCATTAGAGTCTCCCAAAATATTGGATTTATTGATTACAAGTGGCAAATTGCGAAATGTATAAGCATTGCTCGCCCCTTTTATTCAAAGGAAATTCTTTAGTTGGCTTTTCCAAAGATTTAGCAATTATTTTATTGATTTTGAGCTACAAAAATGCTAAATGTAGAAGCAGTGCTCGCCCTTTTATTGAAAATAAATTCTTAGATTGGCTTGTCCAAAAATTTAGCAAATATTTTATTGATTATAAGCGGCAAAATGCGAAATATAGGAGCATTGACCGCTCTTTTATTAAAAAGAAAACTCTTAGATTGGCTTTTCCAAAATTTTAGCAAATATTTTATTGATTATAAGCGGCAAAATGCGAAATGTAGAAGCATTGCTCGCTGTTTTACTGAAAATAAATTCTTAGATTGGCTTTTACAAAAATTTAGCAATTATTTTATTGATTTTCAGCTACAAAAATGCTAAATGTAGAAGCATTGCTCGCCCTTTTATTGAAAATAAATTCTTAGATTGGCTTGTCCAAAAATTTAGCAAATATTTTATTGATTATAAGCGGCAAAATGCGAAATACTTATAGGAGCATTGCCCGCTCTTTTATTAAAAAGAAACTAATAACTTGGTTTTTCTTTCCAGAAAATATTAAAAATTTAGCAATTTTTATTAAAAAGAAATTCTTTAATAGGCTTTTCCAAAACTTTTGCAAATATTTTATTGATTATAAGCGGCAAAATGCGAAATGTAGAAGCATTGCTCGCTCTCTTATTAAAAAGAAACTAATAACTTGGTTTTTCTTTCCAGAAAATATTAAAAATTTAGCAATTTTTTTAAAGAGAAATTCTTTAATAGGCTTTTCCAAAACTTTTGCAAATATTTTATTGATTATAAGCGGCAAAATGCGAAATGTAGAAGCATTGCTCGCTCTCTTATTAAAAAGAAACTAATAACTTGGTTTTTCTTTCCAGAAAATATTAAAAATTTAGCAATTTTTATTAAAAAGAATTTCTTTAATACGCTTTTCCAAAACCTTTGCAAATATTTTATTGATTATAAGCGGCAAAATGCGAAATGTAGAAGCATTGCTCGCTCTCTTATTAAAAAGAAACTAATAACTTGGTTTTTCTTTCCAGAAAATATTAAAAATTTAGCAATTTTTACTAAAAAGAAATTCTTTAATAGGCTTTTCCAAAAATTTTGCAAATATTTTATTGATTATAAGCGGCAAAATGCGAAATGTAGAAGCATTGCTCGCTCTCTTATTAAAAAGAAACTAATAACTTGGTTTTTCTTTCCAGAAAATATTAAAAATTTAGCAATTTTTATTAAAAATAAATTCTTTAATAGGCTTTTCCAAAACTTTTGCAAATATTTTATTGATTATAAGCGGCTAAATGCGAAATGTAGAAGCATTGTCCGCTCTCTTATTAAAAAGAAACTAATAACTTGGTTTTTCTTTCCAGTAAATATTAAAAATTTAGCAATTTTTTATTAAAAAGAAATTCTTTAATAGGCTTTTCCAAAAAAGAATATTAGAAAGTTAGCAAATATTTTATTCATTTCGAGCGGCAAGATGCGAAATGCAGAAGCATTACTCGCCCTCTTATTAAAAGAAATTCATAATCGGTTTTCCGAAAATATTAAAAATTTAACAAAAAATTTATTAGTAACAGACCTTACATCAACACTCCATTATCGTTCGCCCATGTATGCAGCAATTCTTCTTTTGGCATAACTGTACCTTGTAGATCCCGTACGCACTTCTCCAGCAATGTCAAACTTACATATAACGGCGTAATTGAACCTCAAAACGTTTCGTCTTCGGACAAAGACGGCAAGTTGCGCCCTGGTGAAATGAGGCTATTGGTACTATCAGCCGATAAGCAATGGAAGCAGGAATCGTCCTCGGCGGAATCTGCTAATCGAGAGTTAGTGGGGTCCAAGCGTACCCCACACTTGACACCAAATGTTCCAGTACTCCTCAACGCGAAATTGCGGGATATGAGACTTTGAACTCCTCAGGTCTGACCACCTGGCCGAGCGGTCTCCAATTTGGTCTTCTGCCTGGCGTGGAAAACTCAGGCTTCCTCAGGAGCTGCGGTTGCCTTTCTTCATGCCGGCAACGGAAACCAAAGAAGATTGCAATCAACACAACAGTGAAAAAGAAAAAAAAAACAATTAACCAGAACAAGAAAAGATAGACCAATCTATCAAAAACCAAAACTTCTGGAATTTATATTGTACAAAGAAAATTTAGCTTATCGTGCAGAGCTTAGAACAAAAAACGCTTCTATACAAGTCAAAGAAAATATGGCGACTGACCTTTTGGGCCTCTACTTCTCTATCTAGTACTACCTTGTACCTCGGTTTTTTACTATTCGTCTACTTAGCGACCCCTAGGTGTGAATAGTTCCCGTAGCGGGGCCACACTGACCTAATCGCTACACTTAATTTTCTATAATTATTATCGTTATATTTTGTTATCTAATTACATTTCACTTTCTCTAATTTTATAGGTTACATTTCTTATCTAATTACATTTCACTTTCTCTAAATTTACTGGTTAAATTTCTTATCTAATTACATTTCACTTTCTCTTATTTTGCAGGTTAAATTTCTTATACAATTACATTTTACTTTCTATCGATACATCTTGCAAAAATTCTGTGATTTCTATTTTAGTAAGGGTGAAGTGCTTCTACCGATTTCATCTTAATAAGGACCGAAATGTTTCTTTCATTCTTTAAAAGTTGCTATAATATTGTTTTTTTAATAATTGTCGAAAGTTTCTATAATTTTCTATTTTCAATAACTGTCGAAAACTTTAAATATTGTCTAGTTTCAATTACTGTCACAAATGCTTCTACTGTTTTTTTTTTATTTTAATAATTGCCAAAGTGCTCCATTCATTTCTATTTTGACAAATGTCAAAAGTTTCTGTAATTTTCTTTTTAATAAAAATGTCGAAAGCCTCCATTGTTTTCTTGTGTCAACTACTGACACAAATGCTTCTACTGTTTTTATTTTAATAATTGCCAAATTGTTTCTTTCATATCTGTTTTGACAAATGTCAAAAGTTTCTGTAATTTTCTTTTTAATAAAAAGTCGAAAGCTTCTATTGTTTTCTTGTGTCAACTACTGTCACAAATGCTTCTACTGTTTTTGTTTTGATAATTGCCAAAGTGCTTCTTTCATTTCTGTTTTGACAAATGTTAAAAGTTTCTGTAATTTTCTTTTTAATAAAATTCTCGAAAGCCTCCATTGTTTTATTGTGTCAACTACTGTCACAAATGCTTCTACTGTTTTTATTTTAATAATTGCCAAATTGTTTCTTTCAGTTCTGTTTTGACAAATGTCAAAAGTTTCTGTAAGTTTCTTTTTAATAAAAATGTCGAAAGCTTCTATTGTTTTCTTGTGTCAACTACTGTCACAATTGCTTCTACTGTTTTTATTTTAATAATTGCCAAAGTGTTTCTTTCATTTCTGTTTTGACAAATGTCAAAAGTATCTGTAATTTTCTTTTGAATAAAAATGTCGAAAGCTTCTATTGTTTTCTTGTGTCTGCTACTGTCACAAATGCTTCTACTGTTTTTATTTTAATAATTGCCAAAGTGTTTCTTTCATTTCTGTTTTGACAAATGTCAAAAGTTTCTGTAATTTTCTTTTGAATAAAAATGTCCAAAGCTTCTATTGTTTTCCTACGTCACTTACTGTCTCAAATGCGTCTACTGTTTTTATTTTAATAATTGCCTAAATGTTTCTTTCAGTTCTGTTTCAGTAAGTGTCGAATGATTCATTTTCTAAGTTTAAATCACTCTCAACAATTTTCAAAGAGAATTGCATTTATTATTACGTTTAGGTCAGCAACATTAAATTTCCAGTGGAGAGATGACGGAATATTTCTTTGCACCTTTCGGCGGTTCTACGTCTAAGCGCAAGCAAAGCAAAATACTTCGGCTTTGTGCGGCTACGTCTGGGTTCGCCTTTTATACAGTCGGCCGGCGTGGTGTATTTGTGACGGCCAGGTGTCGCGCGAAGTTGTAAGAATGTGTTCTTGATTCCATTGTGGTTCAGTGTTTATCTCTGACAGATCAGCTGATAGAACTGTCCAGAAACATCACCTGCGATGTTTTTTCTGTTTGTCATCCAGGAATAGTGAAACACAAGTGGGCCTTGCCAATTTAAATGTGGTGTTATCGAGATAATGAATATCTCTCTATAAATTTGGAAGTCCACCCGCTGTTTTGAAAAGCAGAGCACCATTTCTTAGCCCAGGCCATGGCGCACCTTTCCCAAACAGTAAACAACGTTGATGAGACTAAAAGGACTGGTTCAAAATCAAACTTGGAAAGTTTGAATCCGCAAGAGAGCCCAGTAATTTCTATGGGTGGGGAGTAGAGCCTTAATTCTCAGCCACTTATAACTACGCAGGAGAGTTCCATGGACTGGGCGGTAAGTAGTTTTGTAACAATATATATGAAATTGTAACGTAGCACAATTTTCTAATTTGTTTTTATTGAAAAGAAAGAGATAAATTCGAGTAAAATATAGTTCCTTTTTGTACATTTAAATTTCCTTTAGTTATTAAATACATATAACAACACAGTGAATCAGTGAATTGCAAGTGAAGTTTCTAAGCTTTTACGTGTAAGTTGAAGGAAGTAAATTTTGCATATTGATAGAATCTGTTCAAGTAATTAATTTCCTCATAAGATTAATATTTGTTTAGTCAATAGTATTATTGGTTTGCAATAAATAACTGAGTGAACAATAGAGTGACAAATTTCTTTTTTTTTATTTAACCGCTACACTTCACCAGAATATTTTATTCCAGCATACGTGGATTCTCGTTCGTAATTGCAGTTTTCTTTCGAAAGTCAATTATAGGAATTGACAGATTTCATTAAGCTGTACGTTGCGAGCGCAGTCTATTCGTATTTGTCAATTAGTGGAATTGACAAAAAACATTTTGGTGGTTCCATCCAGGAGTCGCTCTACCTTAGAATATAGAGAGTACAGGAAGTGTTATAAGTCAAATTTTGTGTAGCCAAATTCTGGTTGTGTTAGTATCTGTTGCCCCTGTAGTGAACGCTCAGTACAGCCGTGTAGTAGAATCAATATAGAGAGCGGGGCACCAAGATATATGATTGAAAATATTACGTTTGCTCCCATGGAAAATGTTCTTATTCACTGTCACTACGCCATCATACTCAGGGAATTTCGCAGCTGTCACAAACGTAAACAAATCTCGGTGGAGGAAGGATTTTTTCGATATTTCGACAGCTAAACATAGAATTTTCTCTTTCTTGAATATAATGCTGAGCTACTTCATGATACTCTGAAAAATCCACGCTCATGCACACGAATTTTACAGGTATCAACACTCCCTGTTGTCTCTATATTCTAAGCGCTCTACTCACTTAATTATTGAGCTGCGTTTATACGCGAGAACGTCATAATTTTGTAGACTACGTTTATAGGCAAGAAATTTCAATTAATTAGTTCATTGGTTCACACAGGGATAGCGTAGCAAAATAAGTTTGATTTATCTTTATTTTCATTTCTTTACTCGAATTTGATTTCAATCGATAATGACACACGTAAAGGGGTTACTAAATAAGGAACGGGCAATAGGAAATCGCCTGATTAAATTCATCGATAACGGCAAACAAGCAATATCAGAGACCCGATCAAAGGGTTTCTACGAAGCAAAGCTCTCAGAAGTAAGGAGAACATGGCTCGAGTATGAGCAAATTGACCAATTGATCAATGAATTTATCCTCGCAACCCCACCAGAAAGCACGCTGAAATATATTTCTGATGACACATTTAGTATTTTAGAGACAACTTATTGCAATTATATAGGTGCACTATATAATGCAATTAATCCTACAACAGAGCTGACAGATTTCACACTTTTGTTAACACAACAAACACGTGTGGAACAACAACAAAACATTCTTCCTAAGATCACATTACCAAAAAAATAATAGTGGTGATTATGATGGATGGCGCGCGTTTCATGACCTTTACGTCGCTGTAGTACACAATAATACAAATTTGAAAGACCTTTAAAAACTGTATTATTTGAAAGGTTCTTTAATAGGAGATGCGGAAAAGCTGCTACGGCATACTCCTATAACAAATGAGGACTACTTACCTCCCTGGAACAAATTAAAGGCAAGGTACGAAAACAAAAATATATTGGTCAATAATCAACTAAAGATACTGACAAGTCAGTCAAAATTAAACACAGAGACTACAGCTGGTTTAAAATCCTTTATCGGCATTACAGAGGAATGCTTACAACAACTAAAGAGAGACATATCAACATGGGATGTGCTACTTATTTATTTAATAGTTCAGAAGCTGCCCTTCATAACGCTGAGACTTTGGGAAGAACATCAAGGAGCATCACAAGAGCTTCTTAAATATAGACAGTTCAGCTCGTTCCTAGACAATCGTTTGAAAATATTAGAAGCACTTACGGATACTCTGGCGCCCAGAAGAAGTCATGCCAAGAGTGTATCCAAACCAACTACGACCAAGACATACCATGTAGTTGAATCAACAAAGCCATTATACGTAGTGAACATGACATTTTCGCCGTGTAATGACAAGCATCTACTTCGAAATTGCAAGAAGAATCAGAAAATAGACATCAAAGTTAGAAAGTGGTTCATCAAGTCAAATGGCCAATGCTATAATTGTTTGTCTAAGAAACATATTCACTTAAAGAAGGCGCCAGTCGTCATCGATGTCTTAAGTGCAAACAAAGACATCATACGACAATTCATGACGATGTAACTGCAAACAGCTTACACCAAGACGTAACTGCAAACAGGTTACACACGAAGGATGGAGATGCAAAAAATCTTCATTCTAGATCAGTGGAAAGCGAAGACAAGGTAAATCGAGTTCAACGAAAAAGCAGCGATAGTAATGAGTGCATACAAGGAAAGTCATGCAACAGACAAGGCACTGGAGGCTCACAAATCACTCAGACCTATATGAATAGGGAGCGATCGTCGGCATTACTATCCACAGCGTTGGTGAAGGCTCATGGAGCAAAAGGGAAACCACTGATACTGCGATGTTTAATTGATCCTGGATCAGAGTGTTCATTCATAACACAATCTGCATCCCATAGGTTACAAGCTAATTGTAAGGAAACATTAGTAGTTGTAACAGGGTTGAACAAAAGCCCAATGAGTATCGTGAACAAGCAAACGAAGCTTAAGTTACAATCTTGCGGAACAAATGAGACAACAATAGAAGAAAACTTCCTGATCATCAACAAAGTCACTGATAGTTTACCAACTACACCAATTACAAAGGAAAGCTATCAACACTTACACAACTTAGAGCTAGCAGATCCCACTTACTGGAGCCCTGGTAAAATAGACGCTTTATTAGGTGCCAAGGTTTATGCTGGAATCGTACAAGAAGGCATTGTACGAGGTTCAAACAGCAGTCCAACAGCAATCAAAACAATCTTTGGTTGGATACTAATCGGAACAACCGAGGAAGTAGTCGATGACAGTACAGTCAAGACATTCATGGCTACCACAGACGCTCTAGACACACAACTTAGACAATTCTATTGCTGGCAAAGGTACATAAGATTTTAGAAATCTTAAAAGTTTACAATTTAATGTAGGAACAATTGTAAATATTGACAGTGTGTGTGTAAAATATAAGCGCGGGTAGAATCATAACAATGAGAAACGTTATACAAATGTTTCGAGCAATTCATAATGAGATAATATTATAGTAAAAGAACAAAAACTAAACTAGATTTAAGAAAGCAAAAGGAAAAAGAAAAGAAAAGAAACAAATGTAAATAATAACAATAATGATGTGTGTAAAAATATAGTCGAGAAATCGAAGAGGTGCAGCGCAATACAGTGCATAGCATCGGTCAGTGCATATTAAGGCAAAAGGGTCGAAGCCAAGAGCCGGCCGAATGTCCCAGCGGAGCCAGCCCTCTGAAGGCTTACCATTCCACTTACGAATGACCTGTACAAAGTAAGATCGCTCACCAATTTGAGTAACAAAGCTAGGTAACAGAAGACGACGATGTCGAGTGGAGCTCAAGAATTGAATACGGTCCTGGAGATAAGCTGGCTTTTTCGCATAGATCAAGTTGTACAAGAATTTCAGCCTTCTGTTCATGAGGAATGTTTCGTGAGAGCATCCAAGAAAGGAGTCGACATAGGATGAAATACGAGAAGACCTGGGCAAGCCGAATATAAATCGAATCGTGTCATTGAAAGCTACCGTTAATTTCCGCTGACAGCAAGAATACAGTTTTGGAAATATTAGACTCCCGAATATAAAGTGAAGTAGCACGACAGCCTTTGCAAGCCTCATACGCATGCATTGTGACAATATATTCGCAGACATTCTTAACATTCTCAGGAAGAATACACCTTTCCAACTGTATTAGATATGTAATCACAACAAGTAAACTTAGTATTTAGCACGACACCCAGGTTTTTGACCAACCTAGCATGTGGTATGACGATGCCGTCGATCTTAATTTCTGGTAGATCATTTAGGTCATAATCCCTCCTATTCACAAATAGACAATTTGACTTAGTTGGATTTAGGATTAGTTGATTGCGACTGGTCCAGTCACAGATCCTATCAAGGTCATTGTTAAGCCGAATGACGCCGTCCTCGATTAAGCCAATTGGTCTAAATAAATTTGTACGTCATCAGCATAGAGGTGGACCGAAGTATCTTGCAAAATCGTGGGTAGATCATTTATGTATAGACAGAAGAGAAGAGGACCGAGAATAGAACCCTGGGGTATACCGCAGTGAAGAGTTAAAGGAGATGAAACTGATTGAGTCTTAACCAATTGGCTACCGCAGAGCAGAAAATTTTTGATAAGAGAGATAGCTGTAGGTGAGAAACTGAAATTCTGCTGCAATTTAATAAGAAGGGTATCATGATTAATCGAGTCGAACGCCTTACTGAAATCCAGTAGGACTAGTATGGCTATCCGATCTCTGTCAACTGCGTCACCAATATCCGACACCACTTTGAGCAATGCCGACTCAGAGCTATGCCGTGGTCTGAAACCTGACTGCCAGCAAGATAGTAAAGATTGTTGATTGAGAAAGGAAGTAATTTGAGAATGCATTAATTTCTCAAGAACTTTGCTGAGGAAGCAGAGTAGGCTAATTGGCCGAAAATCGCCTGGTGCAGAGCATTTTCGAGACTTGGGAATTGGCAACACGATAGCTTTTTTCCAAAGTGATGGAAACTGCGAAGTAGTTAAACACATATTAAACACATGCACTAGAATAAGAGAAATGGATGAAAAAATAATTTTTATAATATTGGCGAGATATCATCAGGACCACTAGCAGATGACTTAATTCTACTAATCGCATTTAATATTTCATGGAGATCTACACATCTGAACGAGAAACCACTATTATTAATCTGAACTACTTCATCAGTGCCCAATCGCTGCTGATAGGGTAAATTAGCTGGGGATTGAATAGATGTGAAAGCGTTGTTTAGGTCGTTAGTATCAAGTTCACAAGGAGCAGAGTCTTTATAGTACACACCTAGCCTACGCAGGGTTATCCACAAATTTCTAGCGGGCAGAGCAGGATTTAACTTCGAATTGAAGTACCTTCGCTTGGCCGATCGAATGGCAGAAGTGACTATATTCCGCACCGCTCTGTAGCGACTATGGTCTGAGTCAGAGCCAGAAATCCTGAACTGATGGTACAGCAGATCTCCCACTGCTATGAGATTGCGAATTTCATTTCAAAACCAAGGACATCCACTGGTACGCTCGTGGCAAATCCGCATTGGAACGTGCTTATCATATAAATATTTGATATACTCAGTGAAGAGCACAACCTTTTCATCCACCAAGTGACAGTTAAATACATTGTCCCACGGCATCGAAAATTATATGTCATGTATAAGAAATCGTGGTCAAAACTATCGGGTGGGCTAACCTGGTTTACTAACAGCACTGAATCAGTGTGAACTGTTAGGAAAAGATCCAGTTGAGATGGATTTTGAGTGTTGTAGTATGTCGGAATTCAATTCAATATTTTTAAATCAAGAGTTTGAAGAACGTACCTTAAACAGCGAGTGGTGGAATTATCTCGCAGAACATCGACATTAAAATCTCCACCAACTATGATATTGTTGCATGCGTTGATAGATCGGACAGGAACCTCTGAAATTCGGTAATGGCCTCCTCACTGAAACTATTTGGCGGTGAATAAACAGCAACTAACACACAGTTACATCTATTTGAGCTAATTTGGACACAAACGAACTCAAAACTAGCACAGGGACTTGAATACCTCATCAACTTCGGCCTTAGAGAGTCCTTGACATAGATTTCCACGCCACTTCCTCTGCAGCCAACACGGTCGCAGCGAAAGATGCTATATCCAGGTAGAGAGACCGAACGAGAGCAAACATATTCGTTTAACCACGTTTCAGAAACTAGAACAGCATGAACTCCAGATCCCTCGAAAAGCTCTAGCATTATATCAATCTTATTTCGGATGCTGCGCGCATTTAGATGGCATACATTGAGTCCTGTATTTTGAACACCAAAGATATTGAAAAGCGATCTAACTCCATACAGCGGCGACTGGCTAACAAAAGGTATCATAGATATGCCATGTTCCACCTGAGACATCCGGCAAGCAAACTAGCCCGCGACCAGCCCGCCACGCAGATTAATGACATTTGAGAAGATTTAAGAAAAGCAATGCACATGTACACCCCGCACGATTTCCCGACAACTAGAAGGTAACTAAATAATTCAAGAGTTGATGATAGAACTGGAACTAGTAATTCAATTACTAATATAAAAATTTGAAGAAAAATAGAAATAAAATTATTAAAATTTCTTAAAGTACAGAATGTCAAATAATATATAATGCTCATAATAATTTTGTCGTTACTATTAACTCCCGCAGTTTACGGAACTGGAACTGGTAGCAGAGCTGCCAATTGGCTGAGGTTGGTTACTATTCTACTCGCTGCATCATCCTTTTTTATTTTAATGTAGACAAGGGCCATTCCTCGTAAAAGCAGAATATATTTCGCCTGACCGTCGCATACAAAGAGCCGCACGAAGGATAGTATTATTAACGTGCGTTAGGCTTTCATTAATATCGATAATTCCGTCGGATATAAATTTGCAATTAATCTCATTTAATTTGAGTCCGCCGAGCTTTCTAAGAAGCCACATAAATAACCTTTTTTCATTGTGGCATGAGAACCTTACAATGAGTGGGTTGTTTACATTTCTACTATGTTGACCATTTGCGTTTTTGTTTTGGTTAGACTTCAGCCAAAAAGCATCCGCATAGGGAGATAAACAATGTCCGATGACGTCGGAGATATTTTTAATGACTGCAAGAGGCTCAGGCGTATTTACTTGTGGAATATTATTTACAACGACGTCACTAAGACGATTAATATGTTTCGTGTCATCGATAGCTGCTTCAACCGATTCGCATTTTTGCTGCACTTCACTCACAGTCTTACGTAGTGACTCCACTTCCAGGCGTAGGGCACAGACAGATTCATTTATTTTGTCAACTAATGCTGCTTTTAATGACTGCATCTTTGCGTCGATTATAGCTGTAATGCTTATTATTATACGCTTCTCTAAACTCACCAACACATCATCATCAGTAGTAACATTAGCTGGAATGCATAGCGATGTTGGAGTGCAGACCTGATCACCAACACTCTGCTGACTAATTTGCACTTGTAGAGCTTTGCCCGAATTTTTGGTGTTGCGACCTGCCATTGTTAAAGCAACAGTAATTAAAATTATTGGCAAATTATAGAAATTCACAGAAGGAATCGATTAGATATTGCACTCTTCGATATTAGGCCACTTCACAAATAAAAATGTAAATTCAAAAGAAAGCACTGAAGTAGATTATCCGGCAAATAAAAGAAAATTTGCGGGAGCAACACGAACCACGCTACGCTGTCATTGATTCTCACTCAATACCTATCATATCTTTTAAGACACTTGCATTCATTTAGAATCAGGAAGATATCAGGTGAAATTTCCTTTTATAAATAATACAACACCAGTATTAGGTGACTCTAGACAGCAAGCCATTAAACGGTATGAGAATCTTCAAAAACAATTTTCCAGAAAACCAGAATTTAAACGAGAGTATGAAAAATGTTTAGATGAGTACATCCAATTAGGTCACATGGAGGAAGTAAGTCCGCCACGTAATGATGAGCAATATTATTACATACCACATCATGCTGTGTTCAAAGACAGCTCAACAACAAAATTACTTGCTGTGTTTGATGCGTCTGGCAAGACGACAAATGGCACATCTCTTAAGCAGCATCTGTTAAAGGGACCAACATTGCAGCCGACTTTATATAATACATTACTCAATTGGACGAAGTTTAAGGTTGTCATGAATGCAGATATTGAGAAAATGTGTGGCATGCTAGAAATGCACCCAGAATATAGAACTCTCCAAAGAATAGTTTGGCGGAATCCTATGACAGGTGCATTACAGGATAATCAACTCAACACCGTAACATTTGGGACCACCTCAGATCCTTATTTAGACATTAGGACTCTACAGCAACTGGCTACAGTCTCTAATAATTTTTATGTAGATGATCTGTTATCTGGCGCTGATGATTTGTCTAAGGCAAGGGAACTGCAACAACAATTACTTGAAATGACGACATCAGCTGGCTTCAACCCAAGGAAATGGGCCAGCAATGTTAGCGAATTATTGCAAGATCTGCCGTCTGATCACATAGAATTAAAAAATTCTCTGATATTTTCAGACACAGAGTCCATCAAGACCTTGGGAATTAAATGGTTTCCTAAGGAAGATTACTTTACCTTTGTAATCAAACCACTTATTTCACCTTCAGTATGGACAAAACGGATCATCTTATCACAAATAGCCTCGTTATATGATCCGATAGGTTGGTTAGCTCCTGTCATAATAGAAGCTAAGATCTTGATGCAAAGCCTTTGGATTACAGGTTCAGCATGGGATGATCTAGTCTCAGAACACATCCAGAAAATGTGGACAGAGTATACAAATCACTTAACTGCATTAGAGCAATTACGGATCCCAAGATTAGAATTAAATGGCGCACTACTACTTGCAAGGCTAAGTAATGGTGTAATACAAGGCATGCAGTTACAAGACATTCCTATAACAGCATGGACAGATTCTCAAATCGTATTACAGTGGATTAAGGATCATCCATCCAAATGGAAAATTTATGTTAGAAATCGGGTTGTAGAAATACAAGAAACATTAAAATTCAAGCAATGGCGACACATTGCATCAGTCTACAACCCCGCTGATTTGGCCTCACGTGGCATCTCAGCAACTCAACTAAGTAACAATGAATTATGGTGGTACGGCCCCACATGGTTACAGGAAACTCAAAATAAGTGGCCAAACAATTGCGAAGTCAATGAATCAACAATATTAGAGCAAAAGGCACCGATTGTAACAAGCCTTCTCATCAACGTAGAAGACAATATTCTTATAAAATATTCTTCGTTCACCCGTCTCATTCGTGTCACAGCAATAATCCAACGGTTCATTCATAATTGTAAAAATCCTAACAATAAAAGAATTAACGTACTAACTAGTAGTGAGTATATCCAAGCACAAAGAACTATATTCAAGTTAGTACAACAAACGGCATTTCCAAAGGAATATCATGATCTACTATGACAACAGACAGTGTCAAAACAGAGTAAGTTTATACGGCTCAATCCAATGCTCGACAGAGATGGATTGATCCGAGTAGGCGGACGTTAAGATCACGCGCTGATTTCTTTTGATAGAAGGCATCCAATTATACTACCTCGTAACCATCATGTGACTGACATATATATTGATCAAATACATTTGGAACCATTACATGGTGGTACATCATTAGTTTTGAGTATAACACGTAACTCTGTATGGATTTTGGATGGAAGACCGTGTATCACAACTTGATTGCACAAATGTATTACTTGCTTCAAACAACGCCAAGCAACTATGACGCAGTTAATGGGTAACTTACCCCCAGCTAGGGTAAATATCACAAGAGCATCCTCAAGGATTGGAATCGACTATGTTGGACCAGTGACTGTGAAATCATCCAATTTGAGACATGCCAAATTACAAAAGGCATACTTTTGCATTTTTATTTGTATGTCAACGAAAGCTATACACATCGAGTTGGTATCGAATATGACAGCAGATGCGTTCGTTGCTGCTTTGAAAAGATTTGTAAGCAGAAGAGGTTTGTGCACGGAAATCTACTCCGATTGTGGCACCAATTTCGTTGGCGGAAAATCAATTTTAGAAAGGGAATTACAACAAGCAATCAAGCAAGCATGGCCAAATGCTGCTGAATACTTGGCAGACAAATCCATTTCATGGCACATGAATCCACCAGCAGCTCTTCATTTTGGAGGATTGTGGGAATCAGGTGTCAAATCTATAAAATACCATCTGCGAAGATCTATTGGCAACTCGAACCTCACATTTGAGGAATATGTTACACTATTAACCCAGATAGAAGCCTGTTTAAATTCAAGGCCCTCATGCCGAGTTAACAATGATCCAAGTGATCAAGTTGTTCTGACTCCTGGCCACTTTCTAACAGGGCAATCGCTAAACGCCATTCCAGAGCCAAATCTTAATATGGACAACGTAACACACTCCAGTCGATGGAAAAGTGTGCAACACATGGTACAAAAGTTCTGGAACCACTGGTCTAAGGATTACTTAAACCAACTCCAGAATAGACCAAAATGGTTTCAACCAGAACCTAACATCTGCAAAGGAGATGTGGTGTTATTGAAAGTAGATAATGCTGCCCCAACCACTTGGCCATTAGGTGTTATTGAAGAAGTCCACCCAGGAGCTGATGGACTAGTTCGTGTCGTCAGAATCAAAACACAGACAAGTACATTTGTCAGGCCGATCAACAAAATTTGTAGGTTACCGTTAGACTAATTAACAAATATGTGTGAAACTAACACATTTGTTAAATGTTGTGTTGCCCCTTAAAACAAAAAACATTTACTTATTAGATTTTATTTACAGATGTCCGAATTTACAGTCGATCAAGATATTTTAGATATCTAAGACGATTTAAATTTTAATTTCTCATTGCCGGGAAGCCTCAACGCTCCTGCATACGATTTAAGCGAATTCAACAGCTAATGGTCCGACATCATGGAAGCTACGGCAGATTCAGAACCAGATGTTCAAGGAACAGCGTCTTCATCCACAACAAGGACGCAGAACCTCGAGAGACCAGCTACTACACCAACGACTGGCAAGCAGGACTTGTCCAGGACAGCAAAGCCCTACAAGGCTGTAGCGGGAGATACTCCACAAACTAAACCAGTTACACAGGGACCTGTCATGGTTAACGGCGCTCAGAGCAACGCCCTACAAAGTCTCCTGCTCACTACAACTATTAAAGGAGCTGAGATGAGAATCGAGAGCTCATTTCAATGATTTCTAACTCGGGAAAAGGTGGACATCTTCCTATCAAAAGATACGATCAAACGAACGAATTTCTACGACATCCAAAAACGTCGAAATAAAGAAAAAACTATTAACTTACCAGATCGCTATCAGGCCCGCCTAAGAGTACGTGCTGATGGCAAGCTTCGATTTTTTAAGTACCATCAAAGGGGTATACAACAAATTAAAAAACGGTTGAACATGGATGTTCAACAGCGGGGAGAATGTTCGACCAACCTAAAATTAAAAGAAAAATTAGACTAAAGGTTAAGAGAAAAGGCTTACCAGCATCTGGGAAGACACAAATGCTAAGGGTCCCACGACGACCTGAAATAAACAAAAAAAAGAATTAAAAGATGAACTCAAAAGATAAACACTAAGGTAATAAATGAATTTTTGCAACAAATTGTGTTTACATACATAGTACCTCACAAAGCATGCAAACAATAACAACAAAAATGCACTAAAATTTATGTTCAGCAACATAGAGCATTAAGGTATCTCAAGTACGCACGTACGGGCACATAATAAACCCCTTTTCAATGCATTCGTGAATACCTGAGATGAGACTTTTGCAAACAAAAACTCACCTTGACAGGTAAACACGGTATTAGAAAATGTTGGGATTTTCACATGAAAATACACATAAAAGAAAGAAAATTACATACCAACCTGTTGTAAATGGATTATTCCCTCGCTGAATAATTGTTCACCACACAAAACACTATTTTTTACATAACAATTAACAAAAATTAACTCGCGCGCGACTGAGACTTCGCATATAAACACCGACGTGTACTTCATACTTTCACGACGTTCAAAATGTCATCCCGGGGTAAAACGAGACGACGAATCCGATGGGCCCGGTCGCGTCGCAATATTTTTCACGTGTTACGGGTAATTCGCAATTTTATAAATTTCCCTTTACACGAATGAGTGCAAGAGAGACACAAAGGTGTGAAACGGACATGATAAAGATAAACTAAAATAAATTTTGAGAGGAATTCTTTAAATTGAAATTAAACATGGCGAAAACGATAAGTTATGGCAAAAATTAGAAAATGTATCAGAATTCCTCGAAATTAAAAAGGATTTCTATGGGAAAGGTGTCAAAAAATGCAACTTGCAATTTGACATCAATTGAGAATGATAAAATTATTCAAGATTTCCAAATTTAGTTAAAAAATCAAAGAATTCGATTTTATGGATATGAAATCGGAACAAATTTTCTTATAAAAAGGGGTTTCATTTGCTCATTCCTTCTTCCTATTTTCAAAGTTGTCAAAGTGCGAGCACATGCAATAGCATTCCTCCCAAAATTAGCAAGTTTTTCATAAAGTGTCATCAATAAAGGAAATAGAAATTTCAGAAACCTTAGTTTATTCTTCAACAATAGAAGCATTAAATTGTTCAAAGGCAATTCGCAACAGCAACAAATTTTCAAATGAATTTATTGGTTAAATTTTAATAGCAACAAATTTAAATTAAATTCAAGGTACCTTTGTGAATTAATCATTTATCTCCAATTTGGGTTAAATTTCATTGTGTTTTCATGCCAGGTGTTGGTCATACACACATGTATGAATTTAACAAGAACGATTGAAATTTTTATTCTTAATTTCTTCCTTTCAGCCATTTAACTAATTCACTCAAGTAAATCGGCATTTCTAACAATTATTTATCGTGCGAAAAATATGCCATTAGGTCAGTTTTACACAACATAATAATTGGAAATTAGATTTACCTTGAGTTCTAATTATTATTTACTTTCACCCATTAGTAAATATATTAGTTAAGAAACAGAAAGGAAAAATTGTTTTTACCTTATATATATATTTGAAATTGTAACGTAGCAAAATTTTCTAATTTGTTATTATTGAAAAGAAAGAGGTAAATTCGAGTAAAATATAGTTCCTTTTTGTACATTTAAATTTCCTTTAGTTATTAAATACATATAACAACACAGTGAATCAGTGAATTGCTCGTGAAGTTTCTAAGCTTTTACGTGTAAGTTGAGGGAAGTAAAATTTGCATATTGATAGAATTTGTTCAAGTGTTTCATTTCCTCATAAGATTAATATTTGTTTAGTCAATAGTATTATACGTTTGCAATAAATAATTGAGTGAACAATAGAGTGACACATTTCTTTTTTTTTATTTAACCGCTACACTCCACCAGATTATTTTATTTAAGCATACGTGGATTCTCGTTTGTAACTGCAGTTTTCTTTCGAAAGTCAATTATAGGAATTGACAGATTTCATTAAGCTGTTGCGAGCGTAGTCTATTCGTATTTGTCAATTAGTGGAATTGACATATCAGCTGTGGTAAAACACAACCTATTACTACTCTACTGTCGGAAAATCTACATGGAGTAGTACCAAACGCAGTAGAGGAAACGATATTTCAACATCCATCGAATACACAGACACCTCATTCAGCAACAGGCAAATCTGAAAAACGCACTCAACGCAAACCAGCGACAATACTCCCAGAAATAACACCAACCTCTTCACATAAACGAATTCCGAGCAAAATCATCACGGCCCCCGAAATTCCTGCAGACCCAAAAGACAAGATCTGACCATGCGGGTGTGGGTGTTCAAACTTCTTCTAAGAAAAAAATAAATTTGAGTCTGTATTAGATTTTCCAAAACGTACCAGAACAAATTTTGACACCGCCCATCCCTAGGGGCGCAGTATATTTTTGATATGTTTTTAAAACGGCATCATTATTTATTTTTGCCCTTTTTCCCTATACGCACTTTTTTAGTACTTCCCTTTTTTGTGTCCTAACTTAAGTACTAGATTTTTTGCACCTTAGATCGGCACTAACTCTGTAGGGTTACCTCCAATCGCAAAACTGATTTGACTGTTCGGCTCAGCTAATTACTGTCTACATTTCGTTGAAGAAAATTTATTTACCGAGGGTACTTTTAGGTTGGGTGGTAGGAGCCCCCGGTGGGGGGATGGTTCCAATTTGCCATGTTGCATATCAAATGAGTACTATCCACTGGTATACTTTTTCTCTAAGAAGTTCTCAACATTTTATTGTATAAAAATAATATTTTTGAATTTTATTTATTGCTAATTCTGGAGATTATATTAGATATATTAGATAGAATTAGATTAGTATTATATATACACTCTTTATTATATATTGAAATATAATGAAAAAAAAGTGATATTTGGTTCAACAGCATCCCTTCAACAAGATGATTTTTATATTAGGTATTTTTTGTGCGTCTATCTTCTTGAATTCATATAGATTGGGAGCGACAGGAGCAACTGAAATGTTCATATAATTGAGAATAATTCGAAAAAAGCAGGAAACATGAAAAAATTTATTATTTACCTACAATTTTATTTTAGAATTCTCTTGCTGTGTGATATTCTTCGAAGCAGGGATACACACACGGTGATACATCGCATCCAATACACATATATCTGGTGCCCTTTCTTCTTGTATTACGAATTTCTGAATGGCTGCATACGTAGCATTTCCTTTGTATTTTAGCTCCTTGGGACATTGTTTCCGGAACCGGGCGTGGAAAGTGTCGTGTTGTGAGTCTTATAGGATTTTCCTTGGCTCTCCTGCCTCCAGAAGACGATAGTCTTGGTTTGTGGTATAATTCTATCAGTTGTGTTATAATTTTCAATCGAAAATCACTAATTTTTTTATTTTTTCCAGTCTTTACTTTATATAAGTAATAGGGGTTCAATGTCGAAACATCAATAAGGCGTAATAAAATTTGTTTGTACCATTTCAATGATTTTCTGGAAGAATCCAAAAAACTGATCATCATGTCAGTTATGTCTACATCTCCTATATTTACATTATAGTCCAACACTACCTCTGGTTTCATGATGTTTTCGCCTGTTTTATAGTCGATTGCCGATGATAATACCATTTTTGGTTCATTATATTTGTTAGTACGTGAATTTCCCTTTTATCTACCCATTTGATGGCCAATAGATTTTCAGAATGCATGAATTCCACGGCCTACGCGGCTTCTTTTCTTTTGGAAATTTAGGCATTCCTTTCCGATTGGTTCGAACCGTACCGCACGCATGTGTAAGGTTATCATAGAAGTACTCGATTAGTGCGGGACTTGAATACCAATTATCGAAAAACAATCGATTGCCTTTTCCGAGAGAGACCCCTAGCATTGTTTTCACCATTGATCCTGATATGCCAACATCTGGATCATTATCGATATCAGTTTGACTACCGGTATTAACTATGATATTGAGTACATAACCGGTTTCTACGTCACAAAGGATGAACATTTTTCTTCCAAAACGATGTCGTTTAGATGGAATGTAAATTCTAAAAGACAAACGCCCTTTCCAAAGCAAAAGACTCTCGTCAATACATAAATTACAAAATGGATGGAATACGGCTTTGTACATTTTTTTCATTGGGTCCAGTAATGGTCTTTTTTGTTTAGTCTGTCGGTGCTCGGCACAGTATTGTCAACAGAATGTATCGCTCTTAGCAAAAGAAAGAAGCGATCCTGCGAAAAAAGTATCTATAAAACGGAGTAGCAATGACTTGGTTTGTAGACCAATAATCTTACACTGAGTTTTTGCCCACCAAACTGGTCAAAATGATGGTGGCCAGAAAAATGTACATTTCCGATTTATGCGTATCTATCCATTTGGATAATTTTAACTTTGCACTCAGATTAACACTAATTTCATTTGCGTACCTATTTGTTTCTTTCACTATAGTCTGCATGATGTCATTGGGGAAGAAGAGCATAAAGAAATCGACTTCGGTTTCCATTACATAACCTGGCCAGATGATGGATTGTCGAATGTAATATGTTGAGGCAAGAAATGACCCTTCTCCCATATTCTTTCTTCTCTTCTAGGTCGTCGAGTCGGTGGAAGTTGAGCTTCATCCTCAGAATCGGTTTCCTCATCCAAAGAAATATTCAAATGGAGAACTATGTCATCGAGATCATCCACTACGTCTTCATCATCGCTTTCAACGAACAAATCATCTATTTCACTATAACTAAGTCTTGACATTTTTAGGGCTTATAATTATTTTTGTTTGCACGCCACAGAAAATACAAAATCCAACTTTCGCGATCCGACTTCAAAGCGTGCTACAAAGATTAACCATATTTGAAATATGTGGCGAAGGGTTGGTACATGTGTGTGTGTAAAATAAGTGCATGTGCATTTCATTAGAATAAAAGAAAATCGAAATAATTCCAGGAAGAGATTCGACGGCCGCACAAAAGCCCAGATGAATATTTTTCTCGGAATAATATACAGCTCACCCATATTTTTTTCTCTCAAAAACGAAGCCGAACTCCATCGTAATTTTTTATACATACTTAGATAGATAAGGCTTCTAACTTCAAAATAAAAATGTAAAAAAGAGTGCTAGAAGTCCTCAATAGTAAATAACACTACTTTCTGACAAAAATGCACACACAGAAATGTCGTTCGGTGCAGCTATATTTTAAATATAAATATAAAGCGTTAAGCTTCATTTGGCATTTGAACAGAAAAATCGGTTACTCCGTTCTCGAGATATGATTATTTGAAAATGACGTTTCATCGTTAAATTATGAAATTTCTTACCGCCAGTTGGGGGGGGGGGGTAGAGGGAATCAAAAAAATGTTAAATAATATATCTACAAATGAGAATGATGTAAAGAAAAACGCCCAAAATGGGATGGACCATGGCTGGACGTTCATGTACGGCGATTCTCTTAATAGATCCAATCACCAAAATAAAGTCTCCTGCACAGCACATGATTCGCCAACATTTAAACCTTTCCGTAATCATCAGTTCGGAAAAACACCCTATTATTCAACATCTTCTGCGGCATATATTAAACCAACAGTGCACGCGGTCGCTAACTAAATAAATAACAACGGTCCCCCTATTTCTGCAAAAGTTCGACATCTCTCTCCTGAGAAATTAGCCGACACTAGGAAAGTATTTGACTACTCACTAAAACAGGGTATATGTAGCCCCTGAGACAGTCGCCGGTCTTCTTGGTAAAAAAGACAAATAGTAAGTGGATACCATGTGGTGACTACAGGCGTTTGAATGCTTGCACTGTTCCCGACCGTTACCCAATACACCTTATACACGACTTCATGCTTAACCTCCAAGACTGTACCTATTTATCAACTGTAGACCTAACAAAAGCATATCACCAAATTCCCATTGATCCCAAAGATGTACCAAAAACTGCCATATGCACTTCATTTGGTCTCTTTGAATTCACCCGAATGACTTTTGGACTATGCAATGCAGCTCAAAACTTCCAAAGGTTTATATTTATGGTTTTGCAAGAGTTCCCTTTCTGTTTCGTTTATTTGAATGATATCTTGTTGGCCTCGAAATCTAAAACTGAACACTACAGACATCTGGAACTAATTTTTAAGAAGCTTCTAGAATTTGGACTTATTATTAATATTGAAAAATGCATTTTTCTGCATAAACCACAAGGCATCAAGCACTGTCCTGAAAGGGTTGAGGTCATGACCAATTTCAAACTTCCCGAAACAGTAAAACAATTACCACGTTTCTTAGGAATGATAAATTCTTTTCGTCGATTTTTGCCACACGCCGCTCAACATCAAATACTTTTAAACCAATATCTCACGAGTTCTAAAAAAGAAGGCTCAAAACAAATAGTTTGGTCGGAAATCTTTCACAGTGGTTAAAAACCAATTAGCGCCAACCGCACTACTGGAATTTCCCATTCTTTCTTCGGATATATCGTAATGGATAGATGCATCGGATACTGCCATTGGAGCAATAATCCAATAAAAAGAGATGATAATTGGGAACCGCTAGGCTTCTATTCGGTTAAATTGAATAACGCACAGCAAAATTACAGTACCTACGACCGATAATTACTGGCAGCATACAAAAGTATTAAGTTCTCTCAGTACATTTTGGAAGGTAGTCACTTTTCACTATACACCGACCACAAACCATTAATGTACGCTTTCCTTCAAAACTCTGAAAAAGCATCACCTAGGCAATTGCATCATTTTGATTATATCGATCAATTTACTACAGATTTCAGATACGTTTCAGGAAAGGAAAATGTAGTTGCTGATTCCCTGTCAAGAATCGGCGATTACAATTAATCGGGTCAGTCATTTATGAATCCATTTGGGAGGTGCAAGTCATTGACGCGGAACTCCTACAACTTCGTCAAAATTCACTGTACAAGTTTGAAAAAATACCAATCTTCGGTTTAAATAAGGTATTATTGTTTTGTTTTAATGTTTATACAATAAAATAGAACTTCCAGTTGGTTAAGTTTTATTAAAAGATAATGTTAATAATGTCAATACAGTATGACTAGTATTGTCCAGGTCACCAAACCAACTGTCGGCTAGTGCTTGTCTTTGTGCTCCTCGCTCTATTCATCTAGCGGTACTCTCAATGTGTGCTGCATACATGTCTATATACATTGAGCATAGTCGTCGTTAACTATTATCTATTTATTTGGTACATTTAATTCTAAGTGATTATGCAACATCTTCTCCTTTTGACTAAACCTTTAATTAAAACTAGTTTTTAATGAAGTTTGAATTTCTGATTTACTAAAAGTGTGACTCTAATAAATGCCTTCATAACTAAATATGGTATTATTAAAAATTCCATAATTAAATTTCAATGTTCAAATGATATCTTAATAATATATATACATTATTTCACTAATCGATGCTAATATTAGAATTCCAAAAATAGTTCCCTAATTCAAAAATCTTTTTTTTTCTTCATGACATATTTGTAACATCGAAAAAGGAAGTGCGAACTGTTCTAATTTCAACGTGTAATATTTTTCCTCATTTTGCCTTAGCCTTGGAACGGGTGTAATAAGATTTCGTTGAGTTCTTATTTTGCGTTTGAAAAGTATCAAATTTATCATCAGTTGGTGTAGCCCTTTTTCTTAAATGCATTTGATTCCTGCGATAGACACCACCACTATTTAATTCAATTATATACGATCTTGGGCATGAGTAGTGTTTTTATAAGACTTTTCCAGGATACCATCTTTTATTAGGTTTTTGTATCCATACTTCATCCCCTTCATTAAATTTCTTTTCATTTTCTCTGTGGTTTTGATCATACCATGTTTTTATTTTTTCCTTTTGTGCACATATCTTTTCGATTGCTTCGGTTACTATTTTGGGTTTTAATAAGTTGTCATGAATAGTTAATCTTGTTCTTGTACGTCTACTTAAAAGTAGTTGTGCAGGAGAGCTTTCTAATCCAGTTAATGGTGTATTTCTGTACTCCAATAAGACTGCATAGAAAGATCGTTCGGAACTCATTGCCTTGCTTAGAATATGTTTGCTAATACCCACATACCTTTCAGCTAGTCCATTTGACTTGGGGTAGTAAGGGCTTGAAAATATAAACTTTGCACCTATTGATTTTGCATACTCTAAACATGAAATGCGACAATTTCCTTGGCTGTTTTTAGTGGGAATATTTCTAGCAATCTCGATATGCGTGATTAGAGAAATCAAATATATCTAAAGCCACTTTAATAAAGGGTATATTTGGAATTTCGTGAAAAATAATAGATTCTTTTTTATTAGAATATTGTCTATGTTGACAAACTGAACATTTATTGATTATTTTTTCTATATCGACATTCATATTTTTCCAATATAAAAGAGTTTTTGCTCGTTCCTTGGTTTTTGAAATACCTTGATGACCCTCGTGCAAGATACTAAGATATTCTTTTTGAAGTGCTCTGGGGACCATAATTCTATCATCATAAAACAGTATGTTCTCTTCAACATGTATTTTATGTCTAATTTTGCAATAAATTTTTAAGTCTTCTTCTACTTTTGTTATATCATTTGGCCACCCATTTATAATATATTTCGTTAACTTGAGAAAGATAGGGTCCTTTTGTATTTCTTTTATTAATTGTTCTTTTCTTGAATCACTAATGTTTAAGAAATGAACAATTTCATTGAAGTCTTCCTCTTCAGGATCTTCTTCATCGTTTAGATAAAATCGCGACAGTAAGTCCGCAATATATAAGTATTTACCCGGCAAATATTCTACTTCAAGATTATATCTTAATAATTCTAGCTTCATTATTTGGATTCTTGTTACATACATTTTTTTCTAAATCTCGTTTGAAAATGGAAATTAGTGGCTTATGGTCTGTTTGAACCTTTACAGGTCTGCCATATATATAGAAATGAAATTTATTACAGGCAAATGTAATACCAAGAAGCTCCTTCCCAATTTGAGCATACCCTTGCTCTGTTTTTGAGAGACTTCTTGATGCAAATGATATTGGCTCTCCATCTTGTAATAAACAGCACCCTAAGCCACTTTTAGATGCGTCACACTGCAATACTATAGGCTTTAATTCATTGAAATTATGTAAGGTAGGCGCTTCTGCAATTAGTCTTTTAATTTTATTAAGATCTAGAGTATGTACATCTAACCATGAAAATATAACATTTTTCTTAAGAAGATTTCTCATATTCGTCGTTTCTTCTGCTAAATTAGGTATATAGCTTCTTAAATAATTTATCATACCCAGTATACGTTGTAAATCTTTTTTATTACTTGGTGGTTGAATATTCATAATTGCTTTGACTCTATCTGGGTCGAGACTCACTCCCTTTTGTGAAAAGACGTGGCCTAAATATTTCACCATTGTTAGTTTATATTGAAGTTTTGACAAATTAAATTTTATGCCCAATTTCCGCGCCCGTTCAGAAACTAACTTTAAATTCTCATCATGATCTTTTTCAGTCCTTCCGAAAATAATCACATCATCTATATATACAAAGACTCCAAGTAAATCTGAAAAACTCCCATGGGTATATCTCTGGAAAATTTCAGGTGCTACGCTCAGCCCAAAGGGAAGTCTACAAAATTTATAAAACCCTAAAGATGAATTAAAAGTGCACAAATCACTTGAACTAGAATCCAATTCTACCTGCCAAAATCCATTTTTAAGATCAAGGACACTGAAGAATTTCATTCCACTTAAGTTCACCTTTAACTCATCTATTGTTGGTATTAAGAAGTGTTTTCCACCAAGGCTTCATTAAGATCCTTTGGATCTAAACATACGCGAATGGTTTTGTCTGGTTTTTCTACTATCTCCAGATTATTTACCCAGCCTTGTGGATTTTCCACCTTTTGAATTATACCTTGTTTTTCTAGAGCAATAAATGTATCTTTCATTGGTTTATACAAGGCATTCGGAATGCGACGCGGTGGTTTTATAACGGGGTTAGTATTTGGTTTTAGTTTTAATTTATATTTTTTTGAAAATTTTCCAATCCCCTCAAATAAATCACTATATTCTACTTTTAATTTAGATTTTTCAATATTCAAATTATGGATTCTTTTAATTAAATTTAGATTCACACAACTTTTAATTCCTAAAATAGGTGACGAGTGTGTTTCTACCACTAAAACATCTTGTTCAAGGGAAAAGCGTCCAACCTTACATTGTAGTTTAATTGTACCAACTGGAAAAATCTTACAACCACCGTATGCCTCAAGAGTCATTTTGACTGGTTTTATTTCGTTAATATGCTTTTTTTTTAGTTTTATTTTATTATATACGATTTTAGGTAAAACATTAACTTCAGATCCCGTATCTAACTTAAACGTCACTGGAATATCCTCCACAAATATATTTTGCATCCAGCATTCCATATTTTTATTTGTAAGTTCGTATATAAAATAATCACTCTCTCCTGATTCATTAATTTTGATACCTTTCAATTCCTAATTTTCTTCTTTTAACTCATTTATTTTCTTGGACTTGCAGGCTATCGCAAAGTGATTGAGTTTCTTGCACTTTTTGCATAATTTTCCCCAACCAGGGCACTTATTTATTTGGTGCTTTGTGTAGCACTTTTCACAGCAATATATTGCCTTTCCTTTTTCGTTGTTGCTTTGCCTAAAATTAGAGTAAAAATTACAATTTGTTCTTTTATATGTTTCTTCATTATTTTTAAATTTATTATTTTTCCGATAATTGCACTGATTTACATTGGTTGTACTTCCCCTGCTATTTAATTGATCCAGTTGGGCTTTTCTCTCGCCTTGTACATCCTCCACTCGTGCTTTGTCCAGTTCAAACAAACGACATGTTCTAATGGTGTCTTCCAAACTGATGTTTCCCACTTGCAGCAGTTTCTCCTGACATTTCTTTGAGCGTATTCCGAAAATAAGTCTGTCCCTGATTGCTTTGTCTTTCTCTGTTCCTTCAAAACTGCATGGTGTTGTTAGTTGTTTGATAATTGTTAGAAAGTGTTCGAAAGTTTCCCCATCGTGTTGTACTCTTTCGTACAGTTTATACCTTTGATAGACCTCGTTTTTTTTCGGATTTAAGTACCTCTCAAGTTAATTCAAAATCTCCAACATTTTAACATTATCGTCTTGCTTATGGTCATGGTGTTATACACTTCGAGTGCATCATCACCCAATAAATTCAGCAATATGGCGACCTGCACATCTTCAGATTTTCTCTCACTGTCCGACGCTTTCATGTAAATTTCAAACTTTTGTTTGAATTTTTTGAAATTTTCAGCCAAATTTCCCTCCATAATCAAATTTTCTGGCAGTTTAAATTCCATTCTCGTTTTTCTTTTACATTCGTTTAGATGCTCTTGTTTCACTGAATTTTTTACGAGCTTTTCTTCTGAATTTTCACTTTCACTTTCTATTTCGATTTCGCTGTTTGTAGGTTTTTGCTTAGATTGGCTTCTCGTTGTTGGCATGCTTTTGCGAGAAATTCAAGAATAATTATTCTACACTTGATTATTTTTGACACTTGATTATTTTTACACCGGCTCCGCCATGTTTTGTTTTTAATGTTTATACAATAAAATAGTACTTACAGTTGATTAAGTTTTATTAAAAGATAATGTTAATAATGTCAATACAATATGACTAGTCTTGTCCAGGTCACCAAACCAACTGTCTTTGTGCTCCTCGCTCTATTCATCTAGCGGTACTCTCAATGTGTGCTGCATACATGTCTATATACATTGAGCATAGTCGTCGTTAACTATTATCGATTTATTTGGTACATTGAATTTTAAGTGATTATGCACATATTATATTGCGAAATTTCTGATTTAAAATCTAAGCCATACATCCCGAAAGAGTTTAGAAAGCAAATTTTTCTTTCAATCCACAATTTGTAACACCGATCATTAGAGCCACCACCAAAATGGTCACAGAAAAATAATTCTGGCCGTCTATTAATAAAGACATCAATTGTTGGACTCGCGGTTGTTTACCTGGTCAACAGAGCAACATTTCCCGCCACGTCAAGAGTCCGCTAGGAACATTCCAGGATTGCTCTGATCGTTTTCAGGTCATCTACACATGCCTCACACGGTTTTAGATATTGCCTCACAATCATCGACAGGTTTACTAGATGACCTGAGGAACTCCCACTAATCGACATCCACGCAGAGACAGTAGCTGAAGCTCGTTGCCAGACCTACCCCGATTCGGAGTAACCAAAACTATCACAACAGACCAAGGTTCACAGTTTGAATCAGCACTTTTCACTGAACTAGCCAAATTATTAGGGTTGAAACGCAATCGAACCACTTTCTATCATCCGCAATCCAATAGGTTCTTGCAACGATGGTACAGGACCCAAAGGCCTCTATAATGACATATCCATGGTCGAAAATATCACCTCACGTCCTTTAAGGACTCAGAACTACATTTAGAGAAGAATTCCTTGCAACGATTACAGAGCTAGTGCATAGAAAAATGCACGCATACCAGGCGACTTTCTTCAAAATTTTGAGGTACAATCACAAAACGAATTTGTCGTTTTTCGCGGATGTCAGACCGGTCCCAACATCAAATCACTCCAAGCGAACATTCTTTAAGTTTAAAGACCTCGATACATGTACAAATGATTTCATACGAACGGATGCTATTAGAACCTCACCCCGGCCGCTTTACGAAGGCCTGCTCCAAATTCTTAAACGTAAAGATCATTTTTTCAGGCTTAGAATCAGGAATAAGGAGGTTAACACCTACATGAACCGACTCAAGCCTTGTTTCGTCGAGTTGAATTCAGATGACAAAGGCATAGATACGACAGTCCAGCCAGCAACTGAAAACCCATCGGTGCCAAGCACAGGAAACTATCATTCCGCACCTGATATCCCCACCAACCCAACAAACCCCACGGCTGGCGACACTAGAACACCTCTGCTAGGAGCGACGTCGCACGTAACATTTTTCCCTGATGGGTCTACAGTAATTTCACCATGAACCACGCGAGCTGGACGAACCATCAGACTACCTCCTAGATATCGGTGAGTGATGTGGCGACACGGCAACACCATTTGTCAAGGGCATGCGCCCAGTTGAAGTGTGCCGCAGTGTTTTCCTTAGTCGGCAGGCGAATGCCACAAGTGGAATTTACTTTGTGCGGCGTAGAAATATTTTAATCAAATTTTATAGTAGGCATTTTTAGCAGATAAGTGAAATAATGTTAGGCTGTAAGTTAGTTTAATTTAGAACGCCAAGTCAAACAGACCAACTCTATTGACTATCACCAAGATTACACATTTGTAAATTTTAGATAAGCTACTCCAATAAAGGCTCTTCAAAGAATTCCGAGTGGTGGCTCTTCACTCGACCAAAGCCGCCGTAATTTCATTACCTCTACAGATTTAGGAGCAGCACCAGACCACATCGGAATCCCGACAGGTCTGGAACTCCCCTGCCGGCCGACTTTCGCTCGCTCTATCTATCCCCACTACAGGCTCTCGGTATATGCGGACAGCCCGAGTAGAGACCAACTACGCAGGCCTGCTTGGTCAGCTTGAAGAGATTTTCCGATGAACAAGATGCCACCAGAGACGATTCCTGTAAGGCTGCTCTCGTGGCACCGAGCGCCAAGTTATCCACGCCTGTGGACCAGACAAACCCAAGTGGACTTGAAGCTATCTAAACAGCAACTTCCACAAACCCTCTCAGGCAGTACCAGGAAATTAGCACAACCAAAAAAAACCAGGCCGTACAGTTGGAGCAGCAGACCGGATTGAGAAGGGTGCACCCACGACGCCAGCAGACGGAGCATCGAGGGAACTTCGCACACTAATGGGTGGTGTACCATTCCCAGTAATTTCGTTTTTATCTTTGCGATCACATACATATTTTGTTAGTGTTAGATTCATATAGTAATATTATATTTCTTTTTGTTATATTTTGGATATTAGGTTTCTTTCTTTATTCATTACCATTTTTTCTTTTCTTTTTTGTTTTTGCGTGTCATGGGCAATTGGTGATATCCTTAAGTAGTTTAAGGTCAGGCTTAGTAGGGCGTATCTTAGCCTAAATATCTAATGGGCTTTAGTTCATGTAAGGAGCGATGAACGACGGATTCCAAAGGTGTAACGACTGAAAGTACAAACAAATATACCTATCTACGATTTTACATGGGACATAGTCTTCCGAGATTTTCTTTATATTCCTTTTTTTATTTAGATATTCTGTACATCCCATTGTTTCTTCATTCGTTCCTTTCGTCATACCGTGTTCTATTCTAACGATCCTTAGATAATTTCAGCAGGTGGAGGGTGAAGTCTCGATGGAGCATTGCTGAAGAGCACACACACACCGACGTATGGGGCTAAGAAGACCAACGAGCTCTGAACACTTAGCCAGGGTGGATGTGTGTTTGGTCCCGCGTATGTCAAAGCTGAGTCTCCTACAACATCTAGGGTCTCCATCAGTTCTCTTTCTCTCTCGTCTTTTCATTGTTTTTCTCTCTGAGCGTTGAATACTCTCCTGGTGTGCTATGAATGGTGCGGCAATGCACCGATTTCTCATACTTTTACCTTATTCCAGGACCGAAGAAAACCTAATATGGTTGTTGTGTTTTTTTTTTGTTCTTTTCTTCTATAATTTCTTTTAGGCTTTGCAGGTTGGACCAGTGAAGGCGAGTCGTCCTGCGACGTAAGAAGTTTGTTTTTGTCCGTCCGTCCGTCTGAAGTCCCCGTGAAGGTGAGCCAGTCGTTTGTTTATTTTTTTTTTTTATTTCGCGCAGGTATTCAATCACTGAGGGGACGTGGGTGGCAAGAACCACCCCAAGCTGGATGATCACTAGCGCAACATGCTGTGCGGCCACCCGCATATGTCCTCGAGGTGAATTTTGCAGCGGGAGGTATCAATTGCAGCACCTATCTATATTCATGTTAAAATGGATGTAGGTAGGTCTGATTACGGGCACGCTCTTCGCTTCCATGTGACGCCAAATGAGGGGAAATTTCCTCATCACCATGTCAACTCGCCTCGTCCATTCGACCATGCTGGCATGGTGTGATAAACCTTTAATTTCGTTGCCTGGTTTATCAAGTTAAATGCACGAGGAGCAGCCTATGGGCTTTACTCTTAACGTGATTTAAATAGGAGCAGCTATTAGAGCGTTAACTCCGGTGATCTATATACGGGGAGCAGCTAGATAGGAGAACTCCACCTAAGTTTAAAAAAAACACGATGAGTGAACTTTTGATAATGATGGGTTCTTTAATTCCCTTAGCTTATTTATACAACTTAAAATTAGCTTACGGTAACAATAATTGCTATTATGATTACTTACATTATTATTATTTCTTCATCGAAGCCCTCATGTTGAGTCGCGGTCAGTGATCGATATTTCGTCACTGCGCTTGTTATTTGCGTGCCGCTTTAGTGGGTCACATTAATCGATGTAATTTGTGTATTGGGTAAGGGTGACCTACTCATGCAGTGCACAGCGTAATTTGCTGTGTCATATGATTCTAAATGAACGACTATTGTTTATCGGTTGTGTTTTAATATTATGATTACTTATTGTGCTAGAACAATAACTTTGTCACAATATTAGGAATTGAGGTAGGTATGTATGTATATTTGTAGGTAGGTATGTTTGTAGGTAGGTAGTTATGTAGATAGATATTTATGTATGTAGGTAGGTATGTAGGTATGTAGGTATGTAGATAGATATTTATGTATGTAGGTAGGTATGTAGGTATGTTTATATGTAGGTATGCCACACCCTCCCCCTTAAGAAAAAAAAATTGGTTTTTTTTTTAAAAACAATCATGAGGCCTTCGTGTTTTTATAATGAGCTAAAAAAAAATTTGTTTTTTAATTATGGAATAAGTGAATTAAATTATGGAATAGTGAACATTTAGATTTAGATTTAGATTTGTTTAAAATCTACTTAAAGTATATGTTACATTTATATGTATATTTTCTATATCTATCTTTACATCTATTAGATAATTTTCATTGACGTTTCTTATTATTTGAGTTAATTGTTTTCGTTGATTTTTTTTTTAATTTGTGTTAATGATTTTCGTAATTTTTTTTTTACATTTTGTATGATTTCCGTTAATGATTTTAATTACAATTTTCATGAATGCATATTAACTTTATAATAATATTTATTAATCGTATCTGTTCCCTTGACTATGTACGTTTACCTTATATAATGGGCGTAATTTCTTTTGTTATTTTCGAACAAAACTTTATTTTTCAATAATTAGTGGCCGTTAACCTTATTTTATCATTATTTTTAATGGCATTAGGTTTGTTGTTTATTCATTTCTGGTATATATATTTCTGTTTCTTGTGCTTTTAATGTTTCTGGATTTTTATCTTCTTTCTTTAAATGCGGGTATATTAATTGAATTATTTATTTGGCTTTCTGCAGAGCGCGTCAGACTCTTGGTCTGATATTTTTAATTAAAGTCAATCTCCCATCTTTCGATTTTCCTGCTCTAGTGCGGGTTCTACTCATTGGTTGACTTCCAATATTTCGATTTGCTTGCTCTAATGCAAGTTCTACTCATTGGTTTACTTCTATTTTTATATACCGCTCCAATATTTCGATTTTCTTGCTCTAATGCAAGTTCTACTCATTGGTTTACTTCTATTTTTATATACCGCTCCAATATTTCGATTTTCTTGCTCTAATGCAAGTTCTACTCATTGGTTTACTTCTATTTTTATTCTTTATTTTGTCGAAATTATTTTCATCGAAATTTAGCAGTAATTTTCTTACAGATGTTGTAGCATGTTTTCAAAGACTTACCCAATAATCTTTGAATTACACGTTTTTTTTAGGAGAATTACTGCATATTTTCGATGCTATTAGTCTTCCATATAATGATGTTTTGTTATATATTTTTGTTCGTTTTGTTGTTCTTTTTGTTTCTCAATGTTTGCTTCCATTATATAACGCTTACAGTTTGTGGCACATTAATATGCCCTTAGTTTCATTAAACTTTTTATTTATATACATAGTGTTCGTTGTAATAAACATTTTAAAATTTTACACATTTTTTTTTTATTATGTTCTTATTTGTATATTAACTAAATAATTGATGTTGTAATTATTAGATTTAATTCCTACTCTATCTTATTATTTTTTTTTCTTATATATTGATCTTTCTTAGTCTATTTTTATGTATCTTAGACCTAACCTTATTCCTGTCTTCAATAATACAATTAACAGTGTCAATATCGATTACTTTATATGGTCCTTTGTATAGAGAATCCAATTTTTTCTATTCGGTGCTGTAATTAATAGTTTATCACCTATTTGGATTAATAGGGGGTTGCAGTTAATATCACTGTTTTGTTTTCTTATTTCTTTCGAATGCTCTAGGTATTGCTTTGCTTTACTTAGTGTTTTTTTGTAACCTAGATTTAACTACTTTGCTATATAGGTCGTAGTTATAGATGGGCTCTGGAGTAGCAACTGTGAGCGCAGAAGGAAGGTTCACTCTTTTTGCGAATACTAGTTCAAAAGGTGTGTAGTTGTGAACGCTGTTTGGAGTAGTGTTGTAGCAAAATGAGTAGTACGGTATCCACGTATCCCAGTCATCTCTGTTATCATTTACGAAACATCTTAGGTATTCGTTCAGACATTTGTGGTTTCTTTCCGGGGACCCTATAGTTTCGGCGTGTGCAGCGGTTGCGAAAAGTTGCTTTATTTTCAATATATAGCATACTTCCGAGAGGATTTGGTTTTTATACTTAGTTCCGAGATCTGATTTTATTTTACTCATTGGTCCATAAATAAGTATAAATTCGCTGACTATTGCTTGTGCAATAGTTTTGGCTTCCTTATCTCTCGTAGGAACTATTACTACATATTTGCTTAAATCGCATTGCATGGTTACTGCGTATATATTGTCACAGGTTGTTTTCGTAAATGGTCCCACAGTGTCTATGGATACTACGTCGAATACCTTTGCTGGTGTTGTTGTAATTTCTAAGCTTTCTCTATGCGTCTGGTGTTTGATTTTCGCACAGAGTTCACAATTGTTTACATATCTTGCGATGGTCTTCTTCATCCTTTTCCATCTATATATCGCTTTTCGTTTTTTGTGCATTCTAGTTTGTCCTAGATGTCCTCCAGTAGGTGTTGAATGAAACTCATGTAGTAGGTTATTAATTTGCGCTTTGTTTTTGATGTATCTCGGTGGTTTATATAATATAATATGTATATTTCTTAGCGTTTTGTTGCCTATTTCTTTAAATGTGGTTATTGTAATTAATTTAAATATTTCGCTCTCTGCAGAAAGTTTCAGAGTCTTCTTCTGAAATTGTATACCATTTTCCAACATTTTAAATACCTGTTCTAGTGCAGATTGTACTGGTTGGTTTATCTTTGTATTTATATGCCGCTCATAAACATTTCCTAATCTGTGGACGATTTTTATATCCAGTTTAATTCGCTTGTTACTGCAACTGTTGGTTTCTATTTTTAATTCTGGTAGGTTTATAGCCTCGTCTGGGGATAGTACTTCCATGACATGCGGTTGATTAGGATGCAGTTGTTGTTCGTTATTTTCTTCAATTGAGCTTATTTTCTCATTTGATTGGTTATTTTGTTTGTGCATTGCTCGAGTTTGTACTTTTAATATGTTGATGTGCTTTAAATCATTTATGTCAAGTTTAATTCTTGATAACGCATATGGGCCAACATTCTCTTTCCCTTTAACGTATTAAATTTCAAAATAGAATTCTTCGAGATCTAGTCTCATTCTTGTTAATTTCGACGTTGGGTTTTTCATACCAAATAAATATGCTAAAGGTCTGTGATCCGTTTTTATTGTAAATATTCGTCCATATACGTATGGTTTGAAATGCGTTATAGCCCAATGTATGGCTGTTAGCTCCTTCTCAATGGTTGCTTTATTACTTTCTCCTTGTGCAAAAGTTTTACTGGCATATGCGATGGGGAGTTCTGTTCCATTAATATTTTGTGATAATATGGCACCACATGCTGAATTCGAGGCCTCAGTTGAAATTATGAATTGGTTGCTAAAATCTGGGTACTGTAATATTATTGGTGACATTAACATTGATTTTAGTGTTTCGAATGCTTTCTGCTGATTTTTGTTCCACTCAAATTGGGATTTTTTCTTTAGTAGTTTATTTACAGGTAGCGCGATTTCTGCAAAATTAGGTACAAATCGGCGATAGTAATTGCAAAAGGCTACAAATCGTCTAACGTCGTCGGTATTTTTAGGTAATGGATAATTTTTCATAGAATCGTATTTCGAGGTGTCTGGGCTAATACCTTCTGCTGATAGTTTGCGTCCTAGGTAGGTGACTTCTGTCTGAAAGAATTTACACTTTTGTGGATACAACTTAAGGTTTCTTTCTCTTAACCTTTTGAAAATTGTTAAGAGATTTTTCAAATGATGTTGCTGGGAGCATCCGATGACTATAATATCGTCGATATATAAAAATGCTGTTTCTGGTGGTAACCCTGCCATGATTATTGCCATCATTCTTTGAAAACTATTTGGACTGATGTTAAGTCCGAAAGGTAGTCTGGTGTAGTGGAAATGGCCTTTATTGGTTGAGAATGCTGTAAACTTTCTGGATTGTTTGTCCAGAGAGATTTGGTGAAATCCTGACATTAAATCTAGAGTAGAGAAGTATTTTGCTCTACCCATTTGGTCGAGCATTTCTTCTATTCTAGGTAATGGGAATTTGTCGGCCAGAATTTTTTGTTCAGATTCCTAAAGTCTACGCCATTTTTTGTTCTGGTCGCCTGATTTCTTGGGGACTAGTAATATTGGTGAATTGTATTGCGACACTGAATTTTCTATAATTCCGTCAGTTAACATTTTGTCTACCTGCTGGTCTATTTCAGTTTTATGAATTCGGGAATTCTCTAGTTTTTTGTATAAACAGGTACGTTATCTGCCAATTCTATATGTTGTTTATAGAAATTATTTGAAGTTAGTGGTTCGTCATCTGATGCAAAAATATCACTGAAATCGTGACGTAGTTTTTCAAATTGTGATCTAGCTTGGGATAGTTTCGAGTTTTAAATTTGAAGTCACTTTTTCTGATCTTTTGTCTTTAGGTGTTTTAATTATATTGAAGTCTGAAGTTGGTTTTGTTGAAAGTTTTAAATTTTGAATTGTAACTGTTTTGTTTGTTGTATTTAGTATTTTTACCAGTGGGTTACTTTTTCATATAATAGATCCTGTAATGAATATCCCTGGTTGTACTTCTTGTCTTGCTATGATCAGATTTTCTGGATCATATTGTTCTTGTATAGGAACTTTTCGAGTTATTTCACATCTTGGTAAAATAGAACTTACAGTTGGTTTTATTAAAAGATAATGTTAATAATGTCAATACAATATGACTAGTCTTGTCCAGGTCACCAAACTAACTGTCGGCTAGTTCCTGTCTTTGTGCTCCTCGCTCTATTCATCTAGCGGTACTCTCAATGTGTGCTGCATACATGTCTATATACATTGAGCATAGTCGTCGTTAACTATAATCTATTTATTTGGTACATTTAATTTTAAGTGATTATGCAACAATTATGTTGCGAAATTTCTGATTTAAAATCCACAATTTGTCACACCGAGCATTAGAGCCACCACCAAAATGGTCACAGAAAAATATTTCTGGCCGTCTATTAAAAGACATCAATTCTTAGACTCGCGGTTGTTTACCTTGTCAACAGAGCAACATTTCCCGCAACGTCAAGAGTCCGCTAGGAACAATCCAGAATTGCTCTGATCGTTTTGAGATCATCTACACATGCCTCACACGGTTTTAGATATTGCCTCACAATCATCGACAGGTTTACTAGATGACCTGAGGCACTCCCACTAATCGACATCCACGCAGAGACAGTAGCTGAAGCTCTTTGCCAGACCTGGATACCCCGATTCGGAGTAACCAAAACCATTACAACAGACCAAGGTTCACAGTTTGAATCAGCACTATTCACTGAACTAGCCAAATTATTAGGGTTCAAACGCCATCCAACCACTTTCTATCATCCGCAATCCAATAGGTTCTTGCAACGATGGCACAGGACTCTAAAGGCCTCTATAACGACATATCAAGAAATGCGGTGGTCGAAAATATCACCTTACGTCCTTTTAGGACTCAGAACTACATTTAGAGAAGAACTCCTTGCAACGATTTCAGAGCTCGTGCATAGAAAAATGCACGCATACCAGGCGACTTTCTTCAAAATTTTGAGGTACAATCACAAAACAAATTTGTCGTTTTTCGCGGATATCAGACCGGTCCCAACATCAAATCACTCCAAGCGAACATTCTTTAAGTTTAAAGACCACGACACATGTACACATGCTTTCATACGAACGGGTGCTATTAGAACCTCACCCCGGCCGCCTTACGAAGGCCTGTTCCAAATTGTTAAACGTAAAGATCATTTTTTCAGGCTTAGAATCAGGAATAAGGAGGTTAACACCTACATGAACCGACTCAAGCCTTGTTTCGTCGAGTTGAATTCATACGACAAAGGCATAGATACGACTGCCCGGCCAGCGTCTGAAAACCCATCGGTTCCATGCACAGGAAACTACCATTCCGCACTTGATATCCCCACCAACCCAACGAACCCCACGGCTGGCGACACTAGAACACCTCTGCCAGGACCGACGTCGCAGGTAACATTTTTCCCTGATGGGTCTACAGTAATTCCACCATGAACCACGCGCGCTGGAAGAACCATCAGACTACCTCCTAGATATCGGTGAGTGATGTGGCGACACGGCAACACCATTTGTCAAGGACATGCGCCCAGTTGAGGTGTGCCGCAGTGTTTTCCTTAGTTGGCAGGCGAATGCCACAGGTGGAATTTACTTTGTGCGGTGGAGAAATATTTTAATCAAATTTGATAGTAGGCATTTTTAGTTGATAAGTGAAATAATGTTAGGCTGTAAGTTAGTTTAATTTAGAACGCCAAGTCAAACAGACCAACTCTATTGACTAGCACCAAGATTACACATTTGTAAATTTTAGATAAGCTACTCCAGTAAAGGTTCTTCAAAAAATTCCGAGTGGCGGCTTTTCATTCGACCAATGCCGCCGTAATTTCATTACATCTACAGATTTAGGAGCAGCACCAGACCACATCGGAATCCCGACAGGTCTGGAACTCCCCTGCCAGCCGACTTCCGCTCGCTCTATCTATCCCCACTACAGGCTCTCGGTATATGCGGACAGCCCGAGTAGAGACCAACTACGCAGGCCAGCTTGGTCAGCTTGAAGAGATTTTCCGATGAACAAGATGCCACCAGAGACGATTCCTGTAAGGCTGTTCTCGTGGCACCGAGTGCCAAGTTATCCACGCCTGTGGACCAGACAAACCCAAGTGGACTTGAAGATATCTAATCAGCAACTTCCACAAACCCTCTCAGGCAGTACCAGGAAATTAGCAAAACCAAAAAAAACCAGGCCGTACAGTTGGAGCAGCAGACCGGATTGAAAAGGGTGCACCCACGACGCCAGCAGACGGAGCATCGGGGGAATTTCGCACACTAATGGGTGGTGTACCATGCCCAGTAAGTTCGTTTTTACCTTTGCGATCACATACATATACTGTTGGTGTTAGATTCATATAGTAATATTATATTTCCTTTTGTTATATTTTGGATATTAGGATTCTTTCTTTATACATTACCATTTTTTCTTTTCTTTTTTCTTTTTGCGTGCCATGGGCAATTGGTGATATCCTTAAGTAGTTTAAGGTCAGTCTTAGTAGGGCGTATCTTAGCCTAAAGATCTAATGGCATTTAGTTCATGTAAGGAGCGATGAACGACGGATTCCAAAGGTGTAACGACTGAAAGAACAAACAAATTTATCTATCTACGATTTTACATGGGACATAGTCTTCCGAGATTTTTTTTATATTCCTTTTTTTATGTAGATATTCTGTACATCCCATTGTTTCTTCATTCGTTCCTTTCGTCATACCGTGCTCTATTCTAACGATCCTTAGATAATTTCAGCAGGTGGAGGGTGAAGTCTCGATGGAGCATTGCTGAAGAGCACACACACACCGACGTATGGGGCTAAGAAGACCAACGAGCTCTGAACACTTAGCCAGGGTGGATGTGTGTTTGGTCCCCCGTATGTCAAAGCTGAGTCTCCTACAACATCTAGGGTCTCCATCAGTTCTCTTTCTCTCTCGTCTTTTCATTGTTTTTCTCTCTGAGCGTTGAATACTCTCCTGGTGTGCTATGAATGGTGCGGCGTTGCACCGATTTCTCATACTTTTACCTTATTCCAGGACCGAAGAAAACCTAATATGGTTGTTGTGTTTTTTTTGTTCTTTTCTTCTATAATTTCTTTTAGGCTTTACAGTTTGGACCAGTGAAGGCGAGTCGTCCTGCGACGTAAGAGGTTTTTTTTTGTCCGCCCGTCCGTCTGAAGTCCCCGTGAAGGTGAGCCAGTCCTTTGTTTGTTTTTTTTTTATTTCGCGCAGGTATTCAATCACTGAGGGGACGTGGGTGGCAAGAACCACCCCAAGCCGGATGATCGCTAGCGCAACATGCTGTGCGGCCACCCACATATGTCCTCGAGGTGAATTTTGCAGCGGGAGGTATCAATTGCAGCACATATCTATATTCATGGTAAAACGGATGTAGGTAGGTCTGAGTACGGGCACGCTCTTCGCTTCCATGCGACGCCAAATGAGGGGAAATTTCCTCATCACCATGTCAACACGCCTCGTCCATTCGACCATGCTGGCATGGTGTGATAAACCTTTAATTTCGTTGCCTGGTTTATCAAGTTAAATGCACGAGGAGCAGCCTATGGGCTTTACTCTTAACGTGATTTAAATAGGAGCAGCTATTAGAGCGTTAACTCCGGTGATCTATATTCGGGGAGCAGCTAGATAGCAGAACTCCACCTAAGTTTAAAAAAAACACGATGAGTGAACTTTTGATAATGATGGGTTCTTTATTTCCCTCAGCTTATTTATACAACTTAAAAATAGCTGAGGGTAACAATAATTGCTATTATGATTACTTACATTATTATTATTTCTTCATCGAAGCCCTCATGTTGAGTCGCGGTCAGTGATCGATATTTCGTCACTGCCCTTGTTATTTGCGTGCCGCTTTAGTGGGTCACATTAATCAATACAATTTGTGTATTGGGTAAGGGTGACCTACTCATGCAGTGCACAGCGTAATTTTCTGTGTCATATGATTCTACATGAACGACTATTGTTTATCGGTTGTGTTTTAATATTATGATTACTTATTGTGCTAGAACAATAAGTATGTCACAATATTATAAATTCAGGTAGGTATGTATGTATGTTTGTAGGTAGGTATGTTTGTAGGTATGTAGGTATATGATAGATATTTATGTATGTACTTAGGTATGTAGGTATGTAGATAGATATTTATGTATGTAGGTAGGTATATACATAGGTAAGTTTATATATAGGTATGCCACAATGGATTATGCAAGAGGCTACCAAACTTACAAAGGCTACTGCTTATTTGTTTGCTTTCCCACAAAGGCAATCCATGTGGAGCTCGTAAATGAGCTTACAACGCAAGGATTTCTCGCTGTATAACGAATATTCACTTCTCTACGAGCATACGTAATCACCTCTACAGTGTTAATGAAACGGGGCTAGTGCTGAAGTGAAGTGCCTTTATCATCAACGCATTAAGCAGTAATGCGGAGAAATAGCGCAACTACTTGCCAACGGTGAAACCTCTTGGCATCTTATTCCTCCAGCTTCCCCACATTATGGTGGATTGTGGGAGGCGGGAGTAAAGTCTCTAAAGCATCATGTACTAAGAGTTATAGGCCAAGATCTTCTTACATACGAGGAGCTCAACACACTGCTGGTGCAATTAGAAGTATGCCTTAATTCTAGGCCAATCTACCCAATGAGTAGCAACAAGTACGATCTAGCAGTCCTAACCCCAGTACATTTCTTTGGAACAGGTAAAGCGCCTTTAGCACTACCAGAGCCGTCTACCGTCGAAATTAACTCCAATCGTCTATTTGAGAATCTATGTTCCGGGTGGTCTAAATAATATATCAGCAGTTTACAGCAAAGAAACAGGTGGCAATATACTCAGCAGAATAATAAAGTGGGCGATTTGGTACTGGTGAAAGATGACCGTCTGCCGCCTTCCAAGTGGTTACTCGGGCGAGTAACTGAAACCTTTCCCGGAAAGGAGGGATGCAGGTCTTCAATTTTAAGACGCCCGCTGCCAAACTCGGTGTCCGGTATACAGAGTCCTGCGCTGCTTCTACAAACTAAACTATAACGGTTTTTTTTATATTTATAACTCGTAATCTATGGCGGGCGGCAACTTGCTTACTGTTTAAAGTTGCCCAACACAGTCTTGCATTGTGGGCGGGCGACCTCGCTAGAGATCATACTACTTTCGTCAACGACGAGATGGGCAGTATGTTCAGACGCATCTGGCAACAACATTATTATTCTGATACAGTGAGTGTGGTATTCAGCCTTCGTCAGCTCAGCCTGCGTATAGTTAATAAAGTTAATAAAGTGAGTTAAAATAGTGAACCCCGCGAGATTACTTGTACTGCCGAAATTGTCCAATAAAGTTATCTTCAACTTATACTAATCAAAATCTTCTTTTTTGCAACTATTCCTTGACTTGGTTCACAATCCGCCTACATGATGACGATTTCTATGTACGTCATCAAATTGAACGTGAGGAGACTTCATAGTTTGTGGGACTTCCGTTTTCATTTTTTCACAATCTTTAATTCTCTCAACAAAACAGCGTATGGCGTCATCAATTTTTGCAGAGATTCGTGCTTTGACTTTCTGCAAGTGCAGTTCGATTATGGACATGAATCTTGTTTCTAATACCTGAATTAATTTGTCAAAAATCGCTGGCGGAAGCTCTGTCATACCGATACCACTTCTTGTTACGACTTGAGAGCCTGCACCAGTATTCGAAGTTGACGGAGTTTTCTCTTTGTTTTTGTTATCTTTCCCCACCATAATGAGCAGAGAGGGCAGAAAATACGGTACGCACCAACACCAGAGAATATTCCAATTGCAGCAGCATGTTCACATATGTATGTGAATTACGTGCCAGTATCGTGAAGTAATCATTTAATTTTTTTTCTTCTTATTTTTCTTCTGAAATCCAAATTGATTTTTAATTGTGGTGTGCATACATAAGAGTAACATACGATCCATTAGTCTACACAAGCTCATAAATTTTAAAATCCAAAGTACAAAATCTAATAACGAATAAAAATTATTAAAGCCATAAAAAGTCTAGAAAACTAGTGAAGTTTGAGATAAATAATAAAAGTGCAAAAAAAAAAAAATTTGAATGAAGCTCTAATGTATAAAGAAGTGTTCCTAAAATCACATCAAGATTCAAGATATCCATTTACCAATCACTGCTTTAGTTAAAGTGATCTTTACAAAGTATATATATAAAGTTTATATATAAATTATTTCTGGAGATTTATGAGCAATATTTTTTTTTTGCGTTTTGCATTTTTGCATACTTTAAATTAAATTTGAAGAAGTTAAAATATAAAATCTGTGTTCTTAATTTTATTTCTTCCTTCTCTCGTTCTGTTTTGCCTCCTTGGCTGGACTAATGTCATATAATCTTAATCTGTGTGATGGCTCAAAGGTTGAAAATCTGATATTAAATTAAATGTAGTGAATTTGATGTTATTCTTTTGTGATGCCCAATTTTCCTTGAATTTTTTTTTGCTATTGTGTTCGTGTTGAATCTTCTTAAAGTTCTTCGAGTGGGAAGCTAGTGTTCCTTATCTACCCCAACTGAGGTGGAATGACCGAGTCATAAGAGAACACATGTTCTCATTTAATCTTTCCTTAAGAGACGGGAAAAAGATTCCACGCGGAAACCGTAATCCTCGCGATTCTGATTCAGAAGAAAATCATAGTGACCCTACCGACGCGGACTCAGACGAACATTCATTAGATCTGGCGAAAGATAACGTTTCTCCTAACGAATCTACCTCAAGTTCGAGAGAAGGTCAGGTGTCCCACAAATCTAAATCCAAAGACAACGGAAAACTTTCTTCGCCAGAAATGGCAACCTCCTCATTCAGTTTAGCTAATGCTATTAAACTCGTGCCAGAATTCGATGGCAGTCCGGCAACGGTAGCCAGATTCCTTCAAATTGCTAAAATTCATTACTCTAAAGCTTCAACTGCAGAAGAGAAAATTGAATTTCTTGATCTCGTAAAATCAAAATTAACTGGTAAAGCCTATAATGTCCTCCTTAGGTATAATACCTATGACACTTGGAACGAATTGGAAGCAACAATAACAAAAACTTTCATAAAATTTCGTTCTACACAAGTAATACAGGCCGAACTATTCACAGTCAAGCAGGGTATCCGTGAAACGGTATCTGAATACTCGGAAAAAATTGAAAAATTATTAGATGAGTTAAACATATCTAGTACCCAGAATGAAGGAAATGAAGGCAGTAAGGCCATCCGAAGTCTAAATGAAAAAACGGCTGTGAACATTTTTAAGAGAGGATTAAAATCACTGGCAATAAAATTGATAGTAAAATCAACAAAGCATGACTCTTTAAATGTAGCCATTGACTATGCATTAGAAGAGGAACATATTGCAGAGAATGAGAACCAAACAAAGACTGACCTTAGGAGGTGTAGTTATTGTAAAAACATGGGACACACCACTAATGAATGTAGGAAGCTGCAAAACCGAAATAATTTCCACCAATCAAATGGTTATATTCGTCCCCCATTTCCTAAATTCCAAAATCAGCGCGTTAACACCATTCAAACTGAGCAACGTTGTCGATACTGCAAGAATTTAGGACATACAATTCCAGAATGCAGAAAGCGCCAATTTAATAACTCTAGACGTGAAAATTCAACTTCCACTTATACTAGATCCCATCACAACGCTTCAAGTGTGCCTCAAACTAGACAAAACGACCAAAATACTCGACGCGCAAGTTCGGGAAACGGAGCAATACCCAGCTCCAGTGGCGCAATGGTGCGGGTACAAAATCTCAATTAGTGTGCCAAACCAAAAATTCCAATTGTTCAAATAAAATTTCTTCTCAACGCCAGAAGCAGAAAAGGTTAAACTCCACTAGTCTGAAAAGGCCAGACGGTAATAATATCTCAATCCCAATTCTAAATCTCAGCCCTCTCCAAACGTTTCAAACGGAAACTACCCTCAATATCCTTCAAGCAAAGAATCAAGAGAATACACTTCTCTTGGATACCGGAGCTTCAATTAGTTTAATTAAAGTTAGCTCACTTAAAGATGACGTTGAAGTTTATACTGACTGGGCGACACCACTTAGAAGCATTTCTGACCACACGATACCGACCAAAGGAATCTGCTATCTGGACATTCAGCTATCCGAAACTGCTATACTTAATCATCCATTTCATGTGGTTCCCTCTGATTTTCCCATTAATTGCGAAGGAATTATTGGAGAAATTTTTTTTTCCAAAACTGGTTCTGTGATCAATTATAAGTCCCAGATCTTTACATTTCAAACTCAAGATGGAGAAATTGAGTTTCCTTTTAAATACTCCAGAAAAAATATAAATATCCCTCCAAGAACGGAGACATTTTTCAAATTCGGTCCGGTACTCGAAAGCGAGGAAATCATATGTTTCCCTTCGGAGATAGCACCTCTAGTGTACACTTCAGGGTGTATAGCAAAACCTGAGGATGGATACATATACATATCCGTAGTAAATTCTTCCCAAGAAGAAGCGGAAATAAGTAATAAAATGCATTTGCCTTTCCAAAGATTGGATGAATTCGAAGTATACAATCTTAAAAATGTCAAAAATAAGGACAAAGTAGAGAAACGCTTAGCGAAACTTTCTTCTCTCCTGGATCTCAATCATCTAAACGCGGAAGAAGAGCAGTCAGTTATAGACATCTGTCGTGAATATAATGATATTTTTCATCTCGGGGGGATAAACTTACCTTCACTCCGGCAATTACGCACAATATTCCAGTCGATCCTACTCATTCTCCAGTAAATCTTCGACCGTATCGTTTACCTGAGACACACAAGCAGGAAATCAAGAAACAAGTGGATCAGATGCTCGACGAAGGCATAATCCGTCACAGCACAAGTCCTTGGAATGCGCCACTGTTGGTGGTGCCGAAAAAACCTGATGCGCAGGGTAATAAGAAATGGAGGGTTGTGGTGGATTTTCGCAAGCTAAATGAGCTTACTATAGCTGATGCACATCCACTACCCGACATAGATGACATCCTGAATCAACTGGGTTACTCGAAATATTTCTCCACGCTAGATCTAGCAAACGGATATCATCAAATACAGGTGGCTGAGAGGGATAAACCGAAAACGGCCTTCAGTACACCATACGGAAATTTTGAGTTCAATCGCATGCACTTCGGTCTTCGTAACGCACCGCCCACATTCCAGCGTCTTATGAATAGAGTCTTGACTGGTTTACAAGGTATAAGATGTTTTGTCTATCTGGACGACGTGGTCATCTATGGACGAGACCTGAATGCTCACAATACTAAGCTCCGAGAAGTGTTTGAATGTTTAAAGAAGCACAATTTGAAGCTCCAACCCAATAAATGCAAATTTCTATGCAGAGATTTGAGTTATTTGTGGCATGTCATAACCGAAAGAGGTATAAAGCCCGATCCCCGCAAGGTGACAGCTGTAAAAACTGTACGCCCTCCACAAAATGTAAAACAGCTTAAATCTTTTCTAGGTCAGGTAGGATATTACAGAAAGATTATTCCACGGTTTTCCAAGCTTGCTAATCCATTGAATCAGCTACTCAAAAAAGACATTCCCTTTAATTGGGATGCTCATTGCGATGAGTCTTTTAATTTGTTAAAAAAATCTATTACGCAAGCTCCAATTCTACAATACCCAAATTTCGAGAAACATTTTTTTGTCACAACCGACGCCAGTAATGCGGCGATTGGCGCGGTGCTCTCTCAAAGAAGTGAACTGGACGGTACGGACTTACCTGTTGTATTTGCAAGCAGGGTCCTGAATAAGGTCGAAAAGAATTATTCAACCATCGAGAAGGAAGCACTTGCTGTCGTATGGGCGACCAAGCAATTCAGACCGTACGTCTATGGTAGAAAATTTACGGTGGTGACTGATCATAAACCTCTGGTCTGGTTTTTTAATCTAAAGGACCCATCCTCCAGAATTATGCGCTGGAGAATTAAACTTGAGGAATATGATTTCAATGTAATCCATAAATCGGGACATCTGAACACCAATGCAGATGCTCTATCCCGATTGGAAACAGAGAATATCAACGTGATAACCAGATTCCAAAAACGGGAATTGCAGAAGCAAACAAATGTTCACAGTCCTAAGTAGAGCCTGATCAACAAGTCATTCCAAAATCATACAAATTCACGTAACAAGAAAGGCAACGACCGCTTACCTCGAATGCACTCTAGTGAACAGTTTAAGCCAAAATCAAATAATTTAACCAATGATCATACGCACAATAAGTCATAAATCAACCTGTAATTCTAACAGACAGAGAGAAAATCGCAGAAATTCTTCGCGAGTATCATAGTAATCCTATTGGTGGACACCAAGGAGTGGCCCGTACAATCAAAAGAATTAAACAAAAATATGTCTGGAAAAATTTATATAAAGACGTTAAAGCATTCATATCATCCTGCGATAGTTCTCAGAGGAGTAAGGTTACACAAAAGGTAAAAATCCCTACGAAAATTACGACGACCTCAAAGAAACCATTCGAACGCATCTCTTTAGATATTGTAGGACCTATTAATCCACCATCTGATAGTGGAAATCATTATATTCTTACCTTCCAAGACGACTTGACAAAATTTGTTCAAGCAATCCCACTTCCAAATCAAGAAGCCAGCACTATAGCCGAGTCCTATGTCCGAAAAATAATTTGCGTTTTTGGCACCCCGCGATATTTATTAACCGACCAAGGTAGCAATTTCTTATGCGAGTTATTTAAAAGAAGTTATTGAAAATACAAAAGATACAAACAACTCCTTACCACCCTCAGTCAAATGGATCACTTGAGCGATACCACCGAAGCTTAAAAGAATACCTTAGGAGTTATGCGAACAAAGATCCCAAAAACTGGGATACTTGGATCGATTATGCGGTATTCTGTTATAATACTACTCCGCATTCAGCAACAAACTACTCGCCGTACGAACTCTTATTTGGCTTGAAACCCGAAATCCTGTCTTCCGTCACTAGATCCGTTGAACCAATTTACAATTATGACGACTTTGTCATAGAAATGAAAGCCAGGCTTCAGAATGGCTACCAAATGGCCCGCGAAAGTTTAGTAAAAGCCAAAGAACAATCAAAACTTTACTACGACCGAGGAACTAAAGAAACAACTTTTACAATAGGAGACAAAGTTTTGTTAGAGAGTAAGGTAAAGAAAAATAAAAAACTCACAATGAAATACGAGGGGCCATACGAAATAATAGATATTCGCTCACCGGAAACTTCTCTAATACAAATCGGGGGAAAAACTAAGTTAATTCATAATAACTTACTTAAACCTTATATTGCTTAGGAGTCAAACCTCTAGCAACTATTTTTCTATTCTACCTCAAATGCTTTGCGAGACACACTAAACTAAGCACTACGAATTTGCAGGATCCTGGTGATAACTTTCACCAAAACTCATGCTCAAACTGTTAAATCATACCATGTCAACACTGCAGTTGGGAATTCAAGTGGGATGTACTTCGAAAGTCTAGGAAGTTTGGCCAAATCGACTTCAATATGGAAACTGGTGGTACACCTTGATTTCAATAAATTTGAAACAGAGGAAAAGCTGCTCCAACAAAGGTACACTATCCTTTCTAATTTTTGTAACGACCTAAAGGCTATCATGCTAACGGACCCATGTAAAGCATCCATTCAAGCTCTAAACTCGACATTAGATGAAGTAATCGAAAAAAATGTCATCCTTAAGCAAACTTTTCATCGTAATACTAGAAAAACTAGAAGAATTGTGAATGGGATAGGAAAACTATCAAAATTTTTATTCGGGACCATGGACGAGGACGATTCAAAGAAAATCGACGAGGCTATACGCACACTCCAAAATAATCAAGAAATTTTACATCAGGTAGTCTCAGATCAAACGTCTATTATCTCTAAAACAGTAGAAACTTTAAACAAATTTGAAAACTCGACGAATACTAAATTCAATTATATTCAATCAGTCGTAAATTCTCTGGCAGAACGCCTCAATAACAAAAGTAAAATTGAACAAACAATGCATCTCTTTGATGAGTTATCCGATTTCATTACATTTTCACTCAACCGTTTTCTTAGTAAACAAGAAGAACTCACTAATATAGTCTATGAAGCTAAACTATGCAGACTAGACAAACACATATCAAATTCACGAACCTTCATTGAAGCTCTAAAAGAGATACAGTTGGAACTTCCCCATGAACTTAAACTTCCAGTAAAGACGTCAATAGAAAACCTTCCTTTAATCGCTCGAATTTCCAAGGTGGAACCGTTATACACCACCCAATTTTTAGTGTTTAATATAGAAATTCCGCTAATAAGCTACAAGTTCAAACTCTATAAGTTGACCAGCATACCCGCACTTTATAGAGATAATCTTTACTACTTTAGTAAAACAGATTCAGAATATATGGCTGTTAACGAAAACCTAAAGCAATACATTTTCCTAAAGCAGAATGAAATGGATCAATGTCAAAATGCAATCGAAAACTTATTCATATGTGCTCAGAACTACCTCACGTACAATCAGAATACGAATAATTGCGTAATAAGTCTATACTTAGGATACAATTTTACAAAGAATTGTGAAGTTAGAATTTTTAAAGTAAATCATGAAATATGGCATTCGTTAAATAGAGGTAATACTTGGTTATATGTAACCCCAAGTTTAAGCGATTTGAGAGTAAATTGTAATAATGACGGATATTCTATCCAAATTGCACAAACTGGTATCCTAGAATTAAATAATGGTTGCAAAGCATTAACCAAGCAAATAAATATAGAAGCTACTAATGTAATTAAGACAACAAATGCTGTTATACAATTTTTCAATAACATAATCGTAGATAATATTACCGAAATTAATGAAAATTATGAAGAGAATATTTTTAAAAATTTTAAACAGACCCAATTTGAGGGATACAATTTAGATAAAATGAGTATTAGCTTAAATCATTTAAAAGATAGATTAAAATCGTATAAAAGTATCTGATCCTCAGCTTAAGACCTCATTAACTGTTACCACTGTTTTACTATCAGTAGTAATCATGGCCTACGTAGCCTACTGCTTATATAAAAAATACCTAAAATGTAAAATTAAAATACAGAGTAGTAATAATATTAGTAGTGATAATAATTGATATAAATAAAATATGTAAACACGTACATAGAGAGAACAAAAACAACATTAAAAAAAAAATAATAACTATTTTTTATTATAATTGAAAAAAAAATCAAAAATTTATTTATACACAATCAAACAAATTATTATTTTTCACTTTTGTAAGGGGGGAGGAGTGTTATGACGCAAAGTCAAGACCTCGTACAGCACGTTAATAGCCATGTGATATGCGATCACATTTCTTTTACATATTTCCAAAATAACCCTCGTCATCTAAATCGTTTATTTAAGTGGACAACGTCCCCAAAATTTTTGTTAAGTAAACAAATTATACTAACGTAGTGTCAAAAATATTATTTTATTGCTTCAACATGCAAACATTTTATTTGCCTTATCACGTTGTGTCCAATTTCACTTTCCCTTTTTCTGATGATTATGCGGTTTTATGCGTGAGAACGGTGCAGTACCGAGGCTTGGGGTTGAGTCTACATAATCGGAGTACACTTCAATCCACCGAACAGGAAAGACGTTGACGGCATTTTACGCGTGTATTTGCAAGGTTTCCAAACCTAAAATTATTATCGTCATTGTAAATTTATAACGTATTTTAATAAAATAATAAAATAGTTTCTTTTATAATCAAACCCAAACAAAAAGCTGTTTTCTTTCTAATTTACCAGTGTAAATACGAGAAGTGTGCCCCCGCTCGCTGCGGTAACTGGGCGAGTGTAACAAGCACTAACCGTATTAGCACTAAACAGTTTTGATATAATTAATTAGATTACCACTCAAATTAATCACCATGAAAACGTGAATCAAACGCAGAATATATCGCGGCACACTATCGGCAACCAAAATGAGACTTTGTCGATTTCAGTCATGGATATATTTCCTTGTAGCAAGCCAACTCGGGAGCCACACGAAGCGTACATTACATTAAAAGTCAGTATGGTGCAGATATTTTCCGACAGATACTTTTTCCTAACAGATTTATTGTTGAGTCGGCGTTGCATGCATTCACTATCACAATTATCCAGGTGTCCCGTTAGTTACACTACATAGAAGACACTTCCAATTCCATATATCATAATTATTGAGCTTATACTATTGTACCTTACTTTGAATATTTTCTAAATGAATGCACTTTAATATAACCGAAGAATCCTCAACCGTATTTAGTTGTAAATGAATCAGTTAATGTTGTTGTTGAGGATGTTTTACTGATCAACTTAATGCTGTTAATCAATCTATTTGTTAACGATTGAATGTCAAAGGACGTTATAATGAATACTCATACAAAAATTGGTTCCACAGCTCCTCTTTACTAGCTTTAAGTGATTAACTTTGCAACTGAACAATGTACTGCTAGATTCGGTGCATGTAGATTTAACGAGAGTCTGAATTCAAAACAAGACCGGTTTTATTGACAAAGCTACAAAACATTGAGCGGTATATTTCAAGCAAGAAAAGATGGAAAATTACAATAGTCTGCAAGTACAAGATAATTTAACCTTGAACTAATTTGATTATCATAGCAGGGTGAATGACTGGATGAGTAAATGATGTAATGGTCGGTAATGCTTGTATGAATCGAAGAATCGTGATCGTTGTTGAAAATTGTTGCTGATTCTAAACAATCCGCCCGCCTCGTGTTGACACGAACTTGTAGTTCCACCGCCCGCCATGCCGAAGTTGTAGACACTCCGACCCAGAATGTCGTTATTGCAAGTAGAATTAAGTAAAAGTTATATTAGTTTGGATTATTGAGAGGCACGACACAAAGTTTAGTTAAAGGTCTCAAGGATGACCCATTTTTATGTTTTATGGGCGCAACCCGAATTTGGCCATCAGTCCTAGGATGGATTGCTACTACCCTCCCTAGCAACCATTTGGTTGGAGGTAGATTATCTTCTCGTATAAGTACTAAATCGTTGACCTTGATAGAATCTTCTGGTCTACACTACTTATTTCGCAATTGCAAATGATGTAGGTATTCCTTTTGTCATCTGTTCCATATGTTTTCCTTCATTTGTTGCACCAGCTGCCATCTGTTTAATCGATTTATGGGGACAGTAAGACTAGTATCAGGAACTGATATGAGATTTTCTCCCACTAGGAAGTGTCCTGGAGTCAACGCTGAAAAATCGTCTGGATCATCGTTGATGGCATGCAGCGGTCTGCAGTTTAGGCAAGCTTCCACTTGCGATAACAAAGTCAACATTTCTTCAATGGAAAGGACATGATTGCCCGCAATTCGTCTTAAGTGGTGTTTGAGGGTCTTAACCCCGGCCTCCCACAGGCCACCAAAGTGCGGAGATGACGGCGGTATGAAATGCCATACGGTACCATCGTTGACTAATTCCTGTTATATGGAAGTGGTGCCCTCCTTACAAAGTTGACCTAAGTGATGGGTTAACTCTTTATCTGCTGCCACGAAATTAGTCGCATTGTCACTGTAGAGTTTCGAGCAGCGACCCCTGCAAGACACAAATCATTTAAATGCTGCCTGAAAGGCATCCGATGATAGGTCCATTAGAAGTTCCAAGTGAATTGCACGAGTAGATGGACAAATAAAACAGCGACATATACTTTGATTGTTGTCTTTCCTCGCCCTTTTATAGGCTTTACTAAGAGAGACCCAGCAAAGTCCACGCCACTATTCACAAATGGTTTAGATCGTCGAATCCTGTCTGCAGGAAGATCGCTCATGATTTAACTCTTGGCATTTGCGTGATATCGATAACATACAACGCATTGACGTAGAGCCTTGCTTCTCGCGTGAAGAATCCAGTATTGGTTGTGAAGATAATGCAGTGTGATTTGTATACCTCCATGTAGAGTTGCCGTATGAGCATAATCTATTAGTAGATGTGTTAGTGGACTGGTTTTGGGTAGGATTATCGGACGGTTTTCGTCAAACGATAAGAGCGAGTGCCTTAATCTGCCACACATAGGTAGGATGTTCTGATCGTCGATGAACGGATTTAATTTGCGCAGCTGACTATGAACTGACAATGACGTGTTGCATGCCAAGGATTTAATGTCTGCTTCAAAGAACGTTTGCTATACCGATCTGATCAATGTTATGAGTGAAGTAGCTATTTCAGCCCTTTTGAGAGGTCCAACAATTCTTGAGCATTTCCTTTCCTCGAATTTGAAGCAAATCTACGACAATACGTAGTAATCTATAGAAGTTTGTTTAGGTTTGAATATCGATGCAATAGGTCACTTTCAAGCATATTGGGTTGGTTTCGGCTCACATGAGTGATTGCTTGTTGCCTTTTTTGTATCATAGGATTAGATTTAGACTGAGGTAACTTGTTAGGCCAACAAATCGAGTGTCGACACAACCAGATAGGTCCAAACCACATAGCTTAAAAGTTTTCAAGTCATTAGGACTGATTCCTCGCGTGACGCAGTCTGCAGGATTTTCTTCAGACGACGCGTACCGCCAGGTTGCACTACTGAGATTTCGCTGAATGTTTGACACACGGTTTGCCACAAAAGTCTTCCATTTTGATGGATGATCCTTCAACCATGCAAGCACAATGGTTGAATCAGTCAGTCCAGGCATGCATGGCTACTGTGCCTAGATTCAATGTTTTGCGCACAGATGACATCAACTCTGCTAACAACGCAACGTCATAGCTCGCAACATGGACGGTATCTCTCTGTCCTCATTTGATAGTCCGACGAGCATTTCCGAACAATTAGATTGCCATTTTCGTAAATTGAAGCCGGCTCGTGATAACAAGGTACGAAGTTTATCTCTAACCTGTAAGTCTAAGTCTTGATTGAAGGTTCCACACAATGCATCATCGACGTAAAAATGCTCTCGTGGTATAGGTGCTGCCGTAGGAAATTCCGAGTCATAATCGTCTGCTAGCTGTTGTAGAACTTTGCAGGCAAGGTATTGTGCGCAGGCAGTCCCGTATGTAAAAGTTAAGAGCCTGTAGCTTTCAAGAGGCTCGGATGGATAGCTTCGCTAAAGAGTTCGCTACAGGTCGGTATCCTGCGATTCTACAAGTACCTGGCTGTACATCTTTTCTATGTCCGCAGAAAACACGATAAGGTATATTCTCCACTTCATGAGGATTTCGGATACGTTCGTCTGCAATCTAGGACCTATATGTAGCAGATCATTCAGAGCGACGCCAGTGTTTGTGTTTTGCGACGCATTGAACTACTACAAAAATTGATTCCACAGTTGGACAATGTTCTCTTTACTAGCCTCAAAGTAGAAGTGATTAAATTTGCAACTGAACAATGCACTGCCAGATTCGGTGTATGTAGATTTAACGAGAGTCTGAATTCAAAACAAGACCGGTTTTATTAACAAAGCTACAAAAAATTGAGCGATACATTTCAAGCAAGAAAAGATGAAAAATAACAATAGTCTGCAAGTACAATATAATTTAACCTTGAACTAATTTGATAGCGGGTGAAAGACTGGATGAGCAAATGATGTAATGGTCGGTAATGCTTGTATGAATCGAATAATCGTGATCGTTGTTGAAAAAGGTTGCTGATTCTAAACCTATAAGCAGGATGAAGCATTTTGCTGTGGTGGGCGTCTATAAATAGTGATCATAGAAAGTTTCTGGAGTGATTGTTTAGGTGCCTATTAATTTGGCACTTCCTTTGCAAGGTGCACTTTGGACAAATCGCTCTTATCTCATTTTTAATCTTCCCCATTAATGCAGCAGGCAAACAGAAGGATATACCTATCCTCAAGTCGCAAGTCACTATACAGATCACCAGTCCCCAACAAAAATGTAAACCTCTATACAATATAACATGCCAAATAATTTATTTGGTCTAAGGTGACTCATCCATGTAGACAAAACTGTGACCAGCCATGCGCACCTTCGGTCACCGAAACTTCATAGTAACTCAATTAACTTTTTGTTACTACCTTTGGTCGGAGCTGTACAAGCTACAGAAATGACGTTCGCGATTACAAACGAAATGATATAGCTTTTAAGGAAGTGCTTCGATAATATGATTTAAGATTTGTTAATTTTATTATTTTAATATTGAGCTTAAATTATTCTAAATAGAAAAAATAATCTTTTGGTAAAGGCCTTAAAAGAAATAATTAATTAAATATTATTATTAATAAATATTGCAGCCCTGAAAAAAATATATGTAGCCAACTTCACTTTAGAAAATGCAGACAACATTACATTTCATCCTAGGGTAATTAGTTGTTCTACCATAGATTTTTCATTAACAGGAAAAAAAATTACTTGACAAAGGCCTAGGTTATGCCCCATATTTAGGTGTTAATAATAAAGATTTGATAGACTTAGCTATTCATGCAAATGCTGCTCTCCCTGATGAAGAATTAGAAGGCAAAGTATAATATGCTAGATTAATAAAAGAAAATAGCTCGCCTCAGCTGATTAGATCTAATGCAAAAATAGTTTAACGCGACTTAACAAAGAAGATCAGTGACAATAATTTAATTGTAACGAAAGCCGATAAGGGTAATTCAATTTGCATATTAGAAAAGAATTTGTATTTATAAAAAGTGGAAGATAATTTATCAAAAATGAGCCTGATATAAATTAAAGAAGACCCAACAAAAATATAATAGAAACGCAACATTAGTTTTTAATGAAAGTAAATTAATTTTCAATAAATCTGATAGATACCAACTTAAGGTTAGTAATCCATCAATCCCGATATTATACGGCTTACTGAAGTTACATAAAAATGGTGCTCCAGTAAGACCAGTTTCTTCTGCATTCAACTCACCGACACAGAAACTGGGTAAAAAATTAAATTCGATACTACCACAATTCATAAAATTTAACAACAAATACTCCATAAAAAATACAATTGACCTAAAAAACAAAATTAATTGCATTGCTTAACCACCTAATGCCAAACTCGAGTCATTTGATGTACGTAACCTATTTCGTTCGATCCCAGTAAATAAGTTAAACACAATTTTGTCCAGTCGATTTCAGGAAAAAATTTTAAAGAAAGAAAAAGTCTCGCAACTTATAGAATCTTTGCATACGTGCTTAAATCAAAACTACTTTTACTTTAATAACAAGTTCTATACCCAAATAGAAGGCTTAGCCATGGGGCCTTCTCTATCGCCTTTTTTGGCTGACTTCTACATGGACTTCATAGAACAGAACATTTTTAATAAGAACTGTGATTTAGTTAATAAAATGTTATGTAGGTATCGGTATGTTGATGACGTGTTCTGTGTATGGACGGGCTCTGAGCGACAACTTAATGTTTTTTTAAATAGTATTTTAAATAAATTAGAGGACAATATTAAATTTACACTAGAATATGGAGGTACGAAATTAAATTTTCTAGATATCACAATATCAAAAAAAAATAAAAAATTTGACTACGAAATATATCGGAAACCAACTTTTGTTGACACTGTAATTCCATATTCTTCTAATCATCCTCTTAACATTAAGAGTTCTGCATTCCATTCGATGATTGACAGATTAGTTAATATTCCTTTAAGTGTGATCAACTTTAAGAAAGAACTTAATTTAATTTTTAAAATAGTAACCTGTAATGGTTATTCCAAAAGTTTCATTTACAAGATATTAAAACAGAAATCTAGAACATCTGCTCTTAGATTAGCATTTCCTACGACCCAAAACAAAAGTAGTAAGATTTGGAAAATATCCCTTATGCTGGAAGAGTGTCAGAAAAAATACGCAGAACGCTATCAAATCATAATGTTCAACCTGCTTATTTCACTAATACAACACTGGGTAAATTATTAATAAATAATAAAATAAAGCCTACTGTTGTGAATATTGAAAAAAGTTGGGTATATAATATAAGTTGCAACAATTGTGACGCGATCTATATAGGAAAAACTAAGAGGTCACTAAAAACCAGATTTTCTGAACACGTTTCTGCAGCGAGAAATAATAGGGCAACTTCTGGTCTATGTAAGCACTTAATCGACCTACATCAATTGACAATGTAAAACTATTACGTAATTTATATGGAGGTAAAGTTCTAGACATGTATGAGATATTAGAAATTAAAAAAGAGAAAGATAAAGGCTCATTTTTGGTTAATGATCAGCTAGATTTCCGTAACAATTAAAACAAATTATATAACGAAATAAAAATTACGATACTTACGCTGACTTAAAATGATATTGTATTACCACCATGGATATGTGTATAAACGATAACCGTCGGCTTTAATTTTAATTTATACTGAGTCAGTCTCATAATTTTTGCAAGAGCTTGAGGATGCGTAAATAGGGCGAAACGCGTCGCAAAAAATTTAGTTAATTATTAAAATTAAAAAATAAATTATTTTGTGGAACGGAAACAACTGTTTAATATTTTTTAATATTTTTATATTATTTATAACCGCTATTTTCGAGGATTTGAGAAAAATTGAACTTCTTTGTAAATTTGTTATAAATAAGGCAGCATTTAAAAAAATTACTCTTGCGTTCGTCTGTTTGAATATTATTCAGTTATCATAAGAAAATTTAGATAAGATTCAAATATACTTAATTGGTAACACTAGTGTGACTGCCAAAATAAAAGATGATTTTACGAAAATTTATTCAAAGAAAAGTATTGCATCGTATGTTTAGAAATTTCAATGATATATTTGTGTATAAATTATATATAGACAGTAATCTTTTTGTATAAAAATATTTAATTTTCAGCGAGTTATCCGCCGTCTCCCGAGTCTGAAAAAAAAGTTTTCCCACTGCTGCTGATTGCGACCTGCAGAGTGTCTGATATAAAAAAAAAATAAGTAAAAAACGAGTTTTCAAACAAAACTGAGGCCAAGCCGCATGAAAATTGGGACATTTCTCTGGAATATTCTTTCTCTTCATGAATCAAATCATTTATTACCTCTTATTGATCATACTGAAATATATCGGTGATGGTCAGCGAATAAAATCTGAGTCCACGTCCACGTTTAAATAAGATGTCGTTTCAAATAGACAAATCCAAGTTATACCAAAAATTGTTAGTTTTTTTAAAAAATCTCATACAAGTACGAAAGTACAAAATGTACAAAAGTTAGTTAACGAAGTGTGGCGAAATTATAAATTACAAGCAAAGTCCGACAAGGAACTAGATATTATTGTATCTAAGAGAATTGAAGAAGAATTCCAAGCGGCGACTAAGAATAAATCCAATCTATTACATTTTTTTCCAAGGTGAGAGACGAACTAATTTTAGGTACCTATGAGAACTAGAAATATTAGAAATCGCAAAAAAGTTTCTATTGACTCAATCAATTGGTCACAAAATACAGGGTGTTATTTTTCTGTATGTGATGAGTTCGATTCCCGGTTTTAAAGATTATTTAAAGCCATAGGGCTTTAAATAATCTTCGAATGCAGCTTTTTATTGCATTACTTTGAATTTATGTAGCTTAATAAGAGAATCTTTAGCCCATAGAAAGGTTTTATTTTTAGGAAACCTGCAGAAAAAACACAAATTGTACAGCCAGCTTCAAATATTATAAAACAGGAAGAAGATAAAATAAAACCCGGTAATGAATCACAACAGCAATGTGAAAATAATGATAATGCAGATAAACAGAGAGCAAAACCCTCTCAGGGAGCTATGAAAAATAAGATTGCTCTACTGGAAAAAAATCTGAATGCTTTGTATTCTGCCAGAGATACTATGCCAAGCCGTGCTGAAGTTGATAAACAGATCATTAAGTTGCGCGAGGAAATAAAAACAGCAAAACAGTCTTTAAACAGGAAGATTCAAAACGCAGTTGCCCAGAAGAAACACAGGAATGGTATGAAAAGAAAGTTAGAAGATATTTGTGATGAAAATCCAGAAATAAAAAAAAGACTATCTCTGAGGGATTCAGTGGGACGTCCTAATCTTGAAAGCAATCAACCATCACTATTAAAAACAATTGCGGATATAGCTTTATTTGGGAGTGCAGCAGATGATAGAAGACGAACGGAATCTATTCGCAGCGTAAAATCTCTTGATGAACTGACACAAGAATTACGTAAAATAGGATTTGACATTAGTCGCAGTGGGACATATCTTCGTTTGATTCCGAGAAAATCTAATTCCGCAGAGGGACGAAGCCATGTATCGACAGTCCCTGTTAAGCTCATTCGGGCTCAAACTGATCACCACAAGAGCCACTTAGATAGCAAGTTCGCTGAAACTTCAATCCATTATTTAGAGAACATAGAATCCATACTTGGACCAGATCAAGTGTTTTTCATATCTCAAGATGATAAAGCTCGAGTCCCTATTGGCGTAATTGCGGCAAATAAGCAAGTACCTCTTCTAATGCACATAGAATATAGAACCAAATTGCCTGACCACTATTGGGTAATCGCTGAGCGTCATAAATTAATACCATCTGTTTATGCTGGTATCGAAATCACTTCCAGTATGCTAGGACAGCCGCAAGCCGTTGGATATTCTGGACCAACATACATCGCTATTCGAAGTGGAAAGCATAGTTCATCTACTGCTAATACTCATGCTCAGGATTTCGAGACGCTTCTCCAACTTGAAGAGTTTCGACCATTAGGTAAAACTGACCATGGAGTAGTAAAACCAGTGGTAATCATGACAGTTGCTGGAGGGCCAGATGCAAATCCGCGTTATCAAAAAGTTATAGGGTTTACTATACAACACTTTAAGCGACATGATCCCGATGCATTTTTTTTAGCTACCAATGCTCCTGGAAGAAGTGCGTATGCGTAGAATGGCTCCTCCTAGTCGGGAACTGGCTGGCTTAATATTGCCTCATGACCATTTTGGGTCTCATTTGGATGAATGTTGGCGTTACAATTGATGAACATTTAGAAAGTTCTAATTTCGAATTTGCAGGAAGTGTATTAGCTGATGGAGTTCACTGGAAATTGATGGCTATAATGTTACTGCAAAATATGTTGGGGCTAGTGAACAAGATGTTCCTAATTTTCCAGACATTAAATGGTATTCAGAACATGTGCGTGAAAGCCAATACTTTCTTCAAATTGTAAAATGTAGAATACAGAATGCTGTCGTCCAAGAAGTGGCCTATTCAGATTACTAGACAACAGGTTTCTTCCACCACCTGTAAAAGTAAAACAAACAGTTGATGACTTGATTTTGGATGAACGAGGGCAATTTCTTGATCTTCTCAAAGATTTCCTGCAAATGCCCTACGACTATTTTTGTCCGACGGTAAAATTGAGGCTATCAAGACGAACATGCAAAACGTGTGGTCTTTATCATGCTTCCGTCAAGTCACTAAATCGTCACATCGAGAAGATCCATAAAAAAGTAAACACGCACACAGATAGGAAAGTTAGACCTGTAAGAGTCGCTGCTCGTCGTGCTAATGAACTGATGTGCATTATTCAAAATTTAGAGCACCATGATGTTGAATGGCTCGATGAGAACGACGTAGACATTCCAAAATCCGATGAAAGTGAGCAGACTCACAACACTGAGTAGCAATCCCAGCAACCCAATGTCATCGAAAACTTAGAATCATGGATTCGGGTTTCATAGACTGAAGACTGTTAATTTGAATTTAATATGTGTACCAAAAATTTAAAACAAGTTTGTTATGTTCGTAAGATTATAATATTTTTGGCCCTTACTCTATGTTGAATACTGTATCTGTAAAATCTAATCTCTATCCTAAATCTATTTTCTTATTTTTAAAATTATAATTATAACATTATAATTATAATATAAAAAAAATACATTTATAATTGAAAAATGTTTACGTAAACATGCTGGGAGGGGGTAAGAGCTTTGCTTACTTTTGCTGACAAGGGGGAGGGGGGGGGGGGTAAACAATTGTAATAAATCTGCTTACGTAAACTTTTTTGTCGGAAAATTTTCCGGAAAATTCCGGAAATTCCAGAAAAATTGGAAAATTCTGCACTTTTCCTGAAACAGATTTATCACTAATCATTTCGATGAAAATTTTTCCGATGATTTTTCCCCTTTTCCGGGTTTTCCATGGAATTTTCCACAAAAGCAACTTTATGCAACTCATTTCGCTCTACAACTTTGTCTTAGGTTGCAAAACGTTAAAACGCTTCCTTGGTCGGAGAAACTCCGAAAAAGCCTTTTACATGAATTTTCCTCAATTTTTTCTGCAAGTTTTCACCATTGTCGGAGAGAAAATAATGATGCCAGTTGATAGAGAACTTGATTCTGCATAATTTAGAAAACTTTTTTACTGGAAAATTTTCCGGAAAAGTCGGAAAATTCCGGATTTTTTTTCGGAAAAATCGGAAAACTCTGCATTTTTCCTGAAACGGATTTATCACTAATCAAATTTGTACCAAATTTTCAAATGAATCCTTATCACGTGTCTCATACTGCCGATTCTAGCAAATTAACCAGTAGAAATATATCCGTTTAAATCTCAGCCGGGCATATATTTCCAAAACTTAGGCTCTACCCATTTGATCTATAATGAGTGGAATCTAGTGGTATACTACGACATGGACAATTATTGGAAGGAGCTCAACAGAATTAGTAATGGCATCAACAAACTATAAAGTTCTGTAATACCTCAACAGACACATTCTACTACTCGCTGATTCTGAAGAAATTCACGATCCTACAGAAAGAATTGATCAGCAATAATGAACTACTTTTATCAAATCCAAGTAAACGTAGTGCTAGAGCCCCATTGGATATAGTAGGGAATATAGCCAACTCTCTATATGGAGTCCTTTACTCTGAATATGATGGCCTCCACTATTAACAATATCAGAAACAACGAGGATCATTTGTTGAGCTTAATAAAAAATCAAACATATTTAATTGATTCTACTGCTAACATTTTGAAGAAGGACGAAGAAATCATCAGGAACCAGTTCAATTGGGTAGATTTTCGGCTACGTCAAGTAATCAATAACATCAACAACATCACAGAAGAGTTTAACCAACAAAGACTAGCACAGCTATTTATATCATCAGCCATACAGTTAACGTTAATGACATCAGCTTATCGGCGCGTGCAAGCTGCTATGCTCGACGTGATCGTAGACACACATCACGGCAAGATAAATCCTCATTTACTATCTCCGAGACAGTTCAAACAAGAACTAATTACGATAAAGGACCATTTACCAGCCTAAGGCTGCCAGGGAATCGCGAAACTTTAACTCACATCTACAGGTTAATGACTATAGAAAGTCGAGTCGCCGACAAATACGTAATATTCAGAATCAAATTGCCACTCTTTGCATGTGAAGAATTCGAACTATTTCGCATTATTCCTGTTCCAGTGGCAATCAATAACACTTTCATGGCTATCAAACCCTCGGCTGATTTCATAGTAATTAACCTGCATCGGGACCAATACTACCCGATTAGCGAACAAGAATTATCCACATGTGAAACTCCGGAAAAGGCTACTCACATGTGCAAACAGAACCACCCTATATACAGAAGGGGAGCCAACATCAGCGCCTGTGAAATGAGTTTCATAAATCTGGGAACACCTTCACAGAACTGTCAGATAATGGACACTGAAAACAGTCCCAAGTGGATACAGTTATTTAATCCCAGCCTATCGATTTACTTATTAAAAGAAAAAACGTCTATAAATGTGGTATGCCAAAAAACTGTATCAACGCAGATGCTTGAAGGATCTGGAATTCTGAAAATCCAGAACAATTGCGCAATAAAGCAAGAGCTCATTACAATTCAAGCCCACAATGTCTACCCGTCAATGTCACTACTGCCAATGGAGAATCTAGGGGATCATATTTCATCAAAGTGCCTGAAAGATATGCAGCACAGTCCTATACGCTATCAAGCTCAGTCGGATGCGCTCAAAAAATTAAGTGATGGTATTGCCGAACTACAAAGAAACCAACATTTATCAAACGAAATCAAGCCAGTAGATGTTCATCATTTCACCTTGGGCTACTCAGCACTTGTCATTGGACTTCTTATTGCCGCCTGCTTGATATACATGTGGGAAAAACAAAAATGCAGCAATTCTGGACTGCGCAAAGCTATACCCACAAGGAGTTCTGGAGTGCCTTTCATAATTAGCATCCGTAATGAGCAAAATTGAACAGGCAGTTCAACGCGGGAAGATGTTCAGGCAGCATAACATACATACATACAACAACGCATTTTTTCCGTGCAATAATTTTCATATAATTTAATCATAATATAATTTGTTCAATTTCTTGCATTCTTGCATGTCTTCAATTCAAAGTATCACAATAATTTTGTATATTCAGCAATTATAAAAAATATTCCATTAATTGTAAATAAGTTCCATTCACTGGATTTGGAAATATCAGCTTTTTTTCGCACAAATAAATTTTTAGCAGTATTAAATTTCGTCTGGAAATTCTTTTTTGGCGCTACTAAAAATGTACAATCAGTCGCTTATTTGTAATAATCAGCAAATTGATCATTTAAAAAGCCGATAATGGACAATAAAGAATTCATTAAGTTTTGATTTTCAATAGAAAATTGTGGATTTACTATACGTCGTCTATATCTCATACGTGCTAATTATAGGCAGTGTAATCAGCAGATCAAACTGTGTAACAGTCCAAGAACCTTTGCACAATTCCTCAGGATACTGGTCCATGAACCAGTGCCATATATAAACTACGACAAGAGTCCAAGTACAAGAACTTCTACTCTAGCGGAGAACAAAAATGCTCGTTCGATATACAAACATATGCGTTACTATTTGATTTTCTACAGCGTTACTTAAACCAGTGAAAAACCAAACTTCCCTTCCTTCAAATGTTAATTTGTCAGTCTCCGTTGTAAAGTGGTAGAACTGCCTTTCATAAGATGTTACCATAAGCTGTTATAACAGACATTGCTAACTTAAAAATTAAGTATATTCATAAAAACAATTACAAATTAAACAGAGAAATTTACACTATCAATTATTAATTCAACAATAATTTAATTACTTTTTCTACATTTAAGTATTATTTTTCACACATATATTATTGGAACAGTATACTATCCTTAAAAATATAACTCACTAACAAATACTAACTAAGGACGCTGTCGCAATTTATTTCTCTATTAATTTACCTTAATTTAGTTAAGGGGATCACCCCGTGCGATATATTGAAAAAATTGTGTTTTTTCGTATAAATTTATTCCTAGCCGTGTGAGAATATGCTGGTAAAGTGATTTTCCAGCATCCGAAGTCGCCGGAAAGTTACAGCAGTTAGAAGATCAAGTGCTCGGAACGCTTAGTCAATCGCTCGGCGGAGTGCGGCACCGGACCTTTTGGGACGCTTCGGTTTCTTACCTGAGACATTTCAATACACATCTACACTCATATACAGGGTATACCGTAAGACGACGTCAATCCGGAATCGGGTGATAGACCATATCATAACATTTACCCGAAAAATATAAAAAAAAATCTAAGTCATGTATTTTTCAAATTATAGACATATCTTTTGTTTTCGAGAAAATGTACACCCTGTGATGGTTTTTTAGCTCGTGTTGCTAGAAATCTTAACTTTTCTTTAATTTTATTTTTTTTTTATGTAATCCCCAATAGTGCTTATGTAACCTGTTGCTTTAAATTCTAAGCCAACTGTTCCAGCTTGGAGGAAAATGTCACATTTTGCCGGATCAAAAATAGAAAATTAACTTCAACTGACTGTAATGAAAAAAAGATGTGATACGCCAGTTTGGCAAGTAACTTTAAAAGTTGACGCGTTTAAAAAGGATTCTAAAATGGTATAACGCTTCCTACAATATTTCTTAGATTATGGAAAAAAATGTTTTCTTCAAGAAACCCAGCTTCGAAAAATTTCTTTTCACCTTCTAAAGTTGATTCTACCTTGCCGTAAGACCGTAACTTTAAGATTCTAGTTTGAGTGGGATGGAGAGTCATTACATGAAGTGTGAGTGAGACAGATACTTACGGGACACCTTGTATATATATGTATAGATAGAGAGAGATTTTCCAAAACTTACTTTCAAATATAACGATTAGTTTAGTCTTGGCTTGGCACCGAAGACCGTAACAGCAACCACGAATCAGCTTTTAAATGCATTTTTCTAATATTGAAATTTTAACGGTAGATTCGGTACATATATAGTCATGGAGTGAACTAAAATAATGCAAAAATTCCTAGCAGTAGTTTTTTTTTCGTAACAGAATAATCGAAAAAAATTACGAAATTTGAAAATTAATTAAAAAAAAAAAATGCCAATTATTCAATTTTCAATATTTTCGAATGATTCCAGTTCATTCGATAGCCACAGCTTTATAGATTGAAACACCGTTGGGTTTTTTAATTTCAGATAAGCCAATTAGCCGAAATCATGGAGACCGTCGAAAACCTTTGGAGTGGTGCAACACATATGGTGATAAAGCTTTTGATCTGAAAATATTCTGACTTACTGTTGCAATGTCAATAAATACATAATTAAAAGTTCAAACATCTAAGTTTTCGTTGTTTGTAAAAAAAAATCTCAAAGAAAGCAAAAAAAAATCGGCCGTCACCCGCGGTGTTCCCCTAAACCATGAAACTTATCGACAGACACTGTAAACAATTGAGAATAGAAAAATTTTTATTTTTCAAAGATTCTGAATTAAATTATTAATACAAGAAGCAAAAACAACCACCTCGTCTGAGCTTTGAAGCCGGAACCTTCCGCTTTCCGGACGACTGCTTTTACCACTGAGCTAAAGAAATATAGAAAAATGTAAGCAATGTTGAATCGGCTGTAGTACGTATCATATTACATTGTGCGAACGCTATTTTATATCAACGGCTTGGGAAAATACTTGTTGATGCATACTCCGAAGTGTTAAAAATGGATATACGTCGAAATTTGTTTTTTTTTTTTTTTTTTTTTTTGTAAAAGAGCACGGTCGGAAAGTAACGATGTAAGCTAAAATTTATAATTGTTCAAAAATTAATGGCAATATAGGCTTCGCTTTTTTTAAATTTAATTTTGAAGTAATTTAAATACATTCGTAGATGATTACGCAATTCAATCCGGTATTTCTTGGTAGAGTCGCATTCAGACTAGAATGATATTAAGCGCGCTAATTGTAACAGAAATTTTAAAACTTGCGAAGAAGAAGAAAAAAGCGGAAAAAGTTTTGAGCAATAAGGAACAGTATGAGTCCGGGGAACACGGTCAATGATGCTCTAAAAATTATTTGAACATGGAAGTATGCAACTACGTCAACTGCTGCCTTTCAATTGCTTTCTTTATTCAGTATACTCTTTGGGTTTATCGTTGAGTGAAGCTTTGCAAACAAAAATCAAGACTCGACAGAAGCTATTGCACGAGCTTGAGTATATATTATAGAAAGCGACAGGCAGTGTCAGGACGGTTTTCAGAAACTGGAAACTATTTTGCAAGCTTCAATCTCATCAAACCAAACGGTTCAATTCAATTACTAACACAATTGAAGATTATTATCGTGTGCCAAGATGGTTTTCCACAGACATCACTTTATAAACTGTATCTTGGTTGCACAAAATTTTTAGTAATTTAATTTTGTTTGAATAGAATTTTTATTTTTTTACTTTTATAGAATGTTTTGTAAATTAAATTTTCAAACTAGGCATCCTTTTTAATAACTTTCTATCAGACTACAGACGCCTGAATCAGAAAGTTTGTGTCTGAGGGTCTGAACGCATGAGAGTGCCGTTCGTGACGAATTAGTTTTAGGGTAGTAAACATGGAATTACATGGGGTTTTCTGATTTAGAATGAGTGGATGGGGAGCTTTCCGATGGAGTAAAATATTCTTACGTATTAGGGGTTTTAGGGTGACATTGGTAACTACCACCCTTTGAGAGTACCGTTCGTGACAAAAGAGTTTTAGGGTAGTAGACGTGGATGGATTTACATGGGGTTTTCGAATTAGAATGCCTGAATAGGGAGCTTTCCGATGGGATAAAATTTACTTACGTGTTGGGGGGTTTTTAGGTGGTGGTGGTAACTACCACCCTTCGAGATACGGCAGTCGAGTTTCGAGAGTGGAGTTTTGAGAGTCGAATTTCTAGAGTACTACTAAGAGTTAGAAAATAAAATATATTAATAAAACTTTTAAAATAAATAACTTTTCTAAATAAAATGGACAAAAAGTAACAAATAATTTTTTTCTTTTGCAGTGATATAACGTAGAAAAGCTGAATGGAAAATAAGAAAAGCTACAACTCAGATTAAATCTTAAAAGTTTGGGCATCCATTACTATAATCATATTTGTCTAACTGTAAATCATGCCGAAAGTTTTAAGATTTAATCTGAGTTGTACCATTTCTTATTTTGCATTAAACTTTTCTTGTTTATATCACCGAGAAAGAGAAAAAATGTTTTTTACTTTTTAGTCCAGCTCAAAAATATTTATAAAAATAATCTGAAAGCAATTTCGAATACGTAAGGCTGTGATAACGAAAGAATTGTAACAAAATACTCTATAATTGAAATTATATATTGTCAAACTTCTCATGTTTTTTCCGGAGCAAATGAAAACTTTTAATGAGGCAGCGTGTGAACGAAACGGTATGGATCAACGCAGTCATGATCAGACCGGGCAGGGTGCAGACAAAATAAATAATAATTTCCTTGAGGCACTGATATCTGCAGGAAAAATGCATTCCAAAATTTCTACAAACTTTTGAAAATTACACCAGCTATGACTGCAACACCGAATGAATATTCATTTTCCACTTTGCGTTGTCTCAAAACATATTTTAGGTACACAAGCTGATCGTTTCAATCGATTAGCTACCCTAAACTTATAACGACACATAAGCATAGAAGTCGATGCAGTTCCTAATGATTTTTGTCTGTACATTAGCGTATTAATTCATTGAAATAATGAAGAACAGAATTTGTACTTGTTGTATTCACCGAATATGTGGGAACAAAGGCGGAAAATTAAAATGACCATTGAACGAACTAAATAGACTATATTCCAACTTCTCTTAACCTAAATAAATATCTACTAAATCAATGCGTGTGCACGACCACATCTATATCACCAGACTGCCATCTCGAACGTCATTCAATTCAGTGAGTGTGCTCTATAAGTATTGCCAGAGTTTCTATAATTTCCTCCGCAGCAAAATCGAACTGCGGCGTCTGGAATCGGAGTACGGGTTTTCTGAGTCTCGTTGAACGCCTTAGAGCCAGTGACATTGAAGGTGCCTCTGATTCGGCTCCTAGGTTGGCAGCTATATTTTTTGGGCTGGAATCACGCTACTGTGAATAGAAGAAAGACGATTAGTTCCATTAGATCTACTACTTGCCTGCTCCAGTGTTGCTCGGGGTAGTTCAACTGCTGTCAGAAAATCATCATTATCTGCATTAATCAGTTTGTGAGGTTTCAGTTGATTCTGATGGCGTCTCCATACTCCAAAAGGTGCAGCGATTAGGTAAATCATCCGTCCGAATCGTTTCAGCACTATGCCCCGAACCCAAGGGTGGTCAGGCGAAAAGTTTTTGGCAAAAATAAACTGCTTTTTGTTGAAGCGTTCTGATGCTTGATTACACTCCTACGGGGGTTGTGGACGCAATAGTGAAAGCGGCACTTTCGGCTGTCGACCATGTAATAGCTCTGCAGATGATTTCCCAGTAATCGGGTTTGGCGTAGCTCGGAATGTGCTTAGGTGCTTTAGAAGCGCGTTGGCTTTATCCTCTCCTCCACTGATAGCTTTCTTGAGCGATGTATTAAATGTCCGGACTAATCTCTCTGCTTCACCCCTGGAAGGCGCAGTAGTTAAGTGTGTCATGCCGTTTAATTTACAGAACCCCTGGAATTCGGCAGAAATAAATTGCCTACCATTGTCGGTGACAATAGTGTCCGGCAAGCCTTCTAGAGCAAAGATACCTTGCAAGGCTTGTATTGTAGCATTGGATGCTTTGGAGGTCATAATCACAACTAATGGATACTTTGGAAATGCATCGATACATATTAAACATATGTTATTTAGGAATGGTCCTGCAAAATACAAATGGATTCGCTTCCACGGATTATTTGGTACAGGCCATGTTGAAAGCTCTTGGCGAGGACTATTGCTTAATTGCTGACATGTTAAACATTTCGCTGCTCGTTCAGTAATGCCCCTATCAATTGCAGGCCACCAGCAATATCTACGGAATAGCTGCTTCATACGTGTGATGCCCCAGTGACCGCTATTAAGCATGTCTAAGACCTTTGATTGTAAGTCTTGTGGTACGACAACCCTTGCGTATTCGGTGTGGAGAAGAATAACCTCCAATTCAATACTTACAGAAAATTTTTCTTCAGATCTTTATCTTGCTCGCATAGTTTCTCAGGCCCTCCATTAAGAATAAAATTATAAACTCTCTTCAGAAGTGGGCCTTTGCGAGTGCTTTGTATAATTTGATTAGCATCAATTGGGAAATCTTCTAGTTCCTGAACAAAGTTTACTTGCAAGCATGAGTGTTTACTTAAATCAAATTGTTCATCAGAGCGGTTTGGAAGGCGCGACAATGCGTTGGCATTTGTATGTTGTTCAGTTGACTTATAACGAATGTTATTGTGATAACCCATGAGCAATAAAGCCCACCGTTGCAGGCGCTGTGAGGTGTATACTGGCAAGTTCTTGTCCGGGCTAAATATGGACACCAAAGGCTTGTGGTCAGTGTACAGAGTAAACACACGACCATATATGTAGGTACTTGTGAAATTTTTGTATCCCATAGACAATAGAGAGCGCTTGCTCCTCTATTTGACTATATCATTTCTGGCGCGAATTCAGTGTTTTGGAAGCAGGCGAAATTGGACTCTCAGAGCCGTCAGGAAGCACATGAGAAATAACGGCTCAAATGCCGGTTGAGAAAGTGTCGGTGGCTAGTATGATGGGAAAATCGTCCCTGAAATGTGATAACATCGTTGCGTCTACTAATTGCTGCTTTGACCTTTGGAAAGCGTGCACTTGTTCGCTTTTCCACACAAAAGGAACGTTCTTTTGGCGTAATCTATTTAATGGAGCAGCAGTTTGTGAAAAATTTGTAATGAATTTAATATAATAATTTATTTTTCCTAGGAATGCCTGAAGCTCCTTTAGATTGGAAGGCCTTGGCATTTTTTTTATTGCAGTTACGTTTGATTCTGAAGGGACTATGCCAGAAAAACTGATTGTGTGCCCTAAATAGTCAACTTGCGGCTTTAAAAAGTAGCATTTATCTCAACTACATGTCAAGCCATTAGATTGTAAGCGTTTGAAGACTTCTGCTAGTGATTCTATATGTACTTTAAAGATTGGCGCAGCTATTACTATATCATCAAGATAATTTACACAATGTGGTATACCAGCAATTACCTGTTCTAATAAGCGCTGAAAGATGGCTGGTGCGCTTGCGACTTCAAAAGGCAAGTGCTGATACTGGAATAGCCCCAGCGGTGTATTGACGACCATTAGAGCTTTTGATTCCTCATCGAGCTCCACTTGTAGGTAGGCGTCTGAGAGACTCATTTTAGAAAACTAACGATCGCCACGAAGTTTATGCATCTATTCCTCCACACGAAGAATGGGGTACTGGTCCACATCCAACTGCAAATTAACAGCTTTAAAGTCACCGCAGATTCTGATATATCCCTCACGCTTTGCCACTACAACAACAGGTGCTCCTGAAGGAGAGCACACAGCTTTTATAATTAAACAAACTTCTTTCTTCTCACTTGATTATTCATTTTTTTCTTTTTTTACGCAAAATCTTTTTATTACAAATTTCAACTAAATTTTAATTTCTTATTATTTGTTTTAAGACAAAATTTCACTTTCTTATAACTTGTTTCGAGCCACTGGATGGAATTATTTTTGGAACAAATTATATTTTAATTTTTATTATTCGATCCGAATCACTTGACAAAATTATTTTGGACACCGAATCTTTATAACAAATTTCAATTTCTTTTCTCCTTTCAACTCACGCCGGATTTTTAAAAATGACTCCCCGAGGTTTGGGCAAATTGCACCCAGGTACCCATCATCGCTTTAAAACCTCCTTTTTCTTTTTATTGTTTTCTCACGACGTTGGAAAAACGTACGTGAGAAAACGTAAAAAAGTTTTTATTGCATCAATGCAAAACCGTAAACGGATATGCACTTGTGAGCCCGTCTTGAAATATTAATTTTAAGAGGGCGGGAATAATTCTGATAATTGTATGTATGTATGTACATACAATTAGATTGGAGGAAGTAATTAGTGTACCTACATATGTACACTGTACATACGGAAAAAAAGTAAGAAGACACTGTATGTATGGAAGTGTGCGCTCAGCCCTGAACGACCATCATAGCTTCATTCTAATCATCAGAATTAAATTAAATTCATTATAAAATATTTCTATTCGGAGTTCACTGACTCATGGCAGCATAATTTAATTAGTTTATGCTAGTCAGCACTTTTTTCTCATTGCAATTGACCCGCTTGCTTTGCACCTCCATCGGTAAGTAAATAAAATCGTTGAGGACAGTGACGAAACAATTTTAATATTTTGCCATGAGTCAATGCACCCACCAATTTGTATAGTAATTGATGTGTTGCTTGAATAATTGTTTTTTTTTGTATTATTGTTGTATATGGTAGTTTAATTGAACCAATTAGTTTGTGTAAATTAAGCTAGCATAAAATAATAAAGTCTAGTCTATATTGAAGAGTGGTTAGAATTGTTCATCCAATATATCAAGATTCAACACACTGCTGAGTCTTAGTCATTCAAAACAATTTATCCAGTCACACCCTTCAGGCCTACCTGGATTCAACACACTGTTGAATCATAGATCTTGAAGAAGACTTTTAAAATCCCACCAGCTCAATTCAACATACGACTGAATTTTGCACCTCATCACCAACATCTTGATTCAACACACAGTTGAATCTTGAACATGGTCCTTCGAGTCTACAAGCAACCGCCAGCAGATCAGATCATCGTGAAGATACCTACGGCAAATAAAGAAAAGACAAAGTCTCAACATACTGTTAAGACTTGCTTTACAATTTCACCAGCTGTAAATAAACCAAACACACAGTTATGATTTCACGCCACACAAAAGTCTTAACACACAGTTAAGATTATTATTTTTTTAACAAACAAATTTCAACGGGAGCTAAACTGAATTTGGAGGTATACTCTCCGTGACTACAGAAGCAGTTCCAAAGGCAAAGCATAGTTATACACCAAATAATGGCAACGAAAGAAGAAAGAATAATCTCGGCTCAACAAGAACTAGCCAAACAAATTTCAGACACTTTGCGGAACTACAGAAGAGATAATGGTTGAAGGATAACTAGAGACAATTTAGGCAAGAGACTACAAGAGCTAGAAAAACACTGGTCAACAGACTTCAGATAGCAAGATGATGGGTTCAACATTGCCCTTACAATATATTGAGCAAAGCAGAGCAAAGCAGAGACAACAGTAATTTCTCCAAGCTTCCACCAATTAAGATACCAAAGTTCAGTGGTGATTAAAAAGATTGGTAGCCATTTATCGAGATTTTCACGAGCATTATCCAAAGCAAGACGCAGATAAGTAATGTGGAGAAAATGGAGTACCTCCTCTATCACCTGGAGAGAGACGCGAGAAGAGTAATCAACCATTTTCAATTAAATAATAGAAATTACGAAACTGCCTTGCAGCTAATAATCGCACGTTTCAACAACAATAGGAAAAAAAATACAACCTATATAAACAGCATAATCGATGCAAAAACCATAGAGCACAGATCGCAAAACGATACCATCATGCTATAAGACACAATAAAGGAATGTCTGGAAGCAATAAAAAATATGGATTGTAATAAAGATGAGTGTGGTCCAATCATTGTCTGCATTGCAATGAGAAAAATTGACGCTGAAAGCCTTCGACTTTTCGAAGTAAGTTTGACTCACCCAAGAGAAATGCCGTCGGAAAATGATCAACTGCAATTTCTGGAGAAGCGTCACTAGGTATTAGATTGCATGAGTAATTCGAAGCTAGAAAAGCCCGACTATTCAAAGAATTTCAAAAAAAATTTCCTCGCCACCATAAAAAGCTTGTGTACTATCTGAAGCAGGCAGCACAATCTCTAGCAATGTGGGGAATTTAAAAAGATGAATATTGATGATAGGCAAGCATTCATTAGACGCAGTAATCTCTGTATTAATTGTCTCATGCATGACAAAAACGAGAAGTGCAAATCTCACAAACTCTGCGCACTATGCAACAAAAGGCATCATAAGTTACTGCATCAGAAATCTTCAAGTAGCAGTATTTCACCGGCTAATTCACCATTAGAAGAAAACAAAAACGTAGCGACACACATGACTACAAACGGAAGCCAGATAAGCAAGGCCAAATTGTAAAACCAACAAGGTTACAATATCAGTTGCCACACAAGCAGATCGAAAATTCCAAATGTTCTGCTACCAACCGCAATATTCAGAATCAAGAATATATACGGTCAACTGCAACAGTTCAGGGCCCTAATAGATCCTGGGTCGGAAGTATCCCTGATAACAGAAAACGCAGTTCAATTGCTGAAACTTCAAAAAGAGCACATCAGAGCGACTATTTTTGGAGTCGGAGAATCAGAAGCAGCCAAAGCACATAACAAAGTAAAGATAAGCATCCAGCTGCAGCATCCAAAGGAGTCCTACCTCTCAGTTGATGCTCTTGTACTTTCAAAATTAACACGCTTCTGCCTGAAGCCCATACCACTGAGATTAGCATCAGTAAATACGGGGATATCATTTTGGCAGATCCCACCTTTAACTAACCTGACCCGATAGACTTTTGTTAGGAGCTGATGTCTATGCCAGCATATTAACTGATGGATTAAGAAAAAGATGGCCTGCTGCCCAAAATACCAAGCTTGGGTGGATATTATTTGGGAATATTCCAAATACCAACCAAAATACGCTGAAGTTATCCAGCTTCCTTTCGCTCACCCAGATATAAGAAACCCTAGAAAAGTTCTGGTAAATAGAAAACAACCATTCCAGTACTGAAGCAGATGACGCCTGTGAATATAACATATTTCTGACCGAATATCTAGAGCTAGGCCACATGTCTCCGGCAAAACCATATACAGGTGACGAATCTGTAGTTTACTATTTACCTCATCATGCTGTGCATAAAACTGACAGCACCACTACAAAACTCCGTGCTGTTTTTGATGTATCATGCAAATCGGACTCTGGTTCAAGTGTTAGTGACCTATTATTTAGTGGACCGAAGGTCCAACAAGACTTAGTACAAATTCTGTTAAGCCGGAGAAAATATCGCTATATTTACACAGCTGACATTGAGAAAATGTTTAGATAAATCAAGATCGCCGACACGCAGAGACACTATCAGAGAATTCTTCGGCGAAGCAGCACAAAGGAGCCCATTCAAGAATTTACACTCAATACCGTAACTTAAGGAACGGGCTCTGCAACATATCTAGCAGTAAAAACACTGCAACAACTGGCAGCAGATGAAGGAGACAGTTATCCCATTACCAAAAAGGTTCTCGCCACTGATTTCTACATCGACGATTTGTTGACAGGTGCAGATACCAAAACAGAGGCTATTCAGTTCCAAAATCAGATAACTACGCTCTTGAAATGCGGTGGATTCAATTTACGAAAATGGACATCCAAAACCGAGGACCTGCAAAAAAAATCTACCAGAAGATATAATAGAAAGAGGCATTCTGCAAATAAAAGAGGATGATACCATAAAAACCCTTGGAATTCATTGGAATCCAAGACTGGATGAATTTCGTTTTAAATTGAAAACAGATCAAAGATGTCATAGTCTAACAAAGACAATTCTGTTGTCCAAAATTGCCTCAATTTTCAATCCTTTATGCTGGTCGGGACCTGTGACTTTGCAAAACAAATAATGCAAACTCTTTGCAAAATACAAACTGATTGGGATCAAGAAGCACCTTCCGATATAGCTAATACATGGAAAGATTTTGAGAGCGAACTAAATGAACTACAGAGTATTGCACTTCCCCAGTGGATAAATTACCATGCCCATAACGAAATTCAAATTCATGGGTTTTGCGACGCTTCTGAAAAGGGTTGTGCTGCTGGAAAAACCAAGGTGGCACCTCTAAAACAGAAAATTTCTATTCCTACATTGGAGCTATGTGGAGCCGTGCTGCTAGCAACCTTGATAAAAACTACAATTGCCAGTCTGGAAATACAGTCGCCCAACATTTTTGCATTGTGTGACTCAAGATAACACTAGCCTGGATAGCAAAAAATCCAAACTCCTGTTAACACATACTTAGCGAACAGGGTTTCGGAGATTAAAAAGTCACTACCGAATAATGTCTGGAGATACGTACCATCCCAGCATAACCCTGCAGATGTTGCCACTAAAGGAATCAATCCCAGCAAATTGATTGCTAAAAGATCTGGTGGAGAGGTCCTTTATGGTTAACTCAACCTCCAGAAACATGGCCTTCCAACAAACTTAAACCTACCACAGGGGAAAAAAATCGTTTCAAGTACTCATTACACAAATGTCCAATTCAGAAATTTTCAACTGCTCGTCCTTCATTCGACAAATAAAAACAATCGCACATTGTAGAAGGTTCATAGAACATTGTAGAAAGCCGCAAGAAACATCATCAAAATATCTCACTTCTGAGGAAATACAAGAAGCAACCCTCTGCATTGTGAGAATTGTACAAGAAGAAGCTTTCCACGAGGAAAGAAGCTCACTCCAGAAAAACAATCTTTGCTGAAGTCCAGCAAACTTCTCTCTCTCTTTCAACCCAGTACTTGACGCTGAAGGAATTTTACGTGTTGGAGGGAGACTACAACACTCAAACTTATCGGAGGATGTAAAACATCAAACCCGGCTTCCGCAAAAGCACCACATAACCAACCTCATAATTGACCACGCGCATGAACAAACTCTGCACGGAGGAACACAACTCACCCTAAGCCTTCAGGCCAGTTAATGGAAAAATTACCAGCAATGCGAGTAACCCCATCCACACCATTCTCTCATTGTGGAGCTGATTACGCTGCACCCTTTATCACAACAATTATGAAAGGAAGAGGAACAAAAACTCTAAAGGGCTATATCGCATTGTTTGTTTGCATGGTAACTAAGGCCGTGCACCTTGAACTAGTTAGCAACCTCACAACAGATGCATTCTTGGCAGCATATAAAAGATTTTTGGCCCGCCGGGAAATTCCAAGCAAATATTCTCAGACAATGGAGCTAATTTCGTGGGTGCTCGCAATAAATTAAACAAAGATTTGCAGCTTGCCATTACTCAGGCAACAAGACAAGCCGCACAAATAACTGCAAGTGATGGCAAGGAATGGAGATTCATTCCAGCTGCAAGCCCGCATAATGGAGGCTTATTGGAGGCTGGAGTAAAGTCTGCGAAAATACATTTTTACCGTGCGCTTGGTGAAACGCTACTGACTTATGAAGAATTCACTACGGTTCTGCACCAAGTAGGAGCTTGTCTGAACTCTAGGCCAATTGAACAGCAGTCCTGGAGTTAGGGGCTCCAGGTAGGGTCACTTGGAGCCCCTAACTCCAGGACACTTCCTAATAGGACCAGCGCTATTAGCGCCTCCAGAGCCAGACATTTCCAACGAACAGATATACAACAAATGGAAGCAGCTAAGAAAATATCAACAAGATATTTGAAAAAGAAGCTCGCTAGAATATCTGGACACACTCCAACAAAAAAGCAAGTGGAAGACAAAGAAAGAAAATCCTGCTATAGGCAAATTAGTCATGGTTAAGGACGAAAACCTTCCTCCTCAGAAATGGGCACTCGGACGAATAGTACAACTTCATCCAGGAGAAGACAACATCGTACGCATGGCGCCAGTGCAATATAAGGATAAAGTAAAAAAGCGACCACTAAATAAGATATGCCAACTTCCTATGGAAATATACAATCAAGGCAATGAGGCTACTGAGATCAAAGCTGCCACCAAAATGATAACCTCACATAAGTCTAAACCTGACCATAGGTCTCGCAGAAGGTCTCATACAGACAGAAACCAACAAGAACCTGAAATTTCGTCGAAACCTGAACATTTTCACAGAATTACTTCATATACTGCTACCCAAAAGGCTACTCAGAAGTTTGATCCACCGGCGAAAAGAAGAAAAGTGAAAATCGCACCTTATACTTGGGCCACAAAGCTGCTAGATACAACACTTCTGATTATATTCTGGTTAACAACGATTTTCGCGCAGGACTATCAATTAATCGTACCTAAAACTGGCTGAAATCATTATAAGGAGGACAGATATAGACCAAGAAATTTAAGTCATCACCAGTCACATCAAGGAGACAAGACCTGCAGCTACAACTGCAATAACGAACCAAACCAAAATCGCGCAACTATTACTAGTGATACGTCCCAATGAGCATATTCTGGACTACAGTCAACTCCCTGAGCCACCAAATTGTAAACCAACTACAAAGAACTTTGGCAGTTCATTCTGTTACAGCTACTTCAAGCATCCTGATCGCCTTCATCTCTGTAATTTGTGTTTACTACTACTAGGATAAACACAGGGGCTTTTTCACATCTGTACATGCAACAAAACTCGACAGATGCCTAGCGAACGAAGATCATCGTCGTCCGAAACCTCCATAAGACAACACTTTGAACAGGTTTTGGCATCCGCCGGCCCCCAACATGTTCAGCCCTGAAAAACCATCATAGCATCATTCTAATCATCAGAATTAAATTAAATTCATTATAAAATATGTCTATTCGGAGTTCACTGACTAATAGCAGCATAATTTAATTACTTTATGCTAGTCAGCGCATTTTTCTCATTGCAATTGACCCACTTGCTTTGTACCTCCACCGGTAAAGTAAATAAAATCGCTGAGGACAGTGACGAAACAATTTTCATATTTTACCATGAGTCAATGCACCCACCAATTTGTTTAGTAATTGATTTGTTGCTTGTATAATTGTTTTTTTTTTTTGTATTATTGTTGTATATGATAGTTTAATTGAACCTATTATTTTGTATAAGCATAAAATAGCATAAAATAATAAAGTATAGTCTAAATTGAAGAGTGTTTAGTCTTAGTCATTCAAAACAATTTAACCAGCCACACCCTTCAAGCCTATCTGGATGCAACGCACTGTTGAATCATAGATCTTGAAGTGGACTTTTGAAATCTCACCAGCTTAATTCAACACACATTTTGCACCTCATCAACAACATCTTGATTCAACACACAGTTGAATCTTGCACAGTGTGCATATCGCGTCAGTGGAATGTGTGTCTGATAACAAATTGCATTGTGCTAAATTGCATTTTGTTATAATATGGGAATGCATTTCTAAATGCATTTTAGATTTTGACTGAGTTTTTAAAATGGAATAATTTTTCATTTTCAGGGTCATTTATGAGGTACATCAATATATTGTATAGGACAATATTTTGATGTATTGACCGTATGGTTATGATTTAGGGCATTGGTACCTGAGTCACGACATCCCTCCCCCTGGGGAAAAGAAAGTTTTATTCTTTATAGAAGAAAACTTTCTTTCTATAATAGTAATTTTATTGAGATTCTGGACAGTTATTTTATAGGTATACTTATCTACATGCGTAGTTATGTATAATTGAAAGGCACACAATATATCGCCTCGTTTTAAATAAAATAAAAAAAAATTCTAGTATATTTAAAGCTAACAGAAACGTCTCCACAATTACATTATATTATTATTATAGGTTCCAAGCTAGTATAAAAGTACACCAATAATATTAGAATTTTAATTATGCAGTGTTCCATACTTTTTTTTTATTTATTTCATTTATTATTTATTTATATAATTGTCAATTAGTTTTTTATTTTTTTTATCTATTTCTTTATTTGTATGTTCTTTCTTCTTATAATAGTAGCACTATTTACTTATAATATGTGCTTTTGTTTTTGTTTTTATAAACATTTATAATTGTTTCCTCCTTTGTATTTAATACATTGCTATTTCTGAACGTATATATATATTTGTCAATAACATAATTTAGCGAAAGGAGAGAAAAAAATATTAACATATATTCAGCCTTATTCCTGTTATCCTCCTTTCTTTCTATTTATCAGATTTTAAATAAAAAAATTAGAGACAGGGAAGGGTTACTGTTATCAGTTTTTCTGATCGTGACCGTAAGTTAAACGTTTTCTGGCATTTCCTTTTTAGTATCATTATTATTATTATATATATACCTCTCGTTTCTTTTTTTATATAAATTTTTTTTTTATAATTCTATACCTACTTTTCTTTCATTGTTTTATTTATTTTTCTTTACATACATGTACATTAATGGGACGTGAGATGTAAAAATTACTCAATGCTCTTTTTTTATTTTATTTATTAATTTGTTTTTTTTTTTAATGGGGATGTGGATTATTAGGATGGTGGAAATTAGAAAATGGAGACTGTGTCTGTTTGTTAACGTCCGTAGGTTAAACGTTTTCAGTCGTTTTCCTTTTAGGTGCTGGGATTATTTTGAAATTAACTTTTCTTGGTGCAGTTTTAAGCACATTTTCTAGTTCATCGCACTTAGAATTGAGATGACTAATGCAATCGTCATATACTTATTATAATGTATAGTGGTGAATATGATGATTGTTGATTGCATTGAACGGAAATAATTCTTGCTCTTTTTCCGAACGAATTTATCCTAGCACTTTCTTTAGATCCGCACTTCATATAATCTTTAAGGGATCTCTTTCCATATGCGTTTCCTTTGGAGAGGACGTCATATTCCATATTATACCGGAAACATTTATCGTTTGGATGAAATTGAAATTGAATTTGGATACTTTTACGCTATGTCCTTCCAAGATGAATTCTTTGCTTCGCAGGTAGCAACCGGAATAAATATACATTATTCCTGTTCATTGCATTCATTGCAGGGTTCGTGAACCAATGGATTTTTCACAAATAATGTCTGTATGGAAGGCATTTTTTAGGGAGAAAAGCCAAGCGTTCTGCTGTGATAATTGCGTCCAGTAAGAACTCTGTTCTGAAGATAATATTTTACACTCTGATGTAATCGGTTCCTCTTTTATCAGATTTATCTCACATTGGTTTATCTTAGTATTTGCTTTTAAGATTGGAGATGAGTCCTTGCAGTAAAAATGCGTATGATCCAACGTTGCGCAGTTGTGGATATCTTGGACGGTTAATTCTATATAATGTTCGCGATTGTAATCTATTAATATGTACTCCTTAGATGGTTTAATATACACGAATGATTCGTTAAGGTGTGTAGGTAATGGCATTGCTTTGAATATTTGGTATGGTTCCTTGAATGGAAGTGGATATCGGAGCTCGATAATTATTTTATTATTGAAAATATTCGCTGCTATTGTACTCAATTTGTAAATTTGTGATAAAATATTGTCTCCAGAATTTATGGGAAGCATCATTGAATTCGGCAATTCTTGCCTGATGTTTAATAAAAGTTCCTCTATTTGTTTAGGTGATATATGTAAGTGTAAGGTGAACTTTTCGTGTCTTGAATCTGTTAGAATGTTTATTAATACCGACTGGGTATTTTGGTATCTGAATGCCATTAACGAAACTAGGGAAATAAGAGATTCAAGTTCAATATTTTGTTATGTTATCCCATGTTCTATTTTCCATTAATGATGTAGCTATTTGTATTGAAATTAGTTTTTTATGCATGATCATGAAATCCTTTTTAATTGCGGCTTTAGTTTTGTTGAAAACATTTGCGGTTGCTTCGACTGTCGCAGTTTAGTTTTTCATAAGGGATAGGAGGGAGTCTTGATTTAGGGTGAGATTACGGATTTGCTCATCATAAATTATGGCGTCATCTTCGTCTAATGTACCAAAGATGGCTTTGGAGATTGAGCCCATCGCATTACATAAGGCTCTTTGTTTCCTACTTTGCGTTACTAGGAGCATATTTTTATATTCTATATTTACTAATATAAGATTAATTTGCAGCAACGTACCGTTACAAGTATTGGCCATTACTGAATTTTTATTCGGTTTCTGACAGATTGCTATAATCTGGTGTGCGATGAATTGCATATTCCTGAATTCAGATTTGAAGTTTTCTAAATCGTAGTAGTTTACGATTTTCCATTCGTTTGTATAGAAATTGGCTCTACCGATTTCCTCGAAGTAAATGCCCGCGCTAGGATTTAGCTGTTTCACTTCCAACCCTGAGCCGTGGATTACAGGGAGGCAAAGTCAAAATAATATTATTTGCATCATTCTGGAAACCTGGAAGATGACACTATGTTAATATCGGTGAATGATGTTTGAAGGTGATGAAGTTGTTACTCAGACAAAAGTTTTAGGTCATTGTTATGGTCTCTTTTGTTTTTATTATTGATTTTAATAGTGGAATTTTCGGGGGAATTAATCTCCATTATCTCATACGGACCTGACCATACTGGTGAGAACTTATTATCTCGAACTCTGCTCTTAAGTAGGACTTAATCGCCTACCATAAAAGATTTTTGGACTGAGCTTTTGTCGTATTTCAATTTTGATTTTTCTTTATTGGCCATGGCTATGCCTTTAGCTATTTTGAAGCTATGCTGTAGACGCGCTTTTAATTTATTTGCATAATTGTCATAATTATAGCAAACGGTTGGAGGTGATTTCAAATTGTTTGGAATATCGGCTGGGAATCCGTAAAGGATTTCGCGAGGAGTATAATTAGTACTCGAATGAGGGGTGGTATTGTATACAAACATGGCATAAGGAATCCATGTATCCCAGTCTTGTGGATCTTTTGCTACATAGGATCGGAGATATTCTGCTAAGGTTGTGTGACTTCTTTCCAATGCACCATTCATTTGAGGGTGATATGGAGTAGTTTTAAGTCGCTTTATTGTCCACAATTTAAATACCTCGGCGAACATGCCACTTATGAGGTTAGAACCTTGATCTGTGGGGATGCTTTCTGGAATACCATGTCGACAAACTATTGTTGTCGTGAAGGCTTCCGCTAGTGTCTTAGACTCGGGTCGACTATTGGAATAGCCTCAGAAAATTTTGAGAGGTCGTCTTGGAATGTAAGAAGGTATTTATTTGCAGAATGTGACACTAGGACAGGTCCTACAACATCTAGGTACACTCTTTCGAAAGATTTGGAGCTAATGCTCGAGATTATCATTGGAATTTTAGGGTTTCTGGATACTTTGTTCACTTGAAATAGTTTACATTTCCTTACATATTTGACCATGTTGTCTGACATGCCAGGCCAGTAGAATTGCTTTTTGATTCTTTTAATAGTACGGGAAATAGCTTGATGGCCTCCCGTTGGTAATGAGTGAAAATCTTTTGAAACTCGTTCGATGTCGTTAATGTCGGATAAATATTTAATCGAATCTTGATGTACTTTGATGTCTATTTGTTTATTAGCGTAGACCTTCTTAAGAATGTTTTTAATCATTATTAGATTTTGTGGATCTAATATAGGGAAGGAGATATTTATTTGTTTTAACTGATTTGCTTCTGTGCATGAGCAGATCTCAATTAAAATCTTTTCGAGGTCTGATCTATCGCTTTGGATCGACAAGGTAAATAAGTTCTTGATATAATTATTGATGAGTCTTTTTTCTTGAAGAGGCTCAGTTCAGTTTCTAAAAGTGGGGATTTATCTGAAAGTTTGAGTTTCGAATCCAACACACTTTCAAGTTCTGTATCTTGCATTGGCAAGATTAAAAATTTAGGATTCGCTTTTTTAGTCAATATTAATGGAAAATTTGTCTCAGTTATTATGACTGAGGACTTGTTCACTTGTGATGGAGTTGGATTTTGATTAATGACACTCGTGTTCGGAGTATCCGAATTGACCTGAGCTCTAGCTTGATTCTTTGTTACCACATTTACGCAGGTGGTAGGTTCTGCGAAATTTCCGATCTAGAATAGCTCCACTCAGAGTGTCTGCATTTGTGTTGAGCTTGCCTGATTTGTGAGCTATTTTGTAGTCATATTCCTCAAGACGTATTCTCCATCTCATCTGTCTTGAGGAGTGGTCTTTCAGATTCATAATCCATACTAACGGTTTATGGTCAGTTATAATTGTAAACTGTCTACCATAAACGTACGGTCTGAATTGCTCAACTGCGACAACGATGGCTAAGAGCTCCTTTTCTATTGTTGAGTAACGATTCTCTGCTCCATTGATAACTCGACTCACATAGGCGATTGGGTGATCATCAACTTGTGAAAGAAGAGCTTCGATGGCGTAGTCACTGGCATCGGAGGTGACAAAAAAGTCTTTATTGAAATCTGGATATGATAAAATTGGTGCTGAAATTAATTTATTGCGTAACTCGCAAAATGCTTCATCACAGTTTGCGTCGAACTTGAAACGCGTATCTTTTTTCAAAAGATTTGTAAGGGGTTTTGAAATTTTGGAAAAATTTGGTATAAAGCGGCGATAGTAGCCGACGAAACCAAGGAAAGCTTTGATATCTTGTTCCTTCTTGGGTCTAGGATAGGACTGAACTGACTTTATCTTTGCTGGATCTGGTTTGACTCCATTTTCAGTTATTATGTGCCCTAAATACATAATTTCTTTCCTTAAGAAATGGCACTTGTCGGGTTGGAGTTTCAAATTAAAATTGCGGAGACGGCTAAATACTGCTGAGAGTCTGGAATTGTGATCTTTGAGGTTGTATCCATGGACGCTATCGTCCATGTATACGAAGCAATAGATGCCTTGAAGTCCAGATAGAACATTGTTTAGGACACGTTGAAAAGTAGCAGTTGGTCCTTTTAGACCAAATGGCATACGATTGTATTCGTAGTGGCCATAGGGTGTGCTAAAGGCAGTTTTCTCCCTGTCCTTCGAGTCCATTTTTATCTGGTGAAATCCACTGGCTAAGTCGAATGTGATAAAATATTTCGACTTCCACCATTTTTTATAATATATCAGTGATATTAGGCAGTGGGTACGCATTGCCAATAGTAATGTCGTTAATACGACGAAAGTCTACCACTACCCGCCACTTTTTATTTTCATTCTCATCTGGTTTTTTAGGAACCAGAGAAGTGGAGAATTCCAGGAATTATGTGAAGGTCTGATGATGTCTGACTCAAGCATTTCTTGTATATCCCTATTTATTTCAGTTCAGCTTGCTTCAAGAAGTCTATAAGGCTTGGTATATATTGGCGGTTTGTCTTGAAGTGTCTCGGTTTTGTGGGTAATCGCATCTGTATACGAAAGGAAATCCCCTTCTATGAGGAAGAGATCGTTAAATTCCCTATAGATATTGCGAATACTCTCAGATTCCTCTGAATTAAAGTGATCCCACTTGATAAGGTTTTGCAGTTTAATTATTCTGCCTTTAATTGGATCTCTTTCAGAGTCTGTGGAGATGACCACAAAATCATCCAAGTCCTGGTAAACTGGGTTCACCTCGTAAGGGCCCAGATCGGCGTACTCCTCATTTGTATTGAGGATTAGGACTTTTGCCATACCATTGACTTGTTTGACTATATAATTTCCAAGAAACAAACCTGGCCTTATTTTCTTCTTGAAATAGACAGATTGACGTTGAGTAGAAGGAGTTGGAATTTCAATAATGAACTCTTATCGGGCCGGAATTTTAATTTTATTTAATTTATCCGATTCTTTCGGATCCTTAATAGGTAGTAGATATGATTCCAACATTTGCGGAATTTGGAAGGAGTTATACGATGATTCCGACTCGATAGAGCTTGAAGAAGATAAAACCTTATTGCAATTCTTTGACTTTTTGGATTTATTCTTGGAATTCACTTTTTGTGAATTTATTGATGGAGGAGATAGAACTTTACTAGATACAGCCTCCTGTGCGGCTATTGATGGAGTTTTACATTTATGTTCTTGCTTCATATCCTGTGAAGCTTTGAATGGTGATTGATTTTTATTTAATTCAGCCTTTTTTCTGGCTATAGATGGAGATAGATTTTTACCTTAATGCTTTATTTCTTGTGAAGCATTGTCCGGCGATCAATTTGCTTTGCTTTTCGAAGCAATTGATGGAGATATATTTGTATTAGTATTTATATCGGTGAATTTTATCTCCGTATATAATAAACTTTTTGTTTGAGACCTCTTTTCTGGGTCTTCGCTTTTCAAATAAACATAATGATTATTTGAATAGTAATCCTCATATGGATAAAATTAACTTGAATCATTAATTTCTAGAGAAATGAATTTATTTTTGTAATTGATACTAGCATTGTATCGAGATAAAAAGTCATGACCAAGTAGGCCATCGTATGAGAAGATGGAGTTATTTCCCACTATTTGAAATTGGTGTTCTAGGATTGAGTTATTATTATTCGAAGATTCTAAATTCAATTTAGCAAAGATAAACCCTTCCGTAGAAGTGGACTCTGTAAACAAAGTATTTATATTGCAGACAGCATCTCTGTAGCAGATACCATCTAGCTTTAATGGACGGAGTTTAATTAAGCTGATGTCTGCTCTAGTATCAATCAAAAAAGTAAGTTTTGGAGCAGAGCATATATCAACAGGCAAAGAAGGCGTTAGTGAAGTTTTATTTATTTGAACGGGGATACGTTTTGATTCATTTTTGTCTACTTTCCTCGGGCTTTCGATAAATCTGTGCCGGTGATTCTATCTGCGAGGGGGGTAGAAGACGACCTGCTCATGGAACAGGACTTCGAAGGTCTCGAAATTCTAGCGGAGATTATGCGAAAAGACTGTACTCTCTCTGATGAGGAGGTCGAGCTAATCTCACAGCCGGACCGTGAGAGTGAGAAGAATCCTGCAGAGTCGATCGTAACTCAACCCACTACATCTGGTGAGGTAAAAACAGATGATCCGACAGGAATCCAGAGCTCCACTAAGGACTCAAAAGGATCCATTGGGGGCTCAAATGTATCTGATAAAGATACAATAGGCCCCACGAAGGATATAAAAAAGAAAGGCCGTAAATTGAGCGGAGCAGCCAAGAAACGGCTTCAGTGGCTGGTGAAACACGGGCACAGCCCAGCTGAGGCCCGTGAGCTAGCAATGAAGCCAATGCCGGAAAAGGAGACCGTCAAGGGATCCAAACGGAATCGCTCAGAGGACTCTACCCCTAAGCCCACACAGGTCAAGAGGTTGAGAGCTCAACAGGGTGAAGAAGCAGAAAGGAAGCAGGAGCAGTCCAAAAAGGAAATAGCTCCCAGGTCCCTCTCCTACAAACAAGTGGTTGTAGGCGTAAAAATGGGAATCCTTTCAGCGAACTTCCCCGAAGAAATGCTGACGGCACAGCAAATTATATCTGTACGTAAGGCGATGCTGGGAAAGATTCTGGAGATGAAGAATGACCAGCTCAAGCCGGCATTCCTCGGATACAGTGCTAGACCAGGATGGCTAGTTTTCACCTGCTCTGACAAGGCTACCTCGGAGTGGCTAAAGCAGATAACGGGTGAGATAAAACCATAGGAAAATGCCAATCTAAGGGCTGTAGAGGAAAGTGATATTCCTCGAGCAAAGATCCTGCTTGGCTACTTCCCTGAAAGTACAGAGATGCCTGCTGACGAATTGTTACAGTTCGTAGGTGCTCAAAACCATGAGCTTAAAGTAGCTGAGCGGAAGGTCCTAAGGAAAGTGACTGAAGGGGTTGTCTCACAGGTCACTCTCTCAGTGGACCACTGCTCGGCGGAAAAACTCAAGAAGTTAAACTTCAAGATTAACTTCCTTTTTGGACAGGTGCAGCTTAGACCGAAAGGTGATCTAAAGCTGCAAAAGGAGCAAAGCAATACAACAGAGGCCAACTCAAAGGCTGGGGCGTCCAAGACTGCACATCGGCCATTAGGCCCAGCAGCTGCGGTCACCTCAACCTCGAGCATAAACCTCGATAGTAATGCTGATGCTCCTGAGAAAAGGGAAGCGGCTGAACCGGAGCCACCAAGGGCGATAACCGAAGCGGGAACCCCAAGACAGGTTGAGAAGGTAGCCACAACTACCAGTGGGCCTAACAGGCCGGTAATTCGACACCCTCAACCGCTAAAAAGAGCAACGGGTTTTCCAGTACTGCTGGGGAGCAGGCAGTGGTTAAACTAAAACCGCCCTGCAAAACCACAGTACCCCCAAGTTTTTATTTAAAAGGGCCAAAACCCTTAAACGAAAACCAGGGGGCGAAAGCCCGTAAAAGCCGGAAAAAGGGAACTAAAAAGAGTCCCAGAAAAGAAGGTCATACTTAATGACCAGAAGCAGGAGTGATATTAGGCTACTCCAAGTGAATCTTCATCATGCAAAAGCTGCATCAGATGTGCTTAGCAGAAAATTCATTAGGGGAAGTATAGACATAGTACTCCTGCAAGAACCTTGGGTTCTTGGAAGTCAAGTAAAAGGGCTTCCAACTAAACAAGGTAAGTTGATTTATGATAGGAACCATGCCACCCCAACGGTAGCAAAGCTTTTTAAACCTAATATCAACTTCCTTCCTATTACAGAATTAATCTCTCGGGACCTAGTGGCTGCCCTAGTGGAGGTGCCAACAGATAAAGGCTAACATGAGGTGGTAATGGCCTCAACCTACTTCCCGGGTGAGATGGATCCACCTCCTCCAGAGGAAATTACAAAACTGCTGGAGTTCTGCAGAAAAAGGAATAAATCCTTCATCATTGGGTGTGATGCGAATGCCCACCACATCGTATGGGGAAGCAGTGACACCAACAGACGAGGTGAGTACCTTTTTGACTACTTAGTTAAAAATAATGTAGACATAGCCAATATAGGGAATGAACCAACATTCTGCAATGCTATTCGCCAAGAGGTGCTGGACTTAACACTTATCAGCCCAAATATGGCGGATGGCATTGTGAATTGGCATGTCTCAAGCGAGGCCTCGATGTTGGACCATAACCATATCAGGTTCGATATTAAGGCTTCCCCTATGCAAAGGGAGGAAACAAGAGCTCCACGACTCACTGATTGGAATTCCTACAGGGAATACATCAGAATGGGTCTAGAGGAACTCGATAACGGCCAAATAGAGACCCGTACGGATCTAGACCGTATCTCCTCCCAGTTGCACAGACTGATAATCTGTTGCTATGAACAAAGTTGTCCTGCTAAACAAAGGGAAACAACGCGAGCTGTACCCTGGTGGAACAGGGAACTAGATAGATTAAGAGCGAAGTCCAGAAGGCTGTTCAACAAGGCAAAAACAACTGGCGCTTGGGATGAATACAAGCGCGCCTTGACTGAGTATAATAAAGAGCTTAGGAAATCCAAGAGAAGAACTTGGAGAAATCTGTGCGAGGGTATAGATGATCTACCCACAAGTGCAAGACTTCAAAAGGTTCTGTCTAAGGATCACTCCAATAGTATCGGACTTCTACGGAAAGTCGATGACAGCTACACGAGTAACCGGGAAGAAACAGTAAGTTTGTTATTGCAAACTCACTTTCCTGATTCAAGAGTTATACATCTCATTAAGACCTGTAGAGCAAGCTATGCTCTAGGGTATATACCCAGGACGTGGAGGGAAGTTAAGGTATTATTTGTACCTAAAGGGGGAGGGCGTTCACCTGCACTACCCAAATCCTACCGTCCGATCAGTCTAACGTCATTTCTCCTCAAAACAATGGAGAAAGTGCTAGACAATTATATTAGGTGCGGTGCACTTAAGCGATCACCGCTGCACCCATACCAACACGCTTACCAAGCAGGGAAGTCTACTACAACTGCCCTACATAGTCTTGTTCTAAGACTAGAACAGGCGGTAGAAGATAAAGTGACAGCCCTATGTGCATTCCTAGACATCGAAGGAGCATTTGATAATACCTCCTTTGAAGCCATTGAGAACGCAGCTACCAACAAAGGAATCGAACCTTCCTTGATAAAATGGATAAAAGCTATGCTTGAAAGCCGGAGAATCACAGCTAACCTGGGGGGGACTCTATAACAGTAGTGGCTGCTAAGGGATGTCCCCAAGGTGGGGTTCTGTCCCCTCTACTATGGTCACTGGTTATAGATGATCTTCTACAGAAGCTAACCAACTCCGGCTTTGAAAATCAGGGATATGCAGATGACCTGGTTATTACAATTAGGGGCAAATATGATCAGATAATCTCTGAACTATTGCAGAATGCCCTAAACATAGTCTGCAACTGGTGCCAAACAATGGGACTTCGAGCCAACCCAGGCAAGACAATAGTTGTTCCATTAACAAGAAAAAGGAAGCTTTGTTTGAAAGCACCATCTCTTGAGGGAACAACAGTGGAATTCTCAAAGGAGGTCAAATATCTGGGTATTACCTTAGATAATAGACTAACCTGGAACTCTCACTTAAAAAGAATACTAGATAAAGCTACAGTGGCAACATGGACATGCCAAACAATGGGACGTCGAGCCAACCCGGGCAAGACAATAGTTGTTTCATTCACAAGAAAAAGGAAGCTTTGTTTGAAAGCACCATCTCTTGAGGGAACAACAGTGGAATTCTCAAAGGTGGTCAAATATCTGGGTATTACCTTAGATAATAGACTAACCTGGAACTCTCACTTAAAAAGAAAACTAGATAAAGCTACAGTGGCAACATGAACATGATCCAAATCACAAACAATTTGGCTGGCCACCTGAGGGTCCTCCAGGAATTCGTAGAGGACCCGATGACTAACCCAATTTCAGATGTTATGCAAAAACGCCATAACTTGGAAACGCCATTTAAGGTGATCTTGGGGGACCGTCAACAGTGGCACACTGGGGACCTACCCTTTGAAAAAGGATCTCTTAAATGGTACACGGATGGGTCCAAAATGGAAGGTAAAGCAGGCATGGGCATATATGGGCCAAGGTGCCATCTCGCAAAGGCACTGGGGGCCTCACCAACCATTTTTCAGGCAGAAATACACGCAATAGAACTCTGCGCTTGCGAGATAATCCATAAGAATATGCGTGGAGCAAAAATATACATAATATCAGATAGCCAAGCAGCACTTAAAGCGTTAAACTCGTTTACGTTTGAGTCTAAGCTGGTTTGGGACTGTCTTACTGTCTTAAAGCAACTGGCTGAGACAAATAGGGTGACACTAATATGGGTACCAGGACATGAAGGCATTAAGGGGAACGAGATTGCGGACCGTCTTGCAAAGGAACGAGCCAAATCTCCGTTTATTGGCCCGGAGCCTGTCTTTGGACACCCAAAGTGTCACCTCCTGGCTCAGATCAGGCTTAGGGAGGACAGAACTAAAAAGGAATACTGGGAAAACATCCCGGGGCAGAGACAAGCGAAAAAATTTATAAAGTATTCGCAACAGAGGACAAAAGAACTCCTCACACTTTGCCCGGCATTCTTCGATAGTGTGCCCAATTCGATGACAATATCGACAAGATGGTACCTGTTACGGAGATGTGACTTTACTAAAATCCTGAGGGCGTTGTAATTTCGAGTTTAGTTTTGGAACTGCGTTGAAATTTTGTGCAGGCCGTTGTATGACTGGGCATTTTAAAGCAGCATGTGCCAGTCTATTACATTTGAAGCATTGTAAATTATGACTCGTATTTAATCTGAAAGGGACTGGATTTGTCTTGTAATTCGTTTGAAAGATAGCTTGCTTGAGCTACAAACGTTACGCATGATCTAAACTGTGAGATTTTAATGCACAGAAAGATTTATCCGCATGCACTTTGGCTAAAGTTTGGAGTTGAGGATTAATTAGCACATCCTCAATAGCTCTCACTGCTTGATATTCGTTATCTTTTAAAAGAGACTTTAAAAGAACTTGTATACGAGTGCGTTGCTTCATTTAATTTAGATAGATTTGTGTTAAGTCTCTGAAAAAAATCTTTCACGCTTTCCCCTAATCCCTGTTTGGAATTATTTAATTGAGACTATAGCACAGTTCCGGGAACTTTTTCCTCGAAAGTTTGAGTTAAAATTGATTTTAAAGTAGTCCAATCTTCAATTTGATTGTACCTGAAGATATCGTAGGCCTCTGCGGATAATTTACTCCTTATTAAACTAAGGAGGGAGTGCTTGTCGCTTGCCGTCGGTGCTGTTACGTATGAATTATCACAGCTTGAAATGAAAATGAGCAGATCTTTCGGATTTCCATTGAAATTGGGAATTAATGCTCTCGGGTCAGATAGGAAAAAATTTGATTGGTCGCTGAAAGAGACCCTGTGGTGTTGCTCTGTGGAATTATTTGTAGTATTTGTTACATTTTGGATTCGTGATTCCAGTTGTTCTTGCAGCGCAATTACAGTGTCTGAGAATGATGTTTCCATATTTATGTAAATATCATTCACGAAGTATTCGCTATATTTGTCGTTTGGGCCAACATTCAAGATTATTTCGTTATGTGTTTCTTCAAAATCGTCCCAATATTTGTGCAACGAGTTTAATTTTTGGTTTAAGTAGGCCTGGGTTGCAGTTGCGAGTGAATTATAATCTATAGATTGAACAATATAGGATAAAGTTTTTCGTCTATCTTCTTGCAATCGAAACCGTACTGTATTTGATTGACCTTTGTCTGTGCTGTCCTGATTATCATCTGCAGTTATTTTTTGGGAAGTTTTTGGAAGTGGAATGTAAAACGGGTTATTTTTGCGCTCTGTGTGGAGAGTTATAGACTTTAACCTGTCGGACAGAGTTGCCTTGGTAAGATTGTGCCAGTCTTCTGTAATTTTTACAAATGAAGCCCACAGTTCTTCCAAATTTTGGAGTTTTTCAGAAGTAAATCCTGAAGTCCTTTTGCTTTTATTGGCTCTATAAAAATTGGCCAGAATTTGTCTAATTTCTGCCATTTTTGGGACTTGAGACAAGCAAAGCTCATCGAAAGATTTGTTTTCTTCTGTCATGATAGGTTCGTGGAGTAAAAGGCGGAGAATTAGGTGGAAATATGTATCAAGAAAAATTATAAGATAGAGTGTGTCTGTTATTATTATGGAATAATTTTGGGTTTAGATTTGCTTAATTTGGGGAACTATAGAAGACGTTCCAAATTTTTATGGGCCAAAGAAAAGGCAGACAAATAGAACACAAATAGTTAAATTTCTCAACAGCAATAGGCAGCTGTTAAGTTGGTTATGTGTATGTATAAGTAAAAGTGATTCAGTAATCTGTAATATGTGGGAAAAACACACTAATAAGGACGTGGATAATTTGTTGGATTTGTCAATAGTAAGAGGGTTAATTTATTTTAATTGGATGTAGAGGGAGAAAGAGAGAGAGAAAAAAAACGTTTTTAATCAATTTGTTTTTTTTTTCAAATTGTAGCGAGAGAAGTCATAAAATCTCAATAAAGCAAAAACGTATGCTTATTTATCTCTGTTTTTACTTTTTTTTTTTATTTATTATTGAGCTAATAAAAAAAACTAATCAGCAAAAATCGCTCTTTCCAACCAAAATCTTTCTTTTGATCGATAGGTATATGAAGCTCTATCGCAGGGGATCGATATTTGATTTTTTTTTTGAAGTCCTCTGACCGGCAAGCCCGAGAAGTCTTACTGCAGAGGCCGCTTCTAGGAAGAGTTATTAGCCTATTGTTATTAATTATTGTGCATTGTTCTTGAATGTCTTTTTAGCATATATTTGTTGGTTATGATGGTTCAGAAATATTGTAATAATATGTAGGTATGTATAAATATTTCACTTATAATGGATTTTGAATATCTTTTGATAAATATTTTCTGATTGCATTGATTCGGAAATTTTATTTTTCATAATATGTGTGTATATAATATTTCATTGATTGCTGAATTTGAATATTTTTTTTTTTGTTATAATAATTAGGGAGAATTTGTATACTATGTTTGTATGAATATAATTGGAGAAAAAGAAAAAAAATATGTATTGTAGCGCGGCGAATTTCCAAATACAGGCCCTGGCAACCCGCACGGATGATTTGGCTCTCCAGCGAAAGGTCAACGCCCTGAAAAAGATGATGACAACGGTGATCTGGCGAAGGAGCCAGTCGATAGTGAACTTCAGAAGTGGCTACGGAATAAAAGCGACTTGTCGATTAAGAATTAACTTCCATTTTCTTTTTGTTTTCTTTTGGTTTTATTTATTGTAAATAAATTGAAGTGTACATAAAAAATTAATAAATATTATGAAAGTGGAAGTAAAAAAATAGGTAAATTGCTGATTGAACGAATTAACCTGCTTTTAGTACGTTTATTGCGTATTCTTACTAACTAACAATAAATTCTACAAAATAATTATAAAAGTAATGATTCCCTTCAAACAAAATCAAACAAAATATTAATTAAAAAAAATCTTAAGCTCTACTTATTGCTAATTATCTGCAATAAGAAAAAAAACTCAAATTAATAATGTGCAAAATGGGTGGATAGCAATTCAAATCTTGTCCAAAAAATTTTAATATAAAATAGAGTTAATTAATATCTTCTAAAAAAAGGGGTTAGTAAGTTTTATACTTATCAACTCCCTGTAGTATAATCAACCCTGAATGGTTGACGTAGCTAATCCCTGTACCTGTTTCTGACCTACTTCTGGATTATGGATTGTGTGTGATGAAAAAATACTGTTTGTGGGAATAACCCTACAAACATTTGAGGACAAGTGGGCAAAAAATCCTAGTGGATATAGTCCAACTAGCTGACCTGTACTGGCGAAATACCGAGGAACAAGTGATTTTTCTTCTGAAATTGCCCCCTTTTTATATGGTTGGGGTCAGCTGCCGTCTATTGTTCTGTGGCTTCGCTTAGTTGCTGGCTATTGTTCTCGACTTTGCGTAAGTTCGCCACGGCGCTGTAGATTTTACGTTTTTTGAGATGACGGGGGCGCCACTATTCACATGATGAAGTTTGACATTTGTCATTAAATGACAAACTTGGTTCAATTTTTTTAATGAAAGTTTATGTTCATTGTGTGGATTTTTTTGATTTTTTCTGCAATAATAGTATTAATAGTGATAGAATAATTGTTTATTTGTGAGGACATATACGTCCTGCAACAAAACGCTGCACTGGATATTGCAGATGATAAGTTAAGTGGCTTAAAAGTTTTTATCAAAACTGTTGTTATTGTGTTTATTTTTAACAAACACTGTGTTCTTGTTTAATGTTATTTTTAGTTGTGTTTGCTTAATAGTGTTCCAATTCTTGTAAGGACAGAACTGGAAATGTTCGACTGGCTGAATAGATAAATCCTATTTTACCAAGGTGTTCCTTTAAAGGTCATCTTTTTGAAATCTTACATGATATTTCAATCAGACTTTGGTGTATGTATATACATGCTAATAGGTTAAATATAATAAGACCTGGAACACTTCACAACTATATGGTGAATGTCGTGAATGTGATGCAACATCTTGATGTGTTTTAATTTTTACTGGTCAAGTATGAAAATGGACAAGTGGAGGAGATTTCCGTCCACTTGAAGGTATAGTATAGTATAGTATTACCTAGTATTTTTAAATGTCTTTTAAAATAATATATTTATTTTTTTTTATAATATATATATATATATTATACCATTTCTTGATATTTGGAAAAAATATATTTCGGTTTCTAGTTGCAAGAGTATCTAAAAAAAACAAAAATAAAAACGAATTATAAAAGCACAGTAAGAAAACTTAGAACTTTACATTATTCGCGATTATTGAGTTTAAATATTCCCTTTGTGTAACGTCTCAAGAGCCAGGTCAAGTTGAGGCTCAAGTAAGGGACAACTGTGCCCCAATAAGTATTGGGAGGTGCTCCTGGGAGGAGCCCCCTGCGAACAACTCAGCGTAATTTCCAAGTTATCCAGCGAGGGACCCCCGGCCTTAACTCCCTTTCAGGGCAGGGGAAGTCACAGATAAGTAACTTTCCACATTTACATTTTTTTAGCAACTGACGCCAAAAAGGTGCATGTCTAATTTTGGTGCTGCGATCACTCCTAGGTCAAATTGAATTATGTTTATGCTGAGTGTTTGAGTTCAACTTTGACGCATGCTTGAAAGGGTGTGCTTCCACCAGATATGCAAAGAGAGCTCCAGCTGGCTTGATGTTCTATATTTTAGTTCTTGCTTGACGCAAGGTTGTCATTTCATCATATACGCAAGGAGAGTTATTGTCAAGTATGTTTAGCTAAGGCTGCATCAGTTTGGCCTCGGAAAGGTGATTTCCGGTAACCAGTTTACCGACAACGCCAGCGTCTGTATCATGATAACTGGAAGCTATCCGATTTCGGTGCAGGAGCTGCCACGATATCAGAACGTCAGAGAAAAAAAATCCAGGGGAGCAACAAATATTGACAGCTAAAATTTACTTTGCGATTCGTCATTTTAGGCATCTCGTTTACTGTGATTGGAATATGCATAAGGCAGCTAAATATGCTCTCACGCCGGACACTCGCAACAACGCGAACAACTATCGAAAACCAAAGCCTTCCCGAAACAAATTACTCTGAATTGAAATCGGGTCAGTGGTGCCCTGAAGCTTCGTTCCCAATCCCAATCCAGGCCTGAATCCATGTTTAGTTAGAATCTTTGAAGCAATTCCACTGGAGTATTTCTCCCAAGGTGCTAACAATTTACTTATGTCGTCTTCGAAATTGACCTGAAAGCTGACATTATTATTTGGTCTGCTATGGTCACTGAATCGCGCTAATCGGTCAATGTGTAAAACTCTCCTTGTCCTGCCTCCTGGAAATTCAATCCTGTAGAGCACGTCATTGAGGCGTGTTATGACGCGGCCTGGACCTTCCCAGTCTGATTGCAGTTTGGGGCATTTCCTCTTCTCCGTTTTGGATTGTAGATCCACACGCTGTCGCCTTCTGAAAAGTTAAGTGGATTCGCCCTGAGGTCGTACTTAGTTTTCATTCTGTGAGAGGATAGGGCCAGATTTCGACGAATTAATTGGTGGACTTTTTCTAAGTTTTGGGCTAGTTTTTCTGCCTAGTCGGCAGGTGAAGGGAAGAAGTTAGTAGTTATGGGGCCATATGAAATATCAGGTTAGCTGATCGGGAGTAAATTTCGTGCTTTCTTGCGTGGGCGAACGATAAGCCAAAAGCACTAAGGGCAGGTACTGGTCCCAGTTTGTTTGGCTGGATTCAATAAATTTTGGCAGGTATCCTAATAACGTCCGATTGAAAAATTCGACCATTCCATCTGATTGTGGGTGTAACGTAATAGTCCTAGTCTTTTCAACACCGGATCGCCGTAATATTGTTTGGATGACCTCGACTTCAAAATTTCTTCCCTGGTCTGAATGTAGTTGAAAAGGGATGCCGAATCTTGACAGGAGATTTTCAATTAGACCGTCAGCGATAGTCTCCGTTTTGTGGTCAGGTGTTGCGAAGACCTCTGGTCACTTGGTAAAATAATCAATCACTACGACTGCATATTTGTTACCTTTATTCGTTTTAGGAAGTGGCTCTAGCACATCTATGGCGATGCGCTCGAAAGGAACTCCAACGTTGTATGTGTGAAGTTTCCCTCTTGTCTTCCTCGCGGGTCCACCTTTGGCGTGACAAATGCGGCACCTGGCACACCACCTCTCTACGTCGGATTGTAGAGTAGACCAGAACCATCTCTCTTTTACCTTGTCGACTGTCTTTCGGATTCCAAAATGTCCCCCTTCTGGCTTACTATGACAAGTTTGCAGGACGGAATTAACTAGACTTAATGGTGCTACTTTGACTAAGGTCTCCTTTTCGCCATAGCGTACTAGGAACACAACGTTTCTAAACAGCCGCAGTGAGTCCCACTGTGCCCATAGTGCTTTTAATTGACGGCTTTCTGGAGTTATCTCACTTCGAGGAGCTCTTTTCTTACTACGGAGCCAATCCCTCAACTTTTTCAACAGAGGATCTTGCTCTTGCTCAACTGCCAGATCCACTGTTCGTACTGCAGATACCAGATCGATATTTTGCTCTGAATCTTTCAGCTTCCTTTGGTTACAATGAGGGGGCGTGAGAGAGTATCCGCGTTGAGGTGCTTCTGTCCAGCTCGATGTTTAATTATGAAGTCATATTGTTGCAGCCTCTCCAGCCACCTCACCAACTGTCCATCCGGTTCTTTAAAATTCAAAATTCTTTCATCTTCTTTTGGTTACAATGAGAACCATCTCCACATGGGCGGCGTGAGAGAGCATCCGCGTTGAGGTGCTTCTGTCCAGCTCGATGTTTAATTATGAAGTCATATTGTTTCGTAAAGTGGCAGTTCCTGGATAGAACTACCAAAAATGGTTTACGCAAAGGGTATAGTCCTTGGATGACTATTAACATGCTTATGTACTGAATGCGATGCGAGATTGAATTACAATACTATAATGTAAATGTGAATTCGATTTAATCTCAATTCTATTCGAAGTTACTTAATCACTCTAATGCACATAGTTAAGTATTTAAATATTATTATACTAGAAATTTCGTACTTATAGAACTAAACCACTAGTGATATTCTGCACTCCTTCAACACTGAAATATTGATACAATTATGAGCTATGTAAACAAAGAACAATTCGCATGTTTATTCCAGCTTAACTCAAAAATGAGCAGTGTAGGAACAACTATCTTGAATACGTTCTGTACAAGATAGATTAAATTTGCTATTAAAATTATTATAACTAAATTGTAGGTAATTCTAACGAAAAATTCAAATTATTTAATTTCGCACTAAATTTCACAACAAAAATTCAATTAAAAACTATCACAACCTCGTATGTTAAATAGAGATAAATTATAAATTATTAACATTTCCTCCACCAAAACTGCATGTGAGCATACTCTTACCATCAGTAGTTTGTAAGCCAATTTGCACAATTTTTTACACTTTAGAAATATCACTTGCTACGATCTATACTTGTTGATCTCGAATAAGACAAGAGAGCTATTCATATAAATTCTCGACCTTATATAGGGTCTGAATCGCCATTTTGGTGTGTGGAACCCGCAACCATAATGAAGATTAATCAAGATGTTTAATTTTTCATCAGTTGAAATTAATGCCTCTACATTTTTCCATTTAAAAACACCCATCATTTATTAAATTCTTTGCGTGAAAATTAAAAATAGAAATTATGCCATAACATGGTGTAATGCACTTCCTGTCATCCATAATGAGAGAATTATAATGTGGAACGCAAATTTTATCTATCTCTCTTCCATTTGCTATCTCTTTTCTCCTCATTTCTAATATGAGAAATCTTAAAATATCAAATATCTTTTAACGAAGATATTTTTGGACCTTTCTAACGCCGCCATCGTATTCCTCGTTAAAAATAGTCCGAATTGATGTGCCATATGTTGGCAATATATAAAGTTGACAGTTTTAGCGATGTTTACAAGTCGCGTTTGGCGTTCTTCCAAAAATATATTTGATTCATCTGATTCCTGCCCAACTAAAGATTCATTGAGTTCTAAATCGATTGCGCTATAATCTTCCCAGGATTTTTTTAAATCTGAAATTCTGGTTTCGTAGAATCCTTGAGCGCATTTAGGTATTGCAGTTTTTTTTTGCGTTCTCAAGAAATTTGTTTAGTGTGTCTCTCAACACCGCTTCCTTATTGAATAATCCTTGTAGAGAAGACATCTTGCCGTTAAGAATGTAATATGTAACAGTAATCTATGCAACTGTACTGTTTACCGCTATGTAAACAAATGCTTGCTTTATCCAAGTGAACTTAAGAATCTAACGAATAAACCAAATTAAATCGAATGCTTCTATTTCCTGGATGGAACCACCAAAAAATATTTCGTAAAGTGGCAGTTCCTGGATAGAACTACCAAAAATGGTTTAGGCAAAGGGTATAGTCCTTGGATGACTATTAATATGCTTATGTACCGAATGTGATGCGAGATCGAATCACAATACTGTAATGTAAATGTGAAATCTTGATTGAATTAAACCTTGTGCGTAACGACATAAATATTACATTATATGCTTGTATAATAAGGTGATATAATTTTCTTTGATATTGTTGATGCTATGCCTTGCTGCACATGTGTAACGGAGTAGTTTGACAAAGCCGTTATATACCAATTACAGTTCTGGTGGGAATGTTAGTATAGCGGTATGCAAAAATCAGAACAATGCAAATAGATTCACATTCTATTTAATCTCAATTCTATTCGAAGTTACTTAATCACTCTAATGCACATAGTTAAGTATTTAAATATTATTATTCTAGAAATTTCGTACTTATAGAACTAAACTACCAGTGATATTCTACACTTCTTCAACACTGAAATATTGATACAATTATTAGCTATGCAAACAAAGAACAATTCGCATGTGTATTCCAGCTTAACTCAAAAATGGGCAGTGTAGGAACAACTATCTTCAATTTGTTCTGTACAAGATGGATTAAATTTACTATTAAAATTATTATCACTAAATTGTAGTTAATTCTAACGAAAAATTCAAATTATTTAATTTCGCACTAAATTTCACAACAAAAATTCAATTAAAACCATCACAGCCTTGTATGTTAAGTGGAGATAAATTATAAATTATTAACAATTCCTCCACCAAAATTGTATGTGAGCTTACCCTTACCATCAGTAGTTTGTAAGCCAATTTGCACAATTTTTTACACTTTAGAAATATCACTTGCTACGATCTTTACTTGTTGAACTCGAATAACATAATAGAGCGATTCATATAAATGCTTGGCCTTATTTATATAGGGTCTCAATCGCCATTTTGGTGTATGGAACCCGCAACTTTTGGTGTGTGAAACCCGCAACCATAATGAAGATTACTCAAGATATTTAATTTTTCATCAGTTGAAATTAATGCCATTCGATGCGGAATATTAACCTCTACATTTTTCTATGTAAAAACGCCCATCATTTATTAAATTCTTTGCGTGAAATTTAAAAAAAGAAATTATGCCATAACTAGGTGTATTGCACTTCCTGTCATCCATTATGAGAGAATTTTAATGTGGAACGCAAATTTTATCTATCTCTCTTCCACTTGCTATCACTTTTCTTCTCATTGCTTATATGAGAAATCTTAAAATATCAAATATCTTTTAACGAAGATATTTTTGTACCTTTTTAACGCCGCCAAAGTATTCCTCGTTAAAAAATAGTCCAAATTGATGTGCCATATGTTGGCAATATATAAAGTTGACAGTTTTCGCGATGTTTACAAGTGGCGTTTGACGGTTTCGCGATCGCGAGTTTTTCCGTGCGTTTTTCCGCTCTATTGTGCTTCTACACCAAATGTAAGTTGTGAACATTGTATTCTGCTTATTCTGTAGTGTTTGTGTGTGATTAATTTGTAAGAAAATCCATTTGTATGAAAATTTTCGATTTTAACCTGTTTTCAGGTAAGATTTTCTGTTGTATTTTCTTCGCGGAAAACCATCGCGGGAAGTTGATTTTTCGTAAGAAATCAATTTAGTGATGTGTAAATGTTGTATTTATGTCGTAAATATACTGCGAAATGTTTTTAAAACTTATTATTTGAGTAATTCATTTTCCCTTTGGACAACTGTCAAAGGGTGAAAATTTGTTAGTTTTTCCCTTATATTGTTCGCGGGAAAGTGTTTTTTACTGTAAATGAGTTCTGTGACATCTTTTCTATAATTGGTTTAAACTTCACTTGAGAGACATTGAAATTAAACTAATTATAACAAAATTCCAATTTCCCATAGTGTTTTTGTTGTTTTTATATGTACTTGTTTACATTCAATTTGCATGGGGAAATTGGTTTTTTTTGTGAATTCATTTGTGTTTCTTATTCTAAGTGATGTAACACATAATTCATAAATTAATTCATTATTTCTTTAATTTTCAGATATTGCCGTAGGTACATATGTATGTATATACTGCTCTCCGTGGGAGGATGGGAAAAATGTATGCCAGTCAACTTCCCTGGCTACTTATTAAGTTAAATATTGTAAATTAGATTGATTTTTATTAATTCTTTTTCTTTCTTTCTTTTCGGTTGTCTTCGTCGCTGAACAAATATTGTTGCAGCCTCTCCAGCCACCTCGCCGACTGTCCATCGGGTTCTTTCAAATTCAATAACCACCTAAGAGAAGCATGATCTGTGCGAATACGGAAAGGGCGGCCGAACAAGTAATGGCGGAAATACTTGGTTGATCGTACAACGGCTAACAGCTACTTCCTAGTCACGCAATAATTCCTTTTTGGTTTACTAAGTGTCTTGCTGTAATACTCGATTGCTTTTTCGCTGCCATCTTGGATCTGACTGAGTACGGCACCAAGGCCGGTGTGACTGGCGTCAGTGTCGAGTATGAATTCTCCTTCCACTAGAGGAAATGCTAGGATAGCAGGAGAAGTCAACCGAGTCTTTAATTCCTGAAAAGCAGCATCCTGGTCGGAACCCCAAGTAAACTTGCGTTTCTCTTCTGTTAATTCAGTCAAAGTTTTGGCGACAGTAGAAAAATCTCGCACAAACCTTCGATAGTAGGACGAGAGACCTAGAAAGCTACGAACGTCCTTCTTACTTTTTGGTACTGGCAATAAACTAATGGCTTCTGTCTTCTCGGAGTCTGTCTGTAAGCCTTTTTCTGACACTACGTGGCCCAAATACTTCACTGCCCTTTGAAATAGATGGCAATTTTTTGGACTCAGTTTCAGATTAGCCTCACGCAATCCTTGGAATACAGTCTGCAGATTGGCGAGTTGATTGTCGAAGCTGCGACCGTGGACTATTATGTCGTCGAGGTAGACCAAAGCTACGTCTACCCCAACGCTTCTGAGGACAACGTTCATAAGTCGCTCAAAGGTGGCGGAAGCCTTGCAAAAGCCGAAGGGCATCACGTTGAACTCCCATAATCCATTTCTAGTGGAAAACGCTGTCTTCCCTCGATCTTTTTCACACATCTTAACTTGCCAGTATCCATTTTGCAAGTCCAGAGTGGAAAACCAACTAGATCCGGCAAATGAGGTAAGGGTATCGTCGATTCTAGGAAGTGGATATGATTGATGTCGTGAGTGTCGTGATGTCATTCAGCCTTCGATAGTCTACACAGAAGCGTGTACTTCCATCTTCTTTTTTTTTTATTAGCACTACCGACGATGCCCAAGGACTATTGGAAGGCTGTATGACTCCGCTTTCTTCCATATCTGGTGTCATCTAATCAAACTCCCACTTCTTGGCCATTGGTACTCTGCGAGGTGGTACTCTAATAGGCGCTGAGTCTCCTAGGTCGATTCGATGCTTAGCAACATTTGTACGGCCAGTATCATTTGCATTACTGGAGAAAATATCACGACATTCTTTCAACATGACTTCAAGTTTCTCTCTTTGTTCTTCATTTAACTCTCCTGAGAGCTGTTTTAAGGTCAGGATTGGGTCGTGTTCGTTTTCGCATTCCATATCACACAGTAAGGTAGGCAAGTCGGTGTTAGCAATAGCTTCTAACTTACCCACGAATGTACCGCGTACCAGGAATATGTCACTGGGGGTAACATTCACTATTCTGAAGGGAATTTGGTATTCTTGGGGATCTATTAAAATACGTGCAGCCCAAACTCCATGAGGTAAAAGATAAGAAGGCGCCGGTTCAAATATTAAATCTGTGTCTGTGATGGCCTTGTTATCCCAAGGTAAAGCCATGAGGGTCTCGCTTTTTGCAGGAAGCCGAAGAGTTTTAGGTAAGTAGATTGGCGCTGATCTATATCTAGGCTTGCTTAGTGGTATAGTCACTTTTCCAATCTGGAGGATGTATTGCTCGAAATCTAACCTGCAATTATTGGCATCTAGAAAATCGACACCTAGAAGATAAATAGGCTCATTTTTTGAAACCAGGACTCCGTGTCGAACTCGACAGCCTTACAGCTGGATTTCCACACCAAGGCTTCCCAGGACCTCCATATTTTCTCCCCTTACACTTCGGATACGGACTGTGGTACATTGTAGTCTCGCCATCGAGGAACGGTCTAAATACTGAGGGTGCACTATCGAGAGGTGAGCTCCAGTGTCTATGACGAAGTCGCAGGTAATTTTATTTAAGAGTTCTTCAGTGGATTGTGAATTTTGCAAGGTCTGTCCATCGTCACAATATCGCTTAGAAACATTGTGTTCGCCCTGCGGTCGAGTGTTAGAGCTGATGACAGGATTAGCTCCTGTAAAAGGACCCGGCATCCGACATGTGCAATTGGATTGGAACAGTGGCTCACGCACGCGCTACCATTAGAGTTTCTATGAGATGGAATATCACAGGCAGTGGAAGTAGCATTAGGATCTGCCGGCGACGTGGTGACTGAGGTAGAAGTTGCCCTGCCTAGGGGACTGCTCGTTGAGATCGGAAAAGAGGCGGTGGTGGTTACTATTGACGTGGTAGTACAGGCTGCCACGCTTGTTGGAAAATTATTTGAGGGAAGTGAATCTTCAAAAACTTTGTTAACAAACGAATTTCCACTAAGAGTTTTTCTAAATCATCAACTCTCCTGGATATCTCGGATATTGTCCCACCAAATTCTGCTTTCATTTTCGTATGAAAATCCTGTTGTTCAGATTTTAGCTCTCCTTTTAATTCTTCAGCAATTCCCTTTGCTAAGGTGGAAGCCAATGTTTTCATCTGTTATTTCAATTCCTGCATCTGCTCTTTATTCATCTTGCCGGTGTATACTTGGTAGATGGTAAGAAGAAAGAAAGCTCGTCTATTCCAGTAACCAGAACTTAATTAACACAAGTTAAGAGGGAAAGATATCAAAGTGTAAACAAACACGTCGGTAGGTAAGTATGAGCTTTTATTTGAGTCTAGTCTAGTACCAGAAGCTTTTTATCAGGTCTAGAAATTGTATGGGAGAAAACATCGTTGGGGATATTTTTCGATTTAACCCCACACTTGGCACCAATTGCAGGTACTCTAGGTACTCCTCACATACAGGCCATGGCAAATCGCACGGATAATTTGGCTCTCCCGCGAAAAGTCAACGTCCCTGAAACAATAAAAGCGAAAGGGCAACGACCCTGAAAGAATGATGAAAACGGTGATCGGGCGAAGGAGCCAGTCGATAGTGAACTTCAGGAGTGGCTACGGAATAAAAGCGAATTGTCGATTAAGAATTAACTTCATAATACGTGTGTATACAATATTTCATTGATTGCTGAAATTGAATATTATTTTTTTTTTTGTTATAATAATTAGGGAGAATTTGTATACTATGTTTTGTATGAATATAATTGGAGAAAAAGAAAAAAATATATATTGTAGCGCGGCGAATTTCCAAATACAGGCCCTGGCAACCCGTACGGATAATTTGGCTCTCCCGCGAAAGGTCAACAACCCTGTAAAAGATGATTACAACGGTGATCGGGCGAAGGAGCCAGACGATAGTGAACTTCAGGAGTGGCTACGGAATAAAAGCGACTTGTCGATTAAGAATTAACTTTCATTTTCTTTTTGTTTTCTTTTAGTTTTTATTTATTGTAAATAAATTGAAGTGTATCTTAAAAAACAAAAATAAAAAAAAATTATAAAAGCACAGTAAGGAAACCTAGAACTTTACATTATTCGCGTTTGTTGAGTTTAAATATTCCCTTTGTGTAACGTCCTCAAGAGCCAGGTCAAGTTGAGGTTCAAGTAAGGGACAACTGTGCCCCACTAAGTAATGGGAGGTGCTCCTGGGAGCCCCCTGCGAACAACTCAGCGTAGTTTCCAAGTTATCCAGCGAGGGATCCCCGAGCTCAACTCCCTTTCAGGGCAGGGGAAGTCACAGATAAGTAACTTTCCACATTTGCATTTTTAAGCAACTGACGCCACAAAGGTGCATGTCTAATTTAGGTGCTGCGATCACTCCTAGGTCAAATTGAATTATGTTTATGCTGAGTGTTTGAGTTCAACTTTGACGCATGCTTGAAAATGTATGCTTCCACCAGATATGCAAAGAGAGCTCCAGCTGGCTTGATGTTCTTTATTTTGGTTCGTCATTGTTGTCATTTCATCAGATACGCAAGGAGAGTTATTGTCAAGTATGTTTAGGTAAGGCTGCATCAGTTTGGCCTCGGAAAGGTGATTTCCGGTAACCAGTTTACCGACAACGCCAGCGTCTGTATCATGATAACTGGAAGCTATCCGATTTCGGTGCAGGAGCTGCCACGATATCAGAACGTCAGAGAAAAAAAATCCAGGGGAGCAACAAATATTGACAGCTAAAATTTACTTTGCGATTCGTCATTTTAGGCATCTCGTTTACTGTGATTGGAATATGCATAAGGCAGCTAAATATGCTCTCACGCCGGACACTCGCAACAACGCGAACAACTATCGAAAACCAAAGCCTTCCCGAAACAAATTACTCTGAATTGAAATCGGTTCAGTGGTGCCCTGAAGCTTCGTTCCCAATCCCAATCCAGGCCTGAATCCATGTTTAGTTAGAATCTTTGAAGCAATTCCACTGGAGTATTTCTCCCAAGGTGCTAACAATTTACTTATGTCGTCTTCGAAATTGACCTGAAAGCTGACATTATTATTTGGTCTGCTATGGTCACTGAATCGCGCTAATCAATCGGTCAATGTGTAAAACTCTCCTTGTCCTGCCTCCTGGAAATTCAATCCTGTAGAGCACGTCATTGAGGCGTGTTATGACGCGGCCTGGACCTTCCAGTCTGATTGTATTTTGGGGCACTTTCCTCTTCTCCGTTTTGGATTGTATATCAACACGCTGTCGCCTTCTGAAAAGTTAAGTGGATTCGCCCTGAGGTCGTACTTAGTTTTCATTCTGTGAGAGGATAGGGCCAGATTTCGACGAATTTATTTGGTGGACTTTTTCTAAGTTTTGGGGCTAGTTTTTCTGCCTAGTCGGCAGGTGAAGGGAAGGGGTTAGTAGTTATGGGGCCATATGAAATATCAGATGGAAGCCGCAGTTCTCGGCTGAAGGTCAGCTGATCGGGAGTAAATTTTGTGCTTTCTTGCGTGGCCGAACGATAAGCCAAAAGCACTAAGGGCAGGTACTGGTCCCAGTTTGTTTGGCTAGATTCAATAAATTTTGACCGGTATCCTAATAACGTCCGATTGAAACGTTCGACCATTCCATCTGATTGTGGGTGTAACGCAGTAGTCCTAGTCTTTTCAACACCGATTCGCCGCAATAATGTTTGGAAGATCTCGGCTTCGAAATTTCTTCCCTGGTCTGAATGGAGTTGAAAAGGGATGCCGAATCTTGACAGGAGATTTTTGTTAGACCATCAGCGATAGTGTTGCGAAGACCTATGGCCACTTTGTAAAATAATCAATCACTACGACTGCATATTTGTTACCTTTTTCGTTTTAGGAAGTGGCCCTAGAACATCTATGGCGATGCGCTCGAAAGGAGCTCCAACGTTGCATGTGTGAAGCTTCCCTCTTGTCTTCCTCGCGGGTCCACTTTTGGCGTGGACAAATGAGGCACCTGGCACACCACCTCTCCTACGTCGGCTTGTAGAGTAGGCCAGAACCATCTCTCTTTTATCTGTCTTTCGGATTCCAAAATATCCCCCTCCTGGCTTACTGTGACAAGTTTGTAGGATGGAATTAACTAGACTTAATGGTGCTACTTTGAATTAAGGTCTCCTTTTCGCCATAGCGTACTAGGTACACAACGTTGTTAACCAGCCGCAGTGAGTCCCACTGTGCCCAGAGTGCTTTTAATTGAGGGCTTTCTGGAGTTATCTCATCTCGAGGAGGTCTTTTCTTACTGCAGAGCCAACCCCTCACCTTTTTCAACGGAGGATCTTGCTCTTGCTGAACTGCCAGATCCACTGTTGGAACTGCAGATACCAGATCGATATTTTGCTCTGAATCTTTCAGCTTCCTTTGGTTACAATGAGGCGGCGTGAGAGAGCATCCGCGTTGAGGTGCTTCTGTCCAGCTCGATGTTTAATTATGAAGTCATATTGTTGCACAGCCTCTCCAGCCACCTCACCAACTGTCCATCGGGTTCTTTAAAATTCAATAACAACCGAAGAGAAGCATGATCTGTGCGAATACGGAAAAGGGCGGCCGAACAAGTAATGGTGGAAATGCTTGGTTGCTCGTAGAACGGCTAACAGCTCCTTCCTAGTCACGCAATAATTCCTTTTTGGTTTACTAAGTGTCTTGCTGTAATACTCGATTGCTTTTTCGCTGCCACCTTGGATCTGACTGAGTACGGCACGGTGTGGAGTTTGAATTCTCCTTCCAGTAGAGGAAATGCCAGGATAGGAGGAGAAGTCAACCGAGCCTTTAATTCCTGAAAAGCAGCATCATGGTCGGAACCCGAAGTACACGTGCGTTTCTCTTCTGTTAATTCGGTCAAATGTTTGGCGACAGTAGAAAAATCTCGCACAAACCTTCGATAGTAAGGACGCGAGACCTAGAAAGCCAGGAACGTCCTTTTTACTTTTTGGTACCGGGGAATAAACTAATGGCTTCTGTCTTCTCGGAATCTGTCCTGTAAGCCTTTTTCTGACACTTACGTGGCCCAAATACTTCACTGCCCTTTGAAATAGATTGGCAATTTTTTGGATTCAATTTCAGATTAGCCTCACGTAATCTTTGGAATACAGTCTGCAGATTGGCGAGTTGATTGTCGAAGCTGCGACCGTGGACTATTATGTCGTCGAGGTAGACCAAAGCTACGTCTACCCCACCGTTTCTGAGGACAACGTCCATTAAGTCGCTCAAAGGTGGCGGAAGCATTGCAAAGGCCGAAGGGCAGCACGTTGAATATCCCATAATCCATTATCAGTGGAAAACGCTGTCTTCCCTCGATCTTTTTCACACATCTAAACTTGCCAGTATCCAGTTTGCAAGTCCAGAGTGGAAACCAAATAGATCCGGCAAATGAGGAAAGGGTATCGTCGATTTTAGGAAATGGTTAGAGTGATGTCGCGGTGTCGTGATGTCATTCAGACTTCGATAGTCCTACACAGAAGCGTGTACTTCCATCTTTTTTTTTATTAGCACTACCGGCGATGCCCAAGGACTATTGGAAGGCTGTATGACTCCGCTTTCTTCCATATCTGGTGTCACCTGATCAACCTCGCACTTCTTGGCCATGGGTACTCTGCGAAGTGGTACTCTAATAGGCGCTGAGCCTCCGAGGTCGATTCGATGCTTAGCAAACATTTGTACGGCCCAGTGTCATTTGCGTTATTGGAGAAAATATCACGACATTCTTTCTTTGTTCTTCATTTAACTCTCCTGAGAGCTGTTTTAAGGTATTGGGTCGTGTTCGTTTTCGCATTCCATATCACACAGTAAGGTAGGCAAGTCGGTGTTAGCAATAGCTTCTAACTTACCCACGAATGTACCGCGTACCAGGAATATGTCACTGGGGGTAACATTCACTATTCTGAAGGGAATTTGGTATTCTTGGGGATCTATTAAAATACGTGCAGCCCAAACTCCATGAGGTAGAAGATAAGAAGGCGCCGGTTCAAATATTAAATCTGTGTCTGTGATGGCCTTGTTATCCCAAGGTAAAGCCATGAGGGTCTCGCTTTTTGCAGGAAGCCGAAGAGTTTTAGGTAAGTAGATTGGCGCTGATCTATATCTAGGCTTGCTTAGTGGTATAGTCAATTTTCCAATCTGGAGGATGTATTGCTCGAAATCTAACCTGCAATTATTGGCATCTAAAAATCGACACCTAGAAGACACATAGGCTCAATTTTTGCCACCAGGACTTCGTGTAGAACTCGACAGCCTTTCAGCTGGATTTCCACACCAAGGCTTCCCAGGACCTCCATATTTTCTCCCGTTACACTTCGGATACGGACTGTGGTACATTGTAGTCTCGCCATCGAGGAACGGTTTTAAATACTGAGGGGTGCACTATCGAGAGGATAGCGCCAGTGTCTATGACGAAGTCGGAGGTGATTTTATTTAAGAGTCCTTCAGTGGATTGTGAATTTTCCAAGGTCTGTGCATCGTCACATATCGCTTAGAAACATTGTGTTCGCCCAGCGGTCGGGTGTTAGAGCTGATGACAGGATTAGCTCCTGTAAAAGGGACCCGGCATCCGACATGTGCAATTGGATTGGAACAGTGGCCTCACGCATGCGCTACCATTAGAGTTTCTATGAGATGGAATATCACAGGCAGTGGAAGTAGCATTAGGATCTGCCGGCGACGTGGTGACTGAGGTAGAAGTTGGGGACTGCTCGTTGAGATCGGAAAAGAGGCGGTGGTGGTTACTATTGACGTGGTAATACAGGGGTTCCACGCTTGTTGGAAAATTATTTGAGGGAAGTGAATCTTCAAAAACTTTGTTAGCAGAACGAAGTTCCACTAAGAGATTTTTCTACATCATCAACCCTCCTGGATATCTCGGATATTGTCCCACCAAATTCTGCTTTCCATTTTCGTATGAAAATCCTGTTTGTTCAGATTTTAGCTCTTCTTGAATTCTTCAGCAATTTCCTTTGCTAAGGCGAAGCCAATGCTTTTATCTGTTCTTTCAATTCCTGCATCTGCTCTTCATTCATCTTGCCGGTATATACTTGGTAGATGGTAAGAAGAAATAAAGTGCGTCTATCCCAGTAACCAGAACTTAATTAGCACAAGTTAAGAGGGAAAGATATCAAAGTGTAAACAAACACGTCGGTAGGTATGTATGAGCTTCTATTTGAGTCTAGTCTAGTAACCAGAAGCTTTTTATCAGCTCTAGCAATTATATGGGAGAAAATATCGTTGGGATATTCTTCGATTTAACCCCCAACTTGGCATCAATTTCAGGTACTCCAGGTGCTCCACACATTTTTATTTATTTTTCCTATTCGTTTCATAGTCTCATCGGTCACCCGTTTCTTTTCCCCAAAGCCGCGAAATTCTTATTTTTCTGAACAATAGAAAATTATTTATGCAATGCCAGTACTAATAAACTCGCACGCGTTTTGACTATTGTCAGATTTGCGAATCTTGACATGTAACAGCTGGCCCCCTAGTGTTACGAATACGGGTTTCGAAATTCGACGAGAAACTTGCAGCGGAACTTTTAGGTGATCTCCAGCTCAGGGCCACGGGCGATTTGTTTCTGTGTAGACTTAAGAAGAGGACGACCTGTTAGAGGTTTCCAGTTGAACATAGCAGTGGACACTTTGTCGACTGTATAACCTCTTACAATTATATTACAAAGCTGTCCTTTTTTTTCTTGTGTAAAAAATTCTGTGAACTAGCCAATTATATCGCCCAGACCCTTCAGCAGCTTTGGGACGGTATAGGTTCGAGTCCCAAAGCTTTGTGTGGAATTTTGATTGCTCCATCACTTCCGCTTGGCCAGGGCTATTAATAAATTGAAAATAAACCCTTTTAATTATTTTTACCACGTAAATATGTATTTTTCTGCCTTGTTTTTATTCCTATTGTGCTATCTTGAAGAAAGTTTCCGCTAGGGATGGTGTTGTTGTTGCTGTTAATTAGAGTTGTTATTTGTGTTGATAAGTAGGGCGTCCACGCAGATGTGGATGTTGTGGTTGCTATGGAATAATGATGATGATGATGATGATGATGGTGGTTATGTCACGCGTCCTGGGTGACGATTTCTCGTTGTCTTCCTTCTGGGTTACCAAACGTGTTATTGAGGCAGGGATGAAGCCTCGCTAAATTCCCTCGGTGAGCGCTCTGCCGCTTAAAACTTATTAATTTCCTCTAAGTACCCTGTATTAAATGTACCCGGGTTTTTTTTTTTTTTTTTTTGTATATAATTTTTCCTTTTTAGTTTACTCCACTTATTATTTTTATACGTGTTTATTTTTTTTGTTTTCGTTTATTTATTTAACTTTTTATTAATCTACTTTTCTTTTTTTTCAAAACACTGCGTTTATGTTGAAAGTCACTTTTAACTAAAATATATTTCGCTCTCAACTAAATTTTAGATTTTTAATTGCTTAATTTTTATTTCAATTCGGCAAAAAAAATTTTGACACTTATTTTAGGGATACGGGTAGGAACACCGCTGCCACCAGTTTTGTTGTGTCGTGCGTGCGTGCCGTGCTCCTGAAAAAAGTCCTTTCTCCTCAGTTGATTATTTTTTTTTACGCAACATCTTTTTATTACAAATTTCAACTAAATCTTAATTTCTTATCATTTGTTTTGAGACCAAAATTTCAATTTCTTATCACTTGTTTCGAGTCACTGGATGTAATTATTTTTGGTACTAATTATATTTTAATTTTTATTATTCAATCACTTGACTAAATTATTCTGGACACCGAATCTTTATTACAAATTGCAATTTCTCTTCTCCGTACAACTAACGGCGGAATTTTAAAACGACTCCCCGAGGCTTGGGCAAATTGCACCCAGGTACCCATGATCGGTTTAAAAGCTCTTTTTTTCTTTTTATTCTTTTCTCACGGCGTTGAAGAAAGGTACGTGAGAAAATGTAAAATAGTTTTGATGAAAGCTATATGCATCAATGCAAAACTGTAATCTGATATGCAGTTGTGCGTCCGTCTTGAAATATTCATTTTAAGAGGACGCGAATAATTCTGATAATCATATGTATGTATGTACATACAATTAGATTGGAGGAAGTAAGTAATGTACGTTAGTACACTGTACATACGGAAAAAAAGTAAGAAGACACTGTATGTAGGTAAGTGTGCATATCGTGTGAGTGGAATGTGTGTCTGATAACAAAATGCAATTTGTGCTAAATTGCATTTTGTCATAATATGGGAATGCATTTCTAAATGCATTTTAGATTTTGACTGAGTTTTTAAAATGGAATAATTTTTCATTTTCAGGGTGATTTATGAGGTACATCAATATATTGTATAGGTGTTAATATTTTGTTTTTTTTTATGTTTTTTTCTCTCCTTTCGCTAAATTATGTAAACGAAAAATATATATATACGATAGAAATAGCAATGTATTATTACGAGCGTGGCCTTAGTTCATTATTTAAAACACAATATTTCAGATATAATTCAAAAGTTCTTTCTTTATTTAGCTTTACCGTTTACTCTCACAAATTCACAAATAATTATCAAACCAACTCTTTATAGTTATCGCTAGTACTGTACTTCTAATTATCACAATCCTAAAAGTTTACTTCGTTCACTTCACTGTCTGAAATAATACTCGCCTACTGATGTGAGAAGCGCCGTATTTATACTCTACGAATTATGGACTAAATTATCTATTGAGGTTCCATGTTAATATAACTTTTCTTTTTTATTTTTTAGTTTTTAGTATCTTTAAATCTTTTAGTATCTTTAAATATTTTATTTTCAGCCCGGTTGTCAAACGCATACTAGTTACCTCTTTATCTTTATTCTGTATGGAGTTGACTTATTCATGCATGTTACTTGTTTTGAGAATTCTATTTCTGCTTTATCTCTGTGGATCCTCGTCTGAGTTCATAAGTTCACTTAAAATATCAATAATATGACAAGTTTGGACGGTGCTAGAGCGATGCTGAACTTATTTTCTTCCAGATCGAATGGTTTGAACATTTGTCATCTAATTGCGCGCAGTGTAAGAGCTAAGATGTTTTGAAATGCATCAAATATTTCACGACACAAAATTGCACGTTCTATTAGTTTCTCAAAGTTGGCTAAACGAGCATATTCCTTCCAGTATGGTAAATATCCCAGGATTCAAACTTTATCGTAACGATCGAAAAGATCGTGTTGGGGCGGTGTGGCGGTATACGTAAAGGATGAGCTTAAATCTAGAGTTATAAAACACTCTAGCATTAACGCAATTGAATTTATTTGTGTGGAAGTTGGCTGCGGCTCAGACAAGTTACTATTGGCTTGTATCTACTGTCCTCCTAACAAATTCTGCCCCGAGAACACTATTGAGCTCGAAGAGATATTCACCCAAATCTCCTATCAGTATTCTAACGTAATCTTGGGTGGAGATTGTAATTTTTTTTTTTTATATATTATTAAGCCAAGCTCAGGGGATACCCTATGATGCAAAGCACTGCGTTGCAGGAAGGAGATAGGGAAAGGATTAAGGGGATATGAGGAGAGCGGCGGAGGTGGCGATGTATGTCGCCCTTAAACTTTCGCAGGTTGTATGCCGGAGGAAAGACAGAAGATGGTAGACTGTTCCACATTCGCACAGTTCGGGATAAGTAAGCATCACGGAATTTAAGTGTACGGCCGAAGGTAATTTGAAGGGTAAAAGGATGAGCGCGGGATGCAGCGCGAGGAGGAACTATTCTACAAGGGATCAGACTAGATATTTCATCAGAACATTGACCATGCATATAGCGATAAAGGAGCGACAGGCATCCAACATTGCGACGGTGCTCGAGCGAGTCGATATGACGAGTAATTGCCACATCGCCAATGAGCTTGCAGGCTCTCTTTTGGACAATATCCAATGAAGCTAAGGCTGTGCGACCAGCCCCGGCCCAGATATGGGAATTGTATTCCATTCTAGGTCTGATGTAGGACTTGTAGAGGAGCGCTATATTTGATGGGCTGAAATATTTCTTACACCTTTTCAAAAAACCAAGACATTTTGATGCTTCTTTGGCAACCGAGAATATGTGATCTGTCCAGCTTAACTTGCTGGAAATATTAATGCCAAGAATTCTTAGTGACGGTGAATCAGAAATTAATGCTCCATCAAACGAAACGGGAGTGGTTAAGTGATGGTCTTGTTTTAATGAGATGAGACAGCTTTGGGTCTTTGATGCATTGAATTCGACGCGATTCACTTTGCCCCAAGCGAGAATATTGTCAAGATCGTTATTCAATGATCTAATCATGCAGTCTCGTTTAACACATGTGGCGTTCCGTCTGGAATCCGCAATGGTGTCAAAGGAGTATGCGAAATCAAGGGTACTGTCATCAGCAAAGCTATGGATAGGATTAAAAGTAAGGGAAAGCAGATCATTAATGAAGATTAGAAATAGAGTCGGAGAAATAACAGAGCCCTGGGGGACACCGGCATTAATAGGATGAGGTTCAGATATAACGCCATCTAATACAACACGTATTTGGCGACTAGATAAAAAACTTTCAATCCATAATAGAAGAGGAGGGGAAAGACCAAGTGCTTTGAGTTTGGCTAAAAGGGCTGGATGCCAGACTCTATCAAAGGCCTTTGAAATATCTAGAGCAACGATTTTGGACTCACCAAAATTGTGAAGACTACGATTCCAACGTTCCGTAAGAAAAGTCAGCAAGTCTCCAGATGAGCGACCGTGCCGGAAGCCGTATTGGCGATCGTTGATGAGCTGATTGGTTTCCAGATACTTCATTAATTTGGAGTTAATGATAGATTCAAAAACCTTTGAAAGAATCGAAGTGATTGCAATTGGTCGATAATTTGAGGGATCGCTACCCTCTCCTTTCTTGGGAATAGGCTGAACGTGAGCTAGTTTCCAAGCAGTTGGAAATTTTCCTGTCGAATAGGACAGGTAGAATAGTTTGCGCAGAGGTTTAGCCAAGGATGAGGCACAGCTTTTAATTAATAGGGGCGAGAAACCATCAGGTCCTGCGGCTTTAGAGACGTTATTACCATTAAGAACCTTGAACACATCCCTCGTACGGATGTGTATTGGCTCTTGTACACATCCGCACGGGGGATGGACAACAGGTGCCTGTGAAGTGGGTGGAAGAAAAGAATTTGATGCGAATCTAGCAGCCAAAATATTAGCTTTATCCTGGGAGTCAACAACCATTTCACCATTATTAAGTAGTGAAGGTATAGAGGAACTGCTGAAGTTGTTCCTGATGGTTTTGACCAGGGACCAGAAACCTTTACTACCTTTGCGGCTTGCCAAGGTTCTTTGTCTAACATTCTGGTCAAAAAGAAATTTTTCTCTCTGGATAATGGACTTGCAGGTGTTCCGTGCAGTCTTGTAGATTTCTTTCAGTTCTGGACAAGGATGCACTTGATAGGCGCGAAAAGCAGACTCTTTCGCTTTAATAGCTTGGTTGCACTTATCGTTAAACCAAGAGCGATTTTGCTGTTGTTGAGATCTGCTGTAAGAATACGGAATATATTCACGCATGCCTAGACTTAGTAAGTTACTAAGTTCTAATGTGCATTCATCAGCATCCCTCGAAACAAAACAGACCGACCAATCTATATCTCTAAGATACTGATTGAGACTTTCCCAATCAGCGTTCTTATAGTGCCAGAGAAGCCTACTTGTAGGTGGAGAAGTGGGGCGGCGCAGAGATGAGGTGATAAACTGAGCCCTGATTAGACAGTGGTCTGAATTACCAAGAGGGGAGCCGACTGAGATAGAATATTTGTCAGGGTGAGATGACAGAAACAAATCTAGTAAATTGGCCCTATCTCCAGCTGCATCAGGGATTCTGGTCGGTGCATCCACTAGCTGATGCAAATTGAAAGATTCACAAAATAGTTCAACGAATCGGCCCGCTGGACTTGTGGTAGAAGAATGTCTGAGCCACGGTATGTTATGGACATTAAAATCGCCTGCCAGGACGATTTCGGAAGAGGGGGAGACAGAAAGCAAATGATCAATATTGATGGAGATATTGTCAAATGCGGATACCGTGTCGTCATCAGACATATTTGGGCTGCGATAAAGGAAGCAAAAGTAGATGATGTGCCTGTGAAGTTTGAACCTGATCCAGATGTAATTAAACTCAGGATTGGCAGAAGGTGGAAAGTCTTTTAGAATGGTAAAGGCCACATCATTCCGAATATATATGGCGATCCCCCTATGTGGAGAAAAAAGAGGCACTAAGCTATAACCAGGGACGTGATATTGATTAGAATCAGCATCAGAAACGACCTTGGTTTCACTTAGCGCAAGAATTGCCGGATTTTTTGATTGAAGGTGGCAGTACACCGAAAAACGATTTGCCTCCAATCCGCGAACGTTGCAAAATTCTAAAATAAAATTCTGCATATTCCAAAGCAAAACAAAAAAAAGCAGAAGAAAGAGCGACACACAACAACACAAATATTTATTTAGGGGCACCCAGCTGCAGTCAACGACACAGCGAGGTAAAAAAAACAACAATAGTGTTATGCCTATTTGCTGCTTTCAGTACCTCAGACCGTGCAGTTCAATGACCACAGCTGGGGACACCCGTATTGCTGATCAGTGACAAGGGCTAATGACCTTGCACTGAACACTGATGTACATGGGAGATTTGTTAAACGCCACCGTACTGTACTGCTGGCTTGTGGAATGCCGGCAGTGCATAGAAAAGCCCTGGACTTGGCTGGTATTGTTTATTTTTTATGTAATAAAAAACGGCGCGGCGGATTTTTGTTATTATTATTATTATTATTATTATATTTAAAAAAATTTCACAGCACTGCACTACAGATTGATCGCTATTTATCACTTTGATACAGTAACACGCACGATGGAACGTCTGCTCCAGCTGACTCCACGCACTCAATATATATAAATATACTACGTAGAGATCAAAACGTGGACTCATTTTTACACCTTTTTGAGTCACTCCATTTTAACTTGGTAAATTCTACTGAGGCTATCTATTTTAACTGCAACAATCCTTCACTCTTGGATATGTTCTTCAGCTCTGACGTTCTTAATAATTTTTTCACAACGTCTACGCTCGCTCCTCCAATAGTAGATCATGAAGCTCCTTTAAACTTTGCAGAACAATCAGTAAACTTCAGCTTCCGATGTGTAACAGTTTCTGAGATGTTAGAGGCCATTGATGGTATCAAATCTGTTGCCACTGGTGACGATAGTATCCCACCTAGATTTATTAAGCTTCTCCTTCCAGTTATATGTAGCTCTCTGCTATACATATTCAATTCTTGCCTCACGTACTCCCAATTTCCTCGTAAGTGGAAAAATTCTGTAGTATTACCACTGGCAAAGAACTCTGCTCCTAACGGTCCGAGCGACTTTCGTCCTATAAGTATACTATGCTTCCTAGGGAAAGTATTGGACAGGTTAATGGCCTCGTAAATAATTAATTTTATCGATCGGAATGACATGCTCTTCAGATAGCAGTCTGGTTTCCGCCCTGGGCATAGCTGCGAGACTGCTTTACTGAAAGTCACTACAGATATTCGAGGTGTGCTAGACAATAATCATCTATCTATATTAGTTCTGCTTGATTTTACTAAAGCTTTCGATAGTGTTGACCACACACTTCTTCTACACAAGTTAAATGATAAATTCTTTTTCTTTCGAACTGCTATTAGAATGATCAGCGAATTTTTATCCAATCGCTTCCAACAAGTTCTAGTTGATGGAGTTAAATCTAACTTCCTTCCCATCGATTCTGGAGTTCTACAAGGATCCATTATAGGTCCTCTACTCTTTACATTATTTATAAATGATCTTCCGCATGTGGTAATGGATGCGAATTTGCATATATATGCTGATGACGTGTAGCTCTATCTATCTAGACCTATTGGATTGCAGGAGGACTCTGTTGCTCGCATTAATGGCGATCTAAATCGAATATCCGCTTGGGCTGAATCTAATCGACTCTTGCTTAATCCGAAGAAGACGACCTGCATAGCCTTCTATAGTGGGGTACTAGAGATGGAGTTATTGCCTCCCATTCTGCTGAATAATGAGATAATACCTTTCTCCGAAAAGGTTACTAGCCTTGGAGTTGCCCTTAACAGCAAACTAACCTGCTGCGCTCAAGTTTGTAGTATAGTCCGAAAAATCTATGGTGGCCTCCGCAGGTTATGGCTCTCAGGGAGGTAATTGTCAGTTGGTCTGCGACTCAAACTGGTCAAAGCTCTGCTTGTCCCTCATTTTGTTTACTGCAGCACTAAATTCTCTTCCCTCGATGCAGCCTGCAATCGTAAGCTTAATGTAGCATTCAACGATTGTGTGCGTTTTGTTTATGGACTACGTCGTTTTGATCATGTCTCACAATATATTCCCTCAGTTCTAGGGTGTTCGTTGAATGCTTATCGTGATGTCACTGCCCTAAGTTTCTTACATCGTCTAATAAACACACGTTCACCATTGAACTTATTCGAACACCTGGGTTTCTTGCAATCGCACCGACACTTCAGCCTACTTATACCCCAATTCCGTACACTAGTTGGGCAACGCTCCTACTTTGTCCATATTGCACGTAAATGGAACTTTCTTCCCAATGATATTAGAACGATTGGCTCGACGAGGATTTTCAGAGAGAATTTAATTCAATATTTAATATCCACTGAAGTGGTTTGAGGTCGCAAATGCATGAGCTGGGTCCGCTATTAAAACAACTCTAGGTTGATCTTCATTATTCTATTCTTTTTCTTTGCTTTTTCTTATTCTTCATCTTTATATTAGTTTGATAATTGTAAGCACATAGTTGTAAGATAACTTACATTTTTTTTCTTTTTTATTTAATTCTCTCCATTTCATATCTCGTATGAGTAATCAAAAGATATCATCTTGTTGTATACATTAAATAAATTATTGAATTGAATTGAATTGAATTATCCTAGAACTTTCCTGAATATTCCGTTCTCCGAAACCATAGTTTACTAGGATGTAACTAACCTAAAGTTGTTTCCATTTCCAGCAGATGTCACTTATATCACTTTGTGGCACGTAACACTGCCCCCTTCTTAAAATTTCCTCCTCCCGAACAACAGATGGTCCACGCTCTTGATGCTCTCCGTATTGATCCAAGCGATCTAGATGAACGATTTTTCTTTTGCATCTTGTACCGTGCGGATTTTTGTTTGGCATGTTATTAATTTTAGTTTTAACTACATATGGTCCCTCCCAGTGTTGTGATAACTTTGGAGAACGTCTCGTGGCCTCGTGAACATCAGCTAATAGTTGTCTGAGCTTTGTTACGTAGTCTTCTGGTAACTTTTGTTCGCCTTTGGGTATACTAAACTTGAGGTCGCTAGGTACGCGCATTTCCTTTCCAAACATGACCTTAGATGGGCTTTGCCTGGTGATATTGTAAACAGCTGATATATAAACCATTAGAAATATAGGAATATATCGAACCCGATCGCGCTGATTATAGTTGAAGACCTTGAGATGTTCGATTGATGTTCTGTTGAAACACTCTTCCATGCTTTGATTTTTCTTTCGTCTCTTATCTTTGATGCCATTGTCCTCAAATTTCTTGCCCTTTTGATTGCCGTTATCATCCTTTTCATTGCCGCCTTTGCGCTTCTTATTATCATCATCATCAGAACCTTTGTCTTTACATGTTCCGACCTTCATTATACCTTTATCATCGTCATTATCAGCATCTTTGACCCTTTACTTTTCGTCTTTCTCTTTCTTTCATTGTCCTCGCTCTTGGATTTCTTTCCTTTCTTCTTTTTACTTTTATCACCGTAATCATCATCATTTTGGATTTCTTTCCTTTCTTCTTTCGACTTTCGTTATCATCATCGTAGTCATCGTCATCTTTTTCTTCCATCCGTCCGCAATGTTTCCATTCAGGATTGCATGGACGTTGTGAAAAAGCTTCTGCATTTCCGAGGATACGTCCTTTGCGGTATGGGATTTCAAAGTCATGAGGCTGCAGCCTAGTCTCTCCACGGAAAGCTGGCTCTCTAGCTCGCCATTTTCTCCCTTCTTCTTCTGTTGTTTGCATTCATCCTCGTTTCCTACAGTCGTTTTGCAGGTGTCCCAGTCAACTACATTTCCAGCATCGAATGACACCACGCGAAGGAGTGGTCTCTGATAACGGTATTCTGCAGTGAATCTGCTGCCCAGCTCGATATCTTTGCCCAGCTCGATATCTCTGCCCTTCTTCTAGCGCTTCCATTCGTCGGCGTTTTCTGCAGTCCCTTTGGAGGTGTCCCAGTCTATTACAATTCCAGCAACGAAGAATACTGCGTGAAGGAGTGCTCTGTGATGACTGCATTCTGTTACAAGTATATTCCTCTACCGAAATTTCTCTAACTCGTACTGCACTTCGAGAAGCTTGCCTGGCAGATTCATACGCTAGTGCAAAGGTTAGTGCTTCTGTTGTTGATTTCTTTCCTGCTAGCCTTAACGCTGGTTGTAAATTTTGATCTGCAATAGCGTTCACAAATGCTTCTGTTGCCACTTCATTAAGGAAATCCACATTTACGCTAGAGTACGAAAGATAAGCTAATCTTTCCACATAAGCCTGCAGTTGTTGTAGTGACTAGCCATGCTTTTGAGTCCTGTTGCGTAACTGCAGGCGATATACTTGCTGCATGTGTACATCTCCATAACGCAATTCTATTGCCTGTACTAGTGAAATGTAATCACGTTGCTTTTCAATCTGTATAGTTTGTAATAACTCTGACGCAGGACCTCGAAGTGCTTATACCAGACCTGTAGCTTTGTCTGCATCACTCCATCCATTTACTTCGGAAGCTGCCTCGAATTGTCTTTTGAAAATATGCCACGATCTTTGGCCATCAAATATTGAAGGTTTCATTCTACCTGTACCGGATATTTCAATTCCTTCGTGTCGAGGTTGTAGATGCTTTGTCCTCTCCATATCTGCTTTAAAGTTATCAAGCTGCTCCGTGACGTTTTGTTGTACGTCCGACAGTTGTTGTTTAACTTCCGACACTTCTTGCTGAACTTCCAACACTTCCTGCTGGATTTCTTCAATTTTCACATTTTGTGTGTCTAATGAATTTTTCAGAAAATTCTTCCGTTCCTCCAAACAAGTTTCTAGACAATTCTGTAAAGAAATCATTTGTTCATCCCAACGGGATTCCAGAGAATTCTTTTGTTCATCCAAACGGGTTTCCAGAGAATTCTTTTGTTCATTCAGAGATTTCTTCTGCTCATCTAAACGGGATTCGAGAGAATTCTTTTGTTCCTCAAAAGCATTCTTTTGTTCCTCCAGAGATTTCTTCTGCTCATCTAAACGGGATTGCAGAGAATTCTTTTGTTCCTCAAAAGCATTCTTTTGTTCCTCCAGAGATTTCTTCTGCTCATCTAAACGTGTTTCCAGAGAATTCTTCTGCTCATACAAACAGGCTTCTAAAGAATTCTTTTGTTCCTCAAGAGCATTCTTCACTTGCAGGATTGAAAGCTCCATTTAGGTCATTAAAGTACCCAAAAGCTGTTCTATGTTCATCGCAGGTTCTTCTTTAGTTGCTGGTTCTTCCTCGAAAACGTATGTCTCAGGATTCTTTTCTACCCCTATCAAAGCTGGTCTAAGTCGCTCGACTAGAACATTCTTTAGACCTGTCGTTTGCAATGACCGCTTCCCGAACTCCACTTTCAATTCCTGTATGCGAACCTCCTCTAGTTTGCGTCCCATTCTTGCGTCTTGTGTAATTCACTCACAGTTTAATATAAAATTATCTTTCGGAATTTTTAGTCACGATTTCACAAAATCACTCTTTGAATTTCAAAGTCAAATGCCACCACTTTATTTCGCGATTTGATTTTACTTCTGACACCAGTTGTTACAAGAGTGGCCTTAGTTCGTTATTTAAAACACAATATTTCAGATATAATTCAAAAGTTCTTCCTTTATTTAACTTTACCGTTTACTCTCACAAATTCACAAATAATTATCAAGCCAACTCTTTATAGTTATCGCTAGTACTGTACTTCTAATTATCACAATCCTAATAGTTTACTTCGTTCACTTCACTGTCTGAAATAATACTCGCCTCCTGATGTGAGAAGCGCCGTATTAATACTCTACGAATTATCCTAGAACTTTCCTGAATACTCCGTTCTCCGAACCCATAGTTTACTAGGATGTCACTAACCTAAAGTTGTTTCCATTTCCGACAGATGTCGCTTGTGTCACTTTGTGGCACGTAACAGTATTAAAAACAAAGGAGGAAACAATTATAAATGTTTATAAAAACAAAAACAAAAGCACATATTAGAAATAAATAGTGCTACTATTATAAGAAGAAAGAACATACAAATAAAGAAATAAAAAAAAAAGACTAATTGACAATTATATAAATAAATAATAAATGAAATAAATAAAAAAAGTACGATACACTGCATAATTAAAATTCTAATATTATTGGTGTACTTTTATACTAGCTTAGAGCCTATAATAATAATATAATGTAATTGTGGAGACGTTTCTGTTAACTTTAAATATACAAGAATCATTCTTTTTATTTTATTAAAAACAAGGCGATATATTGTGTGCCTTTCAATTATACATAACTACGCATGTAGAAAAGTTTACCTATAAAACAACTGTCCAGAATCTCAATTAAATTACTATTGTAGATAGAAAGGTGTCTTCTATAAAGAATAAAACTGTCTTTTCCCATTGGGAGGGATGTGGTGACTCAGGTATCAATGCCCTAAATCATAACCATAAGGTTAATACATCAACATATTGTCCTATACAATATATTGATGTACCTCATAAATGACCCTGAAAATGAAAAAGTATTCCATTTTAAAAACTCAGTCAAAATCTAAAATGCATTTAGAAATGCATTCCCATATTATAACAAAATGCAATTTAGCACAAATTGCATTTTGTTATCAGATGACCTTATGGTTGTGATTTAGGGCATTGGTACTTGAGACACAACACTGCCCATGTGCTGAATTTTATGGGCTTCCATATATTTGCTGCTACAAGTCGATCTGCTTCTTTCTTAAATGCTTCCATTTGCGCAAAGGGTCTGGCTCTGAAAAACTTGCAAGTGGCATTAGGTTTTCAATGGAGGTGTATTTTGTAAGTCGTGCAACACCCTAATGAGCATTCAAAAATACTACTATACTCGTTACACAAATCATCATGTCTTTTCCCTACTGACTCGGGCGCTAATGTATGAATTATCTCTTGTTTTATAATTAATCCAAAAGCATGCAGCCAATCGATGCCAAAAATATTGTTGACAGCTGCTACTTTTATTATGGTGAGCGGCAATAATTTCTTTCAACATTTACAATTTTTTTTTCTAAAATAGGTACCGATATGTCTCCATAAACTTTGAGAAAAAAGTCCGCTGACTCTAAACGAGAGCACTGCAAGCATTTGTATACGTCCATGCCAATCATGGAGCACGAAGCACCTGTGTCAACTTGAAAATCCATGAAAATATCGTTCACTTTAATTTTAATTATAAATTTATCTCTTACCCGGCGCGGCTGAGCATCGATTTCGTTTATTAAATCGTGCGATTGATCTGAAATACGAATGGATTGTGCTTGGATATCAATAGCATTTACAAAATCGAGCGGCTGAATTATTATTAAGTTCTCAATTCTTTTCGACACATTTCCCGAAAATTTTCTACGCCTACGCTCCCGGTTGGTAGGGGTTTTTCTTGCACTGTAGATGTTAGCTGACGAGATTCAAATTGGCGCGATGTGACCTGACAGGTTGCAATTGTGACACACAGCTTCTCGAAATTTGCAATTGTCTCTTGTATGCTCAACACCACAACCCGAATACGATTTAGCAAGGTTTGATATTTTTCCCAGAACTTTTGGTACGGTTGAACTTCGTGATCGACATCGAGATGCGATCGATTCTAAATGATAAACTTCTGGGCCTTGTGAGCGTGTAAATGGCTCATTATTTTTTAATATATTGACGGTATTCCTTGTGGCTTCAAACGACTCAGTTAAGAGGAGCACATCTTCAAGTGATCGGTCAGCTTTCTGTAAAGCTGCATTACGCACGGCGTCATGCGGCGTGTTTGTGACTAGGGCATCACGTAAAAGCTCATCGATAAATTCTTCTTTACACTTTTCGTTTTTGCACACATACTTACAGCTCCGTGCTAATCCTCTGAGCTCAGCGACCCGGTCTGCATATGTTTGCCCTTCAGCCATTCTAGCTCGAAAGAATTCGTAACTTGCAGCCAGTACATGAACATTTCGCTTGAAGTGCTCCGTTAATTTGGCTGTTATCTCCTCGAATGCTTTGCTTTGCACATCTTCACTACCGAATATTTTTTGTACGAGGTCAAACAGGAAAAATGCTCGCTTTTGCTGGTTATCACTCAGTATGCGGAAAAATGTTGATTCAGCTGCTTTAAATATGAATCCCATTGATGCTTACCTTTATCGAAAGGGTGAAACGGAGGGATGGGTGCATATTGAGAAGCATAACTACCTGGTTCAGATATGAAATTTTTTTTTTCCTTTAGCTGGCCTTCCATCCAAGTCTTCTGGCTTGTGATTAATGCACTGAAAAAGTTCTGTTGCTGCTAGAGCAATTCTTTAAGAAATTTCTTATCCATTGCTGTGTGGTAAGCAATTTTACTATTTATATGAAGGCTAAGTACCGCAAGGCTAACGCCAGCGTTTTCCGCCGCTAATTAAGAGATTCTCGTCGCCAAAATGCTGTATTCACCGAGTGTGTGGGAACAAAAGGCGCAAAATTAAAATGCATCATTGAACGAACTAAATAGACTATATTCCTACTTCTCTTAACCGAACTAAATATCTACTAAATCAATGCGTGTGCACGGCCACGGCTATATCACCAGACTGCAATCTCGAACGTCATTCAATTCATTGAGTGTGCTCTATAAGTATTGCCAGAGTTTCTACAGTACTTATATGTATTGAATATATTCATCGTACAAATTTTTCATTAAGCAGGACCCAATACAAGAATTTTGTTTGAAGTATTTTATTTCAAAACCCCTCCTTTTGAAAAAATTCACCGCACGGGCCTCCCCTGAGGAGCAACAATATCCATAAATACCTGACAGATAGCTTAACTTCGCTATACCGTATCATATTCGAGAATTAATAAATTCTCAAAACATTTAAAATATATTATATATATATACATAGTCTTTTTGTTTTTCTAACTTTCTTACTCAGCCTTCTTTTTAATATAGGGTATTACCCAAAAACGAATACAGCTATTGTTATCCAATAGGAGCCATTAAAGCCATTTGACTTAGTATGGATTCAAGGACGACCATATAAAATGAAAAACCTCTTTGGATTCCATAATCACATGTGCAAAACTAAATATAATTGTCTCACTAACAGACATTTATTGTCAGAATTTAACATTGCGGCAGGTGTGCGCGAAGGTTCCTGATTTGGGACAGTTATATATAATATCTCCTCAGAAAATATCCCTAAATTGACGTAATCAAGAAGTAAAATTGTTCAATCCGATAAGGTTTAAATTTATGGTTTTACAACAAATTAACGACAAATTATGAGATAAGTCCGAACTAAATCAGGCGAAGTTGCAATACTAACTTTACGCAGGTGCTATGCCGGTGATGATGCCAACCACAGCTCTGCATTGTTTTCTTCGAGTTCTCAGGTTCCTCCATCTCTGCTGATTTTTCATGCTAACTTCAGTTTTGATGAGAGATCTGATCACCGAGGTGGCCACGCTACAGCGAGCGTGTCCGTTCCAAGCAGAGAAGAACGAGAGCTGGACATAGCTAGCAGGTTACCTCTCTCATGCTCCATGATCCCAATGTGTCCGGAAACTCACGACAAAAATACTTTTTTTTGTGGATACATAAATTGTCCAAAAACGTCTTGCCGTCTCCCAGTAACTTAGATTATATCCGAGGGACACTCAGAGCCACAGTGGCTGCCTGACTATCCGAGACTATACAAATGTCATTTCCCCTGTAAGTTAATAACTTCCTTAAACTCGGAGAGGATGTTCGCATTTTGCAACTCATTATCAGTAGCCACACATACTCAAATTACCATATTAAAGCCTCACTGATAGCTAAGCAATAAACTTATTAAATATCAACAAATAAATACAGATTTGAAGGAGGAAATGCTTGAGTTCTCATTTAACTCCACCCGGGAAAGATAAACATTAATCAATTTTTTACATGAACAGCTCCAGTATATCTTTGAGATCTATGTACAGTACATCCTACACTCTACCTTCGAGCACAGCAAGAATGGATGACAATTTGTTTATCAAAAATGGCGTCCTAAGATAGTAGAGTAACTAATTAAAACCACGATGACTTTCTATTGGAGTTCATTATCAGATTGGAAATTTATCCCATTTTTTTCTAAATGTTTCACATAAGTATTAAGAGTCAGTTTTTCAATGGTTTCAGTTTTTGGAAATATTTTCCTTTAATTTTTTTTAAGGGTATTTTACATTTCTTAAGGGTTTCATTTTATATCAGGAACGATTTATTAAAAATTTAATGTGTATGAGATACTATTAGATTCCTTTCTGAATTGGTGGTATAACAGGCTTTTTCGAATTCAATAATAATATATGAACCTAAAGACACTTTTCTATGAAGGTCATTGAGAATAATGTTTTATACTACAACATAAAGGAATTACATTATAATTAGAATTACTATATAATTATATATACTTACCTATAATTTAGAATTTAATTAGCCATGAAATTAAATGTTTATGTATAATAAATTAACTATAGAACTAACCGTAATATTATAAAAAGGGAAAGCAGGGAATGTGTCCTATACACAAGTTTTCGAATAAAAGGAAATAAAAATTATTAGTGATTTTAATTAATGCCTGAAATTCTAGAAGGTTAGCACCTAAAACTGTTATATCATCGAACCGTGGGGTAGAATCCTACCTACCAATTAACTCTTAGCAGATATTTACTATCACCGTATTAAATATAATATTAATTCGGAAAAACAGATTGAGCATATTTTTGTTGTCTTAAATTTTAAAGCAGTAAAATGAAAACAAGAGATAAATTTCCACGTTTATATGTACAAACGGAAATAGATCTGCACCCTCGAAATGAATCCCATCAGATGCAGTGAACGATGCACTAAGGCCCAGCTATCTTATACTCCCCATGAACATGTTAAAGCTACTGATACATGCCTATTTAAATTTCATACCTCGAAAATGGTATAAAACACCTTCAAGTTAACAGCATTCTTTTTGCCCTAGGGAGCAACTAACATACGACCTGAACACAACTTTGAAATTACTATCGGTAATTTATGGTATAGTTGTTGAACAAGGACTTTAAATATATGGCTATTCCCATGTATGTAAACGTCCTGAATTCTGAAGTTTCCTGAAACGTATCTCTTCCACCCATACGTAAAGATCCCAGGTTAGTGTCGGTGTTTGTTTCAATTCATACCATCTTGTCGATGATACTACAGAATGGAACACGAAAGCATTCAACAGTCTCAAATATTGGGAGATAACAGTTGGACAGAAAATTCTTGTAAGACATGGGTCACTTCCTCGAAGAATTTTGGAGAACGACCTGGGAATTGTCTGCCGCTAACCCAACCAGCTCCCTATAACTCTTCGTAATGAAGAGAAAATTTGTTTTCGGAAGTGCACATTTAATGATGCTCCTGGAGCTTCACAGCTTGCTCTGACTAATCGAAAATTATAGAGGTAAAAATTTTCAGCGAAGGAAATGGGCGAAAAGTTGCCTTACTCAGTTCCCTATTTCAGGTGTTTGACCATGCAAAACGCTGACTTATGGGTGTACTCCTCAGGGTTTAACGAGTTATTAGCTCTTGAAACTTTCAGCTTTTGTGTATGTGAACTTGTTGTGAAAAATTTATATGGTGGCGTATTTGGTTACTTTTGATGTCAATTCTACTGAAAGCAGCTGTAGCAGTTTATATAAAGGTAATAAAACTTTTAAAATGTTCTAAAGCAATGTCATGGCATATTTTTAGTCACATACAAAAAAAAAAAAACATAATTTCAGCTAACTGAGATAAATGTATGTACATGTGCTAAAAATATGACAACAAATTGCACGTGCTACTTTTATAGTTGACTTATCACTTACATCAGGATATCGCAACTGTATATACACATTAAGAAGAGTAAAGTAATTAATACAGTATAAGCTGACGTCGTAAAACGAATCAGCAAACGACGTAGTACATGAATGGTAGCACCCATAGCAGTGGCCTGAAAAAGAAAGGTAAGAATGAGATCAAAATGTGACGATGACGAGCCCAAAAAAGCTCTGCGAGTTGGTTTCGGAGTTACAGGCATCTGGATCCCGGGTTTTGAGTTATTCTACGTGAAATATGTTAAAATAAGAGCAAGAGATTCATGAAATCAGATAGTTTAAATTTATTAAAATATCATAAAGTTGAGTGTTCTCGTTTTGCCATCCCCTATCAAGGGAAGTCTCAACATCCTTGCGCTTTAAATAGTTTATAACTCGACGTCGCTTTACCATAGGGGAAGATGCTGTACCTTGGACATGTGTGTACCTTGGTCATTTTATTTTCCACACGGACTGTAGCTACCACCTAAATAAATGCATTTTTATCCGATTTTACTAATCAACAGATGACACTTAAGCTATTCTGGGAATTAGTTTGTCGGACAAATGAGCAGTTATTGCGTTTTAAAGAAAAGTCGTGAAAAAAGTAAATATTTTCCAGTGATAACGAATTGAAAGTGTTGGAGTTCAATTCTTTCTATATCTTTGGACTCCAACTAAGGATAAACTTGTTTATATGTACTATTATAAATCGTTCATCATGTGGTGAATTACTCGTCTTAAAATATTTCACAGGCAGTTTTATTTCTTTTGCAAGGGGTATGTACCTTGGACACTTCAAACATTCTCACCACGGACATGTAAAAAAAGCCATAGATCGGCCTTTAGGTAAAAAATAAATTAAAGATGTATATCTATAGCAATTTTTTGTTTAGTAACCTGCTTTGCGAATATTGTTATTCTCGGTTCAATAAAGAGTGTTACTTAATTTAACACTGTTGATATACCATCATTTCTTCTTAGTAAATTACAAATGTCAAAGGTACAATACCCTACTGTCCATGGTACAGCTGCATGTTGTACCTTGGACCAAAAGGAGGACCTTCATATTTCCTTTCAGATATCCTGAAATATAAATGTTTAACTGCATATTCGACTATTATTGGAAAGCTTATGGGTGAGACAATCTATAATAATCAGTTGCTTTAGATTTGTCCAATTAGTTTTGTCAAAAAAAAGACTATTTCAAAAAAGGCACCAAGGTAAAGCACCTTCCCCTACATTGTAGAGAAGGCACAAGAAAACGATTATCCAGAACAAAGAAGTGAAAATAGTGATTCGGGTGCGCGAATTGATCTTTAGAGGGATTGGTTGAGTCCCTTTTAGGACAAAATTCCCGAAAACCATCAGAGCTAGGGAACAGACTATCCGCTATACTATCCGCAGTGATGATATATCTGAATTCGATCCAGAAATCCTTAACGTATCAGGTTCGAAATGGTCGGCAAAAATAGACCAATAAGGTTCTATTTTATGGATTGTGTTGCTGGTGGGCGAAATTTATGTGGCTATGTTGGTACGTACAGGCAATGCTGCGCAAAACAAACGCAAGAAAGCTAGTGTGCTATCATAGGATCTGCAGAAGGCTCTACAACGTTTGTACATAAAGCTGAGTTAAGATATAGTACCACATGATATACAAGTAGTACCAATTATAGTCGGGCAAACATTTATAAATGAACAAAACCTGATATTCTGACGTATAAGTGGAACTGAAGGAGCATGGCAAATCCCCACAAGAACACTGGATTGATCAATGCATAACAAATTTATCCAATGGTCCTGTTTTAATACTGAATATTTCCAACTCACCTTCAAAAATTTAGACAAACAAGTTGAAGCGAGAAGCATTCCATGTACAGAAGAGTTAAACAGCGATTTTGTGGGTAACTTAACTCTTGATATTAAAAAAAAACATTTAAACTGTCGGTTATGATGTAAATAAACAATATAAAACTAAACTTTTGAATATATTAAATATAAATCGCAATTGTTTTGCACACAACTTGAATGAGCTTGGTAAAATTTAGTTGAAGAAAAATCAGTTGTTTAGCGCCTTTACCGCATGTCATTCTCTGAAGGAGTGTTGGGAGTTTAAATTGAAACAAGTTAAGTGTATGAATATTACTTTGTTATTTTGCTTTCTTCTTACAATAAACTACATTTATATCTTATGTGTGCCATTCGGCTTTGAAAATGAATACAAAGCAAAGGGATTGAAAAATAATAGGTTATACAAAATAAAAACAGAAGAAAAATGTTGGGTAGTAGGTATACCCAAAAGTTTGCGAAGGGAAATTCCTATATGATACGATGACAACGTTGATCCTTTTTCCGAGGAAAAGACGTTGGAATATCTCATAAACAAATATTAGCTTGTGTCCATAAAGAAATATGCAAACAAATTCATATCATATTGTCTAGGATGGTTATATAATAAAGTGCCAGCATACAAGCAACCTGGTGAACTAAATATCATCAAAAAGTACCAGTTGCCTTCAATTCACTTTGTGTGGATCACGTACGTCCATTTGTTGAGAGTTAAAGTACTAAAATTTCCATCTACATATAATAATAGATCGATTTGTAAAATTTGTATTTCAGAAAGCAGTTCCGAACACAGAAGTTGTGTCGGTAATAAAAATATTTGAAGAAGGTATAATTCTTTTAAAGTTCTACACCGAGTAGTTTGTGACCGAGGCAATAATTTTACCAGTGAAAAGCTCACTGCGAGTGGTCAGCCAGAGAGATATAACTGAATTGCTCATTCGTAGTATCTAAAGAAGATGAAGCGAACTGGGAGAAAAGTATTCCATCTATTCAGTGGTGCTTAAATTCAACAATCAACATAATTGCGGAAAGTCTCCTATGAACTCTCCTTTTTCGGTACTCCAGGATATTCATTCGGTAAGAAGAAAAGACCAATTCTACGGTTCCATGAACTTTAAATGGGTCCCATGCGGTCAATAAAATGCCTCAAAAATTTCGTAGGCGAAATTTGCGGGGATCCCTCCGCAGATCCCACCAATATCCGCACTCTACTCCACTCTACTCTTCTGTTGTATAATGAAAATTTCCAGTTTGGGAAAAGGCATAGTTCAGATTATTGGTTTCAGATATATATATTTATATTGTTTCTAAATGGTGTTATGGAAAAAAAACTCTATTAAAGCTCTCCATTTCTAATGTTACAAGTTCAGTACGAGAGGAAGTTACACAAAAAGAGCAACGAAAAATTAGAAATGATATTTGCGAAAAGCAAAAATTTCGAGAATAATGGCTTTGTCATCTAGAATTCAAAAGTTTTTAATATTTCTATTTTTATACATTTATTCTTTTATAAAAATCCATTTCACGGTTGGATTGCAAAAGTAAAAAATGATTTGTGATTTGTGGTAAGAGCAATTTGTAGAGACATGCTACTACTAATAACCATCAGATATCTATTGGTGGAATTCAGAATGCATTATTTTTCTGGTTCGCTTAAACATAATGTAAAAAGTTGCTGTCTCTGAAATAAAAGTGGTTAAGTTTTTGCGCTGCATAATGTGATATTTTCAGTTGTTGATGATATGTCACCCTTATTAAAGGAAATGTTCCCTAATTCTCGAATCGTAAAAGATATGCCGCCAATTATTTAGAGAAGTATAGGAATTTTTTCAATCGGGTGTTTTGCATCACTGCTTCCCGACACACTGTGCTCCAGCGACTGGAGGAATCGTCTTCCAGAAATCATTCTTTCAATGCATAACGTTTGTTTTTAATACTGGGTTGGTATAAGATACCCGACTTCACTCACGCTGGGAACTACGTCATTTTCTGCTTCATTTTATGTATGTAACTTACATAAGTATGTTTATTTCTTTATAGTGGATGGAAATGATTACCTTTGAATTCATAATTCATTTTAATATTCGCTAGATTTCAGATCTAAGAAAGCAAAAAAGGAAATCCATTTTGCAGCTAACTTTAAACAAAAGATAACAAACTTTTAGAGGAACACTAAAATCTGTCATTTTGTTTTCTTTTACGGCTTTAATATGGTCGGCCTTCAGTCGATTCGTTCCAATTGTGGTGCACGTTTAGTCGCAGTATTACTTTTGATCAGACTCTACATATAATCTAACCCCACGATTACACGAGTCAGTAGAACTGACGGTTGTTACTCACTTTTTCTGACTACAAATGTTTTGCGTTCAATCAGCGTCAAATAGTGCAGACATTACTCTTCTGAATGCATACAGAAGATGATTTCTGATGAGATGTTCCTTATTCCACTGTTTTTCTCTAAAAAGTATAGTATATTAAACTGAAGGCGGTTTTGTTTTTTCTCTTGTATTTATGATTTAATTTAGAATCGTTTAAAATAAAAGTTCTTAAAATTCTTCTATTCTTCATCTATGATCGATTCTAAAAATTGTGAGTTCGATTCCCGCATGGGAAAAATAAATAAAATTGAAAAGTTTACAATTTATTTATTTAATGCCATATATATGTAAAAACACCAGCAATAAGACAAGGCAAGAAGTGTATAATATATTTTATATGTAGTTATGCTTACGGGGAAAAAATTATATTATATTAATAAAAGAACTCCGACGATATCTGGATGCTACTGAAATTGTCATGCTGATGTGGAAAGAGAAAGCTATATAGGGCAGTCCACCACTGGTGGGTCAAACTTCAGGAGCTGATAAAGGACGTTGAGCTATGAAAGAGCAAATTGCGTCTTTTAGGAGGGAGAGGGTGTTTATGATTTTGGTATATTTCCCCTTAACATCCTGTAATAATCTTACTGCACACCAATAAAGGAATGATGCGAAATGATGACTAAGATGAGAAGAAATACTTCACACCTATTTTTTTCAAAATTCATCCCGTCTTCTGTCAAAACCGTTTTGATATTTGGCATCAGTGCGAGCGTCAAATTGTGTTTCCTGCTTAATGTTCCAAGTGGCGATAGAGCAATAGAGAATTGTGAAAAGTAGCTATTTATCTTGCTGCTTATTATATAACGTAAACACACCCCGTATCAATATCTATACCCGCTAAAGCGGCCTTCATTTGTAAGGAATAAAGATAACCTGCTTCACAAATGTCTTTGAAGAAGTATATGCAGTTTTATAGTATTTTGTCCCTCCCATCCAAAGAAAACTGAGCATTTTCCAGTATTATCAAGAAACACTGAATTTTTTATCACTGTGATGTAAACAATGTGTCAGAAATAAGTGTGAAAATTAATGTGTGATGTAAATCAGTTTAAGAGGTCGAGCGAATATTACAAAACAAGTACACGCAACCTAGATAAATAATGGTCACACAATTATGTTGCCACTAGGAAGCGACTTGTACTGTATCGATGCCTAATTGTTGAAATCACAAATCAACAAAAATTAATTAAGTAATGCCATGAAAGTAGGTGAGTGTCAGTATCGCGAAATGATTGGGAAGGTTTCGAGACAGCCTGAGCTTGAGGAAATGTCGAGTTTTGAGTAAACCTTCGATAGGTTAAGAACGCAGCGTAATTTTATAAAGTAAATATAGAGAGTAAATAAAGTAGTGGTTTTTATATGATTTCGGTGGTTTGTTTTAATAATTTTATTCCCAAAATAAATATCCATTACAATTGGCGCAGCCGGTATTTTCGACATTAGACTCCCTATTGAACAGTAACTGGAAGGCAAAAGTTAAAGTGCGTGAAAGAATATATATATATAAACATATCAAAAGGCAAAAGTTAAAGTGCGTGAAAGAGTATATATATATAAACATATCATAACATAAAAGAAAAATTTACAAAAAATATATAAAAAAAAATCAGTATAAAAAATAGCTGCTATCAGTTATTACCAAATAGCAATCAATGTGATAAAACCTTAAGTGAAAAGTTTGGAAAGTTTCACACTGGTATAACCCGATATTAAAAAAAAAAAAAGAGAAGATCCAGAATATACAAAGGCAAGGCCGCATAATATACCATAAGGAGATCAAACCATCAACCCATTTTAAAGAGTGAGTCACAACGGAATTGGTACAGATTTAGGCTTATTATTATATTATGTGAATATATAAATATATATCCATTACAATTTATCCAGAAGATAATGTATCAATTTAGAAGATAGGTATATCACATACCATTAGAACCAAAAAATTAAATGTTTGAATGTACACATCATGATGTATGTAGACGTCTAAAACAAAAAACATAATCATTTAATGTACATATGATGTCTGTATGTACACATAAAAAAAAATAAGACACCAACCGATAAACAAATAGCACAAGCAACTAAGGTGCTATGATTTAATTTAATTAAACTGCTCGTTCAGCATTTTTCTTCTCGTATTATTACTTATGTCATTCAGTTCGAAGATTCAAAATCTAGTTGCACGAAATCGACGTCAGCGTTTTCTTAATACTACTCAAACTCCAAAATAACGCTCAACCTCCCGATTAGGAGCCCGCTTTAGTGGGCAAATATTAATCGGGAGCTTTGGACTTAGTAGGGAAATTGAATAAAAAGAATACCATATATAAAATATCATTATTGATTTATTATAAATTGAAAAAATATTAACATTTAAGTCTTAGTGTATCATTCAATGGTTGGGCTTCCTTAAATCGGTTTCCCTATATCTGTAAAAATACTTTCTTTATTTTACAATAATGTATATCTTAGACTATAAAACAATTAAAACAAACTATTTCATTAAATGGTATTTTAGCTATAATACAATTTTTTATTTACAATAGATATCTTAGACTAGCCTTAGATTATATGTTTTCTGCGTCTGCTCCTTGCTGTTCTGATTGAATAGAGTAATGTCCCCATGGTAGAGTATCAGTTGTCCCACTCATAATATACCGCTTGTTATCATATGGACTCAATGCAATCTTCTTTTGGTTGATCGTGTAGGCATTATGGTTATGCGATCGTATGGAGCTCTGATTAGCAGTTAATACTCGCTTGTTATTCAAACATTCGACGTAGTCTTCGAAATTGATATGCCTCTGGACTACATTAGCCTTTACCCCTTTTGCTTTCTTTACAGTTCTACCATCGCTTATATGCAGAATGTATATTTTCCAGCGCAAGCCAACAAATTCGCTCATGATTTTCCCATTCAGCTCATCCTTCATTAGACCAGGAATCTTTTTATTCATGAGCGGTAAATTGAATTGATTATTTTCTGGGTAATCACTTGTATCAAATTTGTTTATATTTTCGGCCACAAACTCATACTGATCCATCCGTTGCATCATCTCTTGCCCAAGCCCAGCTTACAAGGTGCTCATAAAATTTTGACTCGACTTTCTTAATATTTTTAGGTATATACTTTTAAAAAGTTATAGCATTCTTGAATTTGTTTCTTATGCTCATCGAGAAAAATGTTATTATATTCTCCTATAAGCTCCTCAATATTCATCTCAACTGTCTCACATTTAAGAAGACACTAACCACTAACTAAATTCTCATGCAATTCGTTTTGGGTAAAGCTATAGCCTATATCCATACAGTATAAGGTCACCATATTCTTGGTTCCTGGACATATGGATATCTAGAGTAATGAAACAGCTGATGAGCTATGTGAGAAAGGTTCTCAAATGGATAACTCTGGACTACTATCATTTATTTGAGGATCCCATTGGAAATTTTTATAAAGAGTGATTATCAGGGAAACGTGCGAAAAATCAAGTCTCCTGTGGTTCAATAGAGACACTCACATTTTTTACAAAATTTCTTCTTCCTGTTAGATTTTGTATGGAACATACTCTTACCAGATTCTTATACAATTTTTTTCTGCTAATTAGATTACTTTATAGAACATACTGTTACCAAATTCTTATAAGTTTTCATTTTGTTGCCATCTAGAACATCGCATTCTTTCATCAAAGCTTTAAATTTAACCCCCTCTCAACCTGATAAGAAAATACTCCAATATCGCAGCAGTTTCACGTGATTTATTTTCAGATATATGTTCACACCAGCTCAGCTAAACACATGATGATCCCTGACAGCCAGAGCATGTAAAGCAAACAACTGATAACAACAAGGTCCAAGCTGGCAAGTAAACGATAGCATAATGTTGCTAAAGCTCTCATCCACCAAGTATACAGATCAGCCCAATACAAGCATGATAATTCCAGGCAGCCATAGCATATAAATCAAACAACTGATAACACACAGCTCCAAGCTGGCATGTAAGCGATCATGTCTACCTCAAGCATATATGTTAGAGCGAGGCAGATGTTGCGTGTGAGAGCGAGATGGTTGAAAGTTATGGTATTCACTAAAACTTCCTACTAGATTATGCGCACCCGCCGCACATAAAAGAAACTTCCAGCATCACCAAACTTAATTTATTCTCAAAATATTTGTTAATCCCAGACCTGTAAAAATATAACGAATTGTAAACAAAACCTGTGGAATTCCTCATTGACCAATATCAATAAGATAATTTCAAGCTATCATAACCACCTCAAGTATGAACACAGATTAATGTTACAGCGACACAGATGTTTTGATAGAGTCACATGGTTGAAAGAATGGTATTCACTAAAGCTTCCTACTATATTATTAACACCCACCACCCATAAAATAAACTTCGAGGACCACTAAACTTAACCCAATCTCAACCGCCACGATCTTGGCAAAAGGTAATATCAAATTACCTGCAAAGTCATGTCATTACACCTGAGAACCAAAAATTATTTTTTTACTGCTCCCATACAATTTCCATTACTTAATATCATAGCCCTATCTTCTATCATCAAAGCTTTTAATTTAACCCACTCTTAACCTAAAGCCAATATATATATATATATATATATATATATATATACTCATAGCATATAAAGCAAACAACTGATAATACCAAGCTCCAAGCAAGCTAGTATATGACCAAATCCACCTCAAGCATATGTATTAGAGAGAGACAGATGATGAGTTAAAGCGAGATAATTGCAAAAGTAAATTTGGACTTCCATAAGAAATAACATGGGATTTTTGATGTCAAACTCTCATCGCCTAACCAGAAAAGGATCACTTTGCGAAAAAGTTACTATAGAAAGATTTCATATTGCAATACAGGTCATTCCATTATACCGGATCGCCAAAAATTAAGTTTTTGTTTCACCCATACGACTTCCATATATCATACTATGTTAATATCATAGCAATAACTTCCTGCAAAGCTTTAAATTGGTAAGATTTTACATTTTCTATAAGGTGTGGCTGCCCATACCACTTTCGGACTACGCTAAGTGGCAACATTGACCATGCCATTACACCTGATCATAACAAAAAAGTTGTTAATAAGGCTTTTTCTGCACCCATACAACTACCACTACTCATCTAAGATATTCCTCAAATCAAATATCAAAAACAAGAACAGAAAAATGTAAACCGATGAACTCAATTTATTTCACTTTAAAACAAGATTTTTGTTCCAGTGATTAATAAAATCCAGAGAAATAGGATAAACTAAGAATTTTACTGAGAAAATAGTTACATTTATTCCAGATTTTGAAGAAAAATACAACTTTTATGTTTTATCGGCCGAAAAACTTTTACGGCGGAAAAATTCGTCCGATAAATCATAAAAGTTGTGTTTTCTTAAAAATTCTATGATAAATATACTATTTTAATCGTAAAATTATTAGTTTATCCTATTTTCCATGATTTTATTAATCATTGGAGCAAAAATCTTGTTTTAAAATGTAATACATTGAGTTTTTGTGTTTACATTTTTTCGATTCTTGTGTTTGATGTGAAAGTGCCTTTAAATCCTTCTCAATATTACGGCAGCATTAGTTATCGATTCAACATTTTTTAAGAATTTGAGTTATATTTAAGCTTTGGATCGTGAAGGCGTGAGAATACTTTGCTCCAATCAAATATAAACATATACCTTCAATCCATTGTACAACATACATCGATTTAATCCCTCATACCAAAACCCCGAACATACTTCCCAAGCCAGGAAACAGAAATCTGTTTGTGTGCATTGAGAGTCCGCTTTCTAAAATATTCTATATTGATACTTATAGAAAACTGTCAAACATTGAATTTATATATGGTATAGAGCCTAACCTACTATCCATACAGGAAAAAAGTTTTCTAGTAATTTACAGCTTATTTCCTTACCTTCCCAAAGGCTACACTACACCTTACTTATCAAAATAATAAAATAGCTTTGATTAAAATGTAACCTTACCATATTACGCCCACTAACTCCCAGCTGAATGTGTGTCTATTTGTAGCCGGAGCCCGAATCTGTCGGCAACTACATTCGATATCATCAGCCCAAGGTACAGCGCCATATACAATGATTACTCAACAGAGAGTTCTTGATTGAGGAATCGTAGTCATTTGGTTAAGATAAATTTTTTTAAATAATTTTATTCGGAAAGGTATAAACAATTTATTTTGGTTCGGAAGATAAGAAAGTACGCATAGGATTATCAAAACTCCACATTTCTGTATGAATAGTAGTTCTCGGTTCGATTCCAGCAAAAGCCAGCATTATTTTATTAAAAATCAGCTAAGACAGAGCTTGATCAGCTGACGGGGATCAGGCAACCAGATGACGTCATCCCCTGGTCAGCCAGAGAGTAGGAAAGGAATTCCTCCAGTCTTTGTGACGTAGACCACTAGACGGAATCCCCCAGTGGCCCAGAACCCAGTCCCGAACCACCAAAATAGTTGGAATTTTCCGGACACTTTTTGTATGGAAAAAGTGGTCCAGGATCCGCATAGCGTAACTACTACTTTCCTAATCCGATTCAAAGAGACCAAATAAAAGCCCCCATTGCAGCTTAAGTACTGCAAAATCAATAACACGAACTCAAACAAACCCTGACCTTGTACAGAAATTAAATATTTGTATAGATAATATGGCCAATTTGTCACTTGAAAAAATTTCCAAGCTGGTTAATAACATCGTACCTGTATTTCACGGACAAAGAAATTATTATACAAACGAATTACTTATTTTTTTCGATTGTTGCAAGCAAGTAGAGAATTCCTTGACCTCCTCCGGAGAAAAAAGCTTGTTGATACCCCTGTTGTGACTCAGGTACCTTTGCACCGAATCACAACCATAATACCGATACCTACATCAATGTATCGTCCAATACGATATATTGATGTAGCATTAATTGACCCTGAAAAAAAAAACATTTCAATTTAAATTTCATTCAAAATTTCATATAAAAATTCAAAATGCATTTAGAAATGCATTCCCATATTATAACAAAATTCCACTCACACGGTATGCACACTTACCGACATACAGTGTCTTCTTACTTTTTTTCCGTACGTACGCTGTACATACGTACATTCCTTACTTAATCCAATCTAATTGTATGTACATACATACATACCCTTAAAATTAATATTTCAAGCCGGGCGCACAAGTGCATATCGGATTACAGTTTTCATGTTGCATATAGCTGGCATCAAAAACTTTTGCATTTTCTCACGTACGTTTTTTCAACGTCGTGAGAAAACAATAAAAAGAAAACAAAGAGCTTTTGAAGCAATCGTGGGTACCTGGGGCCATCAAGCCCGATCCTCGCGGAGTTCTCCCCAAAGTCGTAGACCAGAAAAGTCCGAGACACTCGCCCTTAAGAAAATTAATAAAAGTCGAAGCTATAAAAAGATATTCCGAATTACAAAAATTGTGTTATTAAAGGGTGTTGCGAAACCAAAATTTTTAAAAGTTGATCTTATAAAAAAAGGTATTCCGAATTACTAAAAAATGTGTTATTAAAAGGTGTTCCGAAACCCCAGATTATTAAAAGTCGAAGTAATAAAAAAAGGTATTTCGAATTACAAAAAAATGTGTTATTAAAAGGTGTTGCAAAACCCAAATTATTAAAAGTGGAAATTATTAAAAGGTGTTGCAAATTGAAATAATTTTAATTATTAAAATATACTGTAAAATACGAATTAATAAAAGTTGAACATATCAAAAAGCATTGTAAAATCCAAATCGATAAAAAGTGTAAGGAAATAAAAAAATTAATAATAAATTTTAAAAACAGAGAGAGTTTACTTTGTGACTTAAAACCCGAATTTATTAACATTAACAAGGTTGAGTGCTCTACATTCCGAGCACAGCACTCAATCACAACAACTGGTTTCAGCGGTGTTCCGTACCAACAAATTAGTGCCTTGAAAAAAAAGTTTTTTTTCTCAATAAATTAATCAATAAAAATAATAAAAAATAATTTTTTTTAATTAATAAAATTCCACACCATATAACAACTGGTGGCAGCGGTGTTCCTACCCCATATCAGTGTTAAAAAAAATTGTTTCATTAATAATTAAAAAAAAAAAAAAAAAAAAAATAATAAATCCGGGTATCCAAAAAGGGTACTTAGAGGAAAAAAATAATAAAAATTACTTTTACAAAAAGTCTAAGCGCCATAGCGCTCAACGAGGGACTCTTGCGGGGCTTCATCCGTGCCTCAAAAAGACGGTTCCCAGAAGGAAGACAACAAGACATCGTCGTCCCCGACGCGCGACGTATCATCCAATACAACAATATCTCCAGCAACTGTAGTAAGAACGAAAACGCCTGACGAAGGATTTAAACCATACAGCTCTAGTAACATCATCTACCAAAAGCAAATACCGAACACTTGGATAAAATCTAAGATGGTAAAGAAAAAGGTTTTCCTTTTCCTTTTTTTTTAATATTTTTAATAATATTTTTGTTGAATTTAAATTTTTTTTTGTATACGTTAAAGACGCTACTACAAGAGTCGACCTACATTTTTTTTCTCTTCCCTATTTTCACAAAAATTTAAAAGAAATTATTTTTTGTTTTCCTTTTATTAAATTATTAAACTTAAACATATATACGCACTTCCTAGAAGCGACCTCTGAGGCAAGACTTTGTGAGCTTGCTGGCCAGAGGACATCGAAGAAAACCAATAATCGATTCCCTGCAATAGAACCTCATAAACATATTGATCAGAGAAAGATTTTGGTTGGAAGTAGCAATTCTTGCTGCAAATCTTTTCCGTTTTGTAATATAGTGAATGTTGCATTACAGTTTCCACCTTTAACAAACCCCACAAACATTTCCGTTTCCTATTGCTACATTTTCCTTTTTCATTCTCCTTATATTAATCTCTTCTTATATTTATATTCATTTAAACGAAAGTATTTACATATAAACGACTCATTCCCCTTTCCATACAACCTTTACAATGTCTTCTATTTTTATTTAATCGTATAAATGGTTAGTTATAATAAAAAACAATTTAATAACCTGTCGTTACCCTGCTTGGCAGCCACATTATAAAACATATCTTCAGTTTTCTTATAATACTTAACCCAAGAGACTTACGTACATTTTTTATACCAAATACGTAATTATCGTTAAGAGTCAACCGAGCCAAATTCTTTGGGATCTGACCTTAAAATACTCGTACCTTCAATTTTAATTATAGATTTGATTGATTTGGTTTATTTATTTTTTTATTATATTAAAACATACACATATACTGCAGCTGTATGGCAGTTACAATAAATCCAGCCATACCCCTTCAAAAAAAAAAGCATTTAAGTGTTTTTATTTTATTTTATTTCCGTGTATATCTCTTAGATTTTATATGTAGTATATACTTACTCCTTCTACAAAAAAAATAAATAAATATATATATCATAAATTTCAACCCAATTCTCCGACTTATAGTAAATTAACCACAATGACAGAAGAAAACATACCCTTCGATGAGCTTTGCCTATCAAAAGCCCCAAAAATGTCAGAAATTAGACAAATTCTGGCCGATCATGGAGCCAATAAAGGCAAGAGGACTTCAGAATTTACTTCTGAAAAACTCCAAACTTTGGAAGACGTATGGGCTTGATTTGAAAAAGGGAAACCCTGAGTCAAGATCATGAAGATTTTACTGAAACTCATGATTAGTTTAAGCAGTCATGCTATGACAAAACAGAGGACTGGTACAAAGGCAACTCTGTCTGATAGGTTGAAATCCATATCAGTCCACACAGAGCGCAAAAATAACCCGTTTTACGTCCCACTTCCAAAAACTTCTCAAAAAATAACTGCAGCTGAGAACCAGGACAGCTCAGACAAAGATCAATCGAATACAGTACGATTTCGATTGCAAGAAGATAGACAAAAAACATTATCCCATATTATCCAGTCTATAGATAATAATTCACTTGCAACTGCAACCCTGGCATATGTTAACCAAAAATTAAACTCGTTGCGCAAATATTGGGATGATTTTGAAGAAACACACAATGAAATAATTTTGAATGTTGGCCCAAAGACAGCGAATACTTCGCAAATGATCTTTACATAAACATGGAAAAATCATTCTCTGCAAGAACAATTGGACTCTCGATTCCAAACTGTGACGAATACTACAAATAATTCCACAGAGCATCACCACAATGTCTCTTTCAGAGACATATCAAGTTTTTCCCCATCTGAAGTGAGAGCATTAATTCCCAATTTCAATGGAAATCCGAAAGATCTCCACAAATTTATTTCAAGTTGTGATGGCACATATGTACGCAACAGCAACGACGGCGAACGAAAAACACTCCCTCCTTAGCTTAATAAGGAGTAAATTATCCGCAGAGGCATACGACGTATACAGATACAATCAAATCTCAGATTGGTCTGTGTGAAAATTGTGACGCCGTAAGTGATCACACACACCATCTCACCATATTTAATGAGAGATGGCAGTTCAGACGTTAGTTCTTCTCTAGACTCTTTCGCATCTATATCGGGCGCACATCAAATTTACAATATGTACTTAGTCTTAATAAACATTTTTTGTTCGTGTAACTAGATCTTTTCATTCAATCTAATTCCCTCCACGGTAGTTTTTCGACATTGGTGCCGAAACCCGGGAACGAACAAGGACATTTTAAAATAGAAACTGTTGTGACTCAGGTACCCAATGCCCCGAATCACAACCATAATACCGATACATCAATATATCGTCCAATACGATATATTGATGTACCATTAATTGACCCTGAAAAATTATTTCATTTTTAAATCTCATTCAAAATTTAAAATGCATTTAGAAATGCATTCCCATATTATAACAAAATGCAATTTAGCGTAAATTGCATTTTGTTATCAGACACACATTCCACTCACACGGTATGCACACTTACCTACATACAGTGTCTTCTTACTTTTTTTCCGTATGTACTATGTACATACGTACTATACCTATTTTTTCAATCTAATTGTATGTACATACATACATACAATTATCACGATTATTCGCGCCCTCTTAAAATCAATATTTCAAGACGGGCGCACAAGTGAATATCAGATTACAGATTTGCATAGATGCATATAGCTTGAACTTTTGTGCATTTTCTCACGTACGATTTTTCATCTTCGTGAGAAAGCAAAAAGAAAAAAAGCTTCTTCTTCTTCTTTCTTAAAACGCCGACCGGGTCAGTCGGGAAATTTTTTACCAAATAAAACTAAGATTTTGATAATTGATAATAAAAGTGGAAATTACTAATAAAAGCGTTAATCGTTGACTAAGTCAGAAGTTATCGGAAAAAGTAGAAATTAATACATCATTATATTATTGAAAAAATTTTGTGAATTACGAAAAAGTGGAAGTTATCAACAAAAGAGTAAATTTGTTAACTAACTTGGAAATAATCAGAAAAAGTAGAAATAAATTGTTAATAAAATGCAATTAATTTCTAAATCAAAGTTGTTTTGGTAATCATATCTCAAATCCTTCAAAATAATTAAGGGCGGGTGCTCTCATCCCCGAGCACGGCACTCGGCCAATAACATATTGGTGGCAGCGGTGTACCTACCCCAAAATCCAGTGCCTTTAAAGGAAAAAGTTAATAAAATAAAAATAAAATAAAAATAAAGAAATACAAAAAAAAAAAAATTAAAAATTCTAATAAAAATCCTGCTATAAATACAACAACTGGTGGCAGTGGTCCTTATATAAATTATTGCCTTCAACAACGCATTCAAACCAGTTCTAAAAAATTTCTTTAATAATGTCAATTAATTAAAACAAAATGTTTTTTTCAATAAAATCTGACATAACAAACTAGATAATCCATAATACTATTTGAAATCTACAACTTACACTATCCAAACCAGTGCCTTAACTTATAAATCAGTAAAACAAAAGATTCGTAAAACTATAATTTAACCGTTAAAAATAAACAAATAACTAAAAAGAAAATAATAATAAAAATAAAAAATAAGCCCGGGTACCCAGGAGGTACTTAGAGGAGTTAAAAGTTTAAGCACCCAAGCGCTCACCGTTGGACCCAAGGAGGCTTCATCCCTGCCTCACTAAGACGTACCATAGCAGGAAGACATCAAAGTCGTTGGCCCGGACACCTGACGTGTCAACAGAAAATCATTATTCATCTGCAGCAATAAATCATTCAACTATAAATCTCCCAAAAGACGTCAGCTAGGACGCCCGATACATACATAAATCATTTCAAAACACACGGTGGATAAAATCGAGGTAAAAGATCAAAATATATTCCTTTTCTGTTATTATTAAAAATAATAATTTTATTCACAATATTATTAAAATTGCATTAACAAATTTATTATATAAACATTATTGTTAAAATTATTGTGATATATATGCCATTTTTATACCCTAGATGAAATCTAAAGGGGTAGACTAAGTTTGTCATTCCGTTTGTACCACCTCGAAATAATTATGGTAGAGCAAAATGGATTGGACACATAATATTAAAAGTTATTTTGATTTTTGCATGTCCGTCCGTCCGTGCGCACGATAACTAGAGAACTCGTACACTTAGAGAGCTGAAATTTTGTACACGGACTTTAAAAAAAAAAGTAAAATTAAGTTCGAAGATGAGGTAAATCGGGCAACTCCTTCGTGGGGTTGCCATACAAAAATTTCGTTTTCCGTTATATATTTGAATACTGCCTGAGAATGAGTCGCCGTAGAGAGCTGACATTTGGTACGTGGTGTTTTCATTATACTAGCAAATAAAATTTCAAAAATGGACTAAATCGGGCAACCCATTCTTGGTGTTGCCATATAAAAAATTAGGTTTTTTATGTATACTGTGAAAACGATCAGTCCAAGACATTTTTATTGTACTAAAAACATCTTCAGAATATGAAATCCTATAAAATATTTATAATAATTTTTTCATTCCGACGAACCGTTCTAGAAATATATGCGAAAAACCACTGCAAAAATCAAAATTGCTCAAATGGGTACCCATACGAAATTTCATACGGGCATTCATCTAGGGTATCATAAGAATAGGTCTTAGACCAATTCTAGCTTTTTCACTTGTTTATAATTCATTTTTATACGACTAAACGCCTTCTGCGAAGAAAACGTTTTGTTTTTTCTCCGAAAAACAAGAAATAATACTTCTTTTATCAACGTTGTGTTTCCTAACGTCACGAATACATTTTTACAAACTTCCTAGAAGCGACCTCTACGGTAAGACTTCGTGAGCTTGCTGGTCAGAGGACTTCAATAAAATCGATAATCGGCCCCCTGCGATAGGACGTCGTGAAACTATCGATCAGGAGGTAGATTGCGATCGGAAGTATTGAATTTTATAAAGGAAAATATATCTATATATGCATATTGTGTATTTATCCTTCTTATTATAATATATATATATTAAAAAAAAAAATAGATACATATAGATTGTGTGTGCGGTTTTTTCTTCCCTTCAGTGCACATATAGGTAATGTACATTCTCGAGAAATTAATATTAAATTAAAATTATCCCCTCCTCATTTCTTGCTGTTGAGGCATTCAAAAATTCATGTTGGTAGTCCCATTTCCTCTTTAACGACATTTTCGCTCTTCACTAGCCTTCATTGTATCTAATTAATCAAGCTTTCCACAACCTTATTTCCCACGACAAAACAACATACATACATAGAATACAGCAAAAAAAAAATTTTTTTTTCCGTTTAAACACATATAAGCGGAATCAAGTGTTTTCCCCTCTTGTTTTTGTGTATCAGAATTTTACTTTCATTTTTTCACAATTTTTACGTCCCTCAAAATAACCAGACCCAAATATGACTGTAGAAAACAAATCTTTCGATGAGTTTTGCTTGTCACAAGTCCCAAAAATGACAGAAATTAGACAAATTCTGGCCGACTATCATAGAGCGAATAAACCGAAAAGGACTTCAGATTTTACTTCTGAAAAACTCCAAAATTTGGAAGACGTATGGGCTTCATTTGAAAAAACGGAAACCCTGATTCAAGATCATGAAAATTTTACTGAAGATCATGATTATTTCAATCAGTCAAGCTATGACAAAACAGAGGACTGGTACAACCTTACAAAGGCAACTCTGTCTGATAGGTTGAAGTCCATATCAGTCCACACAGAGCGCAAAAATAACCCGTTTGACGTCCCACTTCCAAAAACTTCTCAAAAAACAACTGCAGTTGAGAACCAGGACAGCTCAGACAAAGATCAATCGAATAGAGTACGATTTCGATTGCAAGAAGATAGACAAAAAACATTATCCCATATTATCCAGTCTATAGATAATAATTCACTTGCAACTGCAACCCAGGCATATCTAAACCAAAAATTAAACTCGTTGCACAAATATTGGGACGATTTTGAAGAAACACATAACGAAATAATCTTGAGTGTTGGTCAAAACGACAAAGATAGCGAATACTTCGTGAATAGTGTTTACATAAATATGGAAACATCATTCTCAGATACTGTAATTGCGTTACAAGAACAGTTGGACTCGAGATACCAAAACATAACAAATACTACAAATAATTCCACATAGCATCACCACAATGTCTCTTTCAGAGACCAGTCAAATTTTTTCCTATCTGACGCGAGGTCATTAATTCCCAACTTTAATGGAAATCCCAAAGATCTTCATAAATTCCTTTCAAGGTGTGATGATATATGTGCGGCGACAACGACGGCGAACGAAAAACACTCCCTCCTTAGCTTAATAAGGAGTAAATTATCCGCCCAGGCCCACGATATCTTCAGCTACAATCAAATCGAAGATTGGCCTACTCTAAAATCGATTTTAAAACAAACATTCGAAGAAAAAATTTCAAGATCCGCTCTACAATCGCAATTAAATAATTGCACGCAGAAAATAGGGGAAAGAGTAATGGATTTTCTCCAAAGACTTAACACAAGCCTATTTAATCTTACACAACAGATAAGGTACTCCTAAAATCTTTATTAAAAGATAATGAGAGCCAGGCCGTAAGAGCAATAGAGGACGGATTATCCAATCAACAACTCCAAACTATAGCCAAAGTGAAATCCGAAAAATCCTTTTCTGTATTAAAATCACACATCTTGGAACATGCATCACGCTTAGAGCAGAAACAACTTGTTTCCCAAGCACAAAACAAGATACATCAAACTCCATTTGCGCAAGCAATAAATTCAAGTCTTCGCTGTTTCAAATGTAATAGACTGGGGCATGCTGCATCAAGTTGCCCAGTCATACAACGCACCACGCAAAATTTCAATGCAGTTCCAAAGCTAAACCCCCCAATTACAACGCTCTCCAGAATTTAATAAAATTAAATATCCATCACAATCTCCTTCTTGTCGATATTGCCATCGGATGGATCATTCTATTGAAGAATGCAGGACAAGAGCTGCAAATAATTCCCGATTTAACGACAATCAAAGAAATCGGAATAATTTCCAAAAAATAAACACAGCTCCGCAAACAAGCACGGCTGATAGACAGCCACAAAACAGGAACTGGCAGCAGCCAGTATTCCGAGAAAGTCGAACTTCATCGCCGAGATATAATAATGCCAATATCTCGGCTAGATCACCATCTCCGAATAGGAAGAATAACAAAACTCCATCGGCATCCAGGCAGGGAAACTGGATGCAGCGGGGGGTCTCATTCGGCAACCCCTCGGAGATAGAAAGAACGGCGCAAGTTCATCGCAATCCCGAGACAATATCGACGAAAAACTAACCAGCAAAAAATTAATTCGTATCCCCGTCCAAATTAATAAAAATTCACTAACGCTTTCTCTGCCTGTTGACATCTGCTCTGCTCCAAAGCATACATTTTTAATTGATACGGGAGCAGAGATCAGCCTAATAAAACTCCATCGACTGAAACCAGACAGTATCTGCTACAGAGATGCTGTCTGCAGTATTAATACATTATTTACCGAGTCTACTTGTACAGAAGGACTCATATTTGCAAAATTGAATTTGAAATCTACCAAATTTAACTCCATCCTAGAGCACCCATTTCAAATTGTGGGAAATAACTCCATCCTCTCATACGATGGCCTGCTTGGTCATGACTTTTTATCTCGATACAATACGAGTATCGACTATAAAAATAAACTCATTTCTCTGGAAGGTAATGAATCTGATTCTTCTTATCCGTACGAAGAATATTATTCCAATTATCCATACGTTTATTTGAAAAGCGAAGACCCAGAAAAGAGGTCTCAAACAAAAAGCCTATTATATACGGAGATAACATTCTCCGATATTAATACTAATAAAAATCTATCTCCATCGACAGATTCACAAGAGATGAAGCACAAAGGTAAAAGTATATCTCCATATACAGCCGCACAAAAGGCTAAATATAATAAAATTCTATCTCCTTCACCATCAAATTCACAAAAAGTGAATTCCAGAAATGAATCTAAAGAAACTTCAAGGAATTTCAATAAATCCATAACTCCTTCATTTTCTATCGAGTCGGAATCATCAAATAACTCCTTCCAAATTCCACAAAAGTTGGAATCAGATCTCCTTCCATTAAGAAATCCGAAAGAATCGGATCAACTAAAATCATTTAAAATTCCGGCTCGATAAGAACTCATCATTGAAATTCCAACTCCTTCTATTCAAAATCAATGGGTCTGTTTCAAGAAGGAAATAAGGCCAGGGTTGTTTCTTGGAAATTCGATAGTCGAACCAGTCAACGGTATGGCAAAAGTCCTGATCCTCAACACAAATGAGGAGGACGCCGATCTGGCACCTTACGAGGTGAACCCAGTTTACCAAGACTTGGACGACTTTGTGGTAATCTCCACAGACTCTGACAGAGATCCAATTAAGGGCAGAATAAATAAACTGCAAAACCTTATCAAATTGGATCACTGTAATTCAGAGGAATCTGAAAGTGTTCGCAATATCTGTAGGGAATTCAACGATCTCTTCTTCATAGAAGGGGATTTCCTTTCATATACAGATGCGATTACCCACAAAATCGAGACACTCCAAGACAAACCGCCCATCTATACCAAGCCTTATAGACTTCCTGAAGCAAGCCGAACGGAAATAAATCGGCAAATACAAGAAATGCTTGAGTCAGACATCATCAGACCTTCACATAGTCCTTGGAATTCTCCACTTCTCCTGGTTCCTAAAAAACCAGATGAGAATGGAAACAAAAAGTGGCGAGTATCAGTAGACTTTCGTCGTATTAACGACATTACTATTGACGATGCGTACCCACTGCCTAATATCACTGATATATTATAAAAAATGGGGAAGTCGAAATATTTTATCACATTCGACTTAGCCAGTGGATTTCACCAGATAAAAATGGACTCGAAGGACAGGGAGAAAACTGTCTTTAGCACACCCTTTGGCCACTAGGAATACAATTGTTTGCCATTTGGTTTAAAAGGAGCCCCTGCTACTTTTCAACGAGCCATGAACAATGTTCTATCTGGACTCCAAGGCATCTATTGCTTCGTATACATGGCCGATATTGTAGTCCATGGATACAATCTCAAAGACCATAATACAAGACTCACAGCACTATTTAGCCGTCTTCGCAATTTCAACCTCAAACTTCAACCCGACAAGTGCCATTTCCTAAGAAAGGAAATAATGTACTTAGGGCACATTATTACAGAAAATGGAGCCAAACCAGACCCAGCGAAGATTAAGTCAGTTCAGTCCTTTCCTAGACCCAAGAAGGAGAAATATATTAAAGCCTTCCTTGGTTTCGTCGGCTACTATCGCCGCTTTATACCAAATTTTTCCAAAATTGCAAAACCACTTACAAATCTTTTGAAAAAAAGATATCCCTTTCAAGTTCGATGCAATCTGCGACGAGGCATTTTGCGAGTTACGCAATAAACTTATTTCAGCACCAATTCTATCATATCCCGATTTTGACAAAGAATTTTTTGTCACCTCCGACGCCAGTGACTACGCCATCGGAGCTGTTCTTTCACAAGTTGACGATCAAGGAGATCATCCAATCGCCTATGTGAGCCGAGTCCTCAATGGTGCAGAGACTCGTTACTCAACAATAGAAAAGGAGCTCTTAGCTATCGTGTTCGCAGTTGAGCAATTCAGACCATACGTTTATGGCAGACAGTTTACAATTATAACTGACCATAAAACATTAGTATGGCTCATGAATTTGAAAGATCACTCCTCAAGACTGATGAGATGGAGAATACGTCTTGAGGAATATGACTACAAAATAGTCCATAACTCAGGTAAGCTCAACACAAATGCAGATGCTCTCAGTAGAGCAATTCCGGAAAATTCCGAACATTCTGCAGAACCAACCACCTTTGTAAATGTGGTAGCTAGAAATCAAGCCAGAGCTCAGGCGAATATAAATACACCCAACGCAAGTGTAACTACTCCAAACCCAACTCTATCACCTGTAAATAATTCCTCAGTCATAATAACTGAGACAAATTTTCCTCTCCTACTAACTAAGTATGCGAATCCTAAATTTTTCATCTTGCGAATGCAAGATACAGAACTTGAAAGAGTGTTGACATCGAAACTAAGACTTTCAGATAAATCTCCACTACTAGCAAATGAACTGAACTTCTTCACAAAAAAGGACTCCACAATAATTATATCTAAATTAATTTACCATGTCGATCGCAAAGAGATAGATCAGACCTCGAAAAGACTTTAACAGATTTCAGTTAAAACAAATTAATATCTCCTTCCCTATATTAGATCCACAGAATCGAATAATTATTAAAATCGCTTTTACCCAAATCTTCACTACTAAACAAATAAACATAAAGCTCCATCAAGATTCGATTAAATATTTATCCGACATTAATGACATCGAACAAGTTTTAAAAGATTTTCATTCATTACCGACGGGAGGCCATCAAGGAGTTTCCCGTACAATTAAAAGAATCAAAAAGCAATTCTACTGGCGTGGCATGTCAGACGACGTGGTCAAATATGTAAGGAAATGTAAACTATGTCAGGGGAACAAAGTATCCAGAAACCCTAAAATTCCAATGAAAATCTCGAGCATTAGCTCCAAACCTTTCGAAAGAGTGTACCTAGATGTTGTAGGACCTCTCCCAATTTCTCACTCTGGAAACAAATACATCCTTACATTTCAAGACGACCTTTCAAAATTTTCTGAGGCTATTCCCATAGTCGACACCGAGTCTAAGACAATAGCGGAAGCCTTCACGACAACAATAGTTTGTCGACATGGTATTCCAAAAAGTATCCTCACAGATCAGGGTTCTAACCTCATAAGTGGAATGTTCGTCGAGGTATCTAAATTGCTGAGAACTAAAAGGCTCAAAACTACTCCATATCACCCTCAAACGAATGGTGCATTGGAGAGAAGCCACAGGACCTTAGCAGAATATCTCCGATCTTATGTAGCAAAAGATCCACAAGACTGGGAAACATGGATTCCTTATGCCATGTTTGTTTACAATACTACTCCTCATTCGAGTACTAACTATACTCCTCGCAGACTCCTTTACGGATTCCCAGCCGAAATTCCAAACAATTTGAAATCATCTCCAATCGTTTGCTATAACTACGACAATTAAGCAAACAAGTTAAAAGCGCGTCTCCATCATAGCTTCAAAATAGCTAAAGACATGGCCATGGCAAATAAAGAAAAATCTAAAATACAATACGATAAAAACTCCGTCCAAAAATCATTTAATACTGGTGATAAAGTCTTACTCAAAAGCAGAGTGAGAGATAATAAGTTCTCACCACCATGGTTAGGTCCGTATGAGATCATGGAGATATATTCCCCCGAAAATTCCACCATAAAAATTAATAATAAAAACAAAAGAGTCCATAATAATGACCTAAAACTTTTTTCGGACTAATACAGAAAACTTCATCCTCTTCAAAAAGATTTCATTCTATGTGAATAACGCAATTCATCTTCCAGGTTTTCAAAATGATACAAATGGCAGTCTTCTTACCCTTCATCACTTTAGCCTATGGCTCAGGAGTAGAAATAAAGCAGCTTAACGCTAGTGCAGGCATTTACTTCGAAGAGATTGGCAGAGCCAATCTCTACACAAACGAGTGGAATATAGTGACATTCTACGACCTGGCGAATTTTAAATCAGAATTCAACAACATCCAATTCATAACCCATCAAATTACAGCGACCTACCAGAAACTGGACAAACACTCAGCCTTGAGCCACGCTTGTAACGGTACGTTGCTACAAATAAATCTTATTATAGCAAACATAGAATATAAGAATATGTTACTTGTGACTCAAAATAGAAAACAAAGAGCACTTTTTAATGCTTGAGGCTCAATCTCTAAAGCTCTTTTCGGCACATTAGACGAAGATGATGCCAAGATTTATGACGAGCAAATCCGTAACCTCACCCTTAACCAGAACTCCCTCCTGTCACTTATGAAAAGCCAAACAGCGATAGTCGAAGCAACCGCAAATGTTTTCAACAAAACTAAATCCGCAATTGAGAAGAATTTCTTGGTTATGCATAAAAAGTTAATTTCAATACAGATAGCTACATCATTAATGGAAAACAAAACATTGGATAACAAAATATCCATAGAACTTGAATCACTCATTTCACTGGTTTCGTTAATGGCATTCAGATACCAAAATACCCAGCCGGAATTAAAAGATCTCTTAACAGATTCAAGGCATGGAAAATTTCATCCTACACTCATTTCCCCTAGAAAAATTGAAGAACTCTTATTGAACATCAGACAGGAATTGCCAAATTCAATGATGCTTCCCATAAATTCTAGAGACAATATTTTATCACAAATTTACAAATTGAGTACAATAGCAGCGAATATTTTCAATATTAAAATAATTATAGAACTCAAAATCCCCATTCCTTTCAAGGAACCATATCAAATCTTTAAAACAATACCATTGCCTACTATCCTTAAAAAATCGCTCGTATATATCGAACCATCGAAGGAATACGTATTAATAGACTATAATCGCGAACATTTTGTTGAACTAACAATACAGGATATCCATAATTGCGCAACGTTGGACCAAATGCATTTTTACTGCAAAATCTCATCACCTATGCTAAACACAAATACAAGAACAAACCAATGTGAAGAGAATCTACTAAAGAACGAACCTATTACACAAAAGTGTAAAATTCTGATCTTGCGGCAGGATTACTATTGGACGCAATTATCACAGCAGAACGCCTGGCTTTTCTCCCTGAAAGGATCCCTCCACATAGACATTATTTGTGAAGATTCCATTAATTCACAAACCCTGCATGGAACAGGAACAATGCACATCAATCCCGGCTGTTATGTTCGCAGCAAGGAATTCATCCTGTACGGACATAACGTAAAAATGTCCGAATTCAATTCCCATTTTATCCCAACAGTAAACATGTCCAGTATAATATCAAATATGACGTCCTCCCCAATAGGATCGCACATAAAAATACATACTTTAAATATTACGAATAATATGGATCTAGATAAACTTCTAGAATCCCTTCGTTTCCAAAAAAATCAAGAATTAATTCCGCTCAATCCAATCAACAATCACCATATCCACCATTACGCACTGTCATATTTAACAGTAGCTTCTATCATCTTTATAGTCTGTGCTTATATGTACATTAAATATAAACCGAAAGAACGAACATCCAAAAACATAACCCTCGAACATGAACTTGAAGATATGCCTAGAGCTGCACCACGAAAACTTACGTTCAAGTTAACCCCAGCACCTAAAAGGAAATCGGCTGAAAACGTATAACCTACGAACGCTAACTAACGGACACAGTAATAACCTCTTCCTAATTTTTACGATCATAAAAATCCCCATCCTCATTGAGAAAAGAACAAAAATGGGTATATGTATTAACCGGAGTTTAAGAAACAAAAACGAAGCAAATCTAGTTAATATTTAAAATAACGTAATAGTATAAATAAATAAAGAAAAAAAAAAAGGATTCATTATAAGAATCAGATAAAAAAAAGTATAAAAAAGAATTATTTGTGAATAATACTTATTATAGTACTCATTATTTTCTTGACAGGAATTAATAAATAAATTATAAAAAAAAACAAGAGAAAAATAGATTTATAGTGAAAGCAATGTGTTACTTTCTTAAATGAAATTAATATATAATTAAGGAATAGCATAATTCAATAAACATGGTGTAACCCACCTTATATACGTAAAGGAAAAATAGCAAAAAAATTTTTTTGTGTGGAGAAGACTTTTCTTTCTAGAGACAAAAAATTAACGTTTTTCGTTTCCGCTGGAAATAATAATAAATAAAAGTTTGTGTAAATAATAATGTAGTATAATAAAACTAAATTGTAATAATAGTATAGATAATTTTAAAATTCTATAGACGCATAAATAACATAAATATGGTAGTTATAGAAAAAGAAATTCCTTTTTTTTGTATTTGTATTGCTGGTATTGCTATTCCCTTGTATTCTAGTATAATATCTAAGAATCCATATTTGTCCTGAATAGGCAACCTCTAAAGTTTTAGATAGTAAAATCTTACTTTCCTTTACCATAATATACCCGTTAGTATTGTAACTAGATATGTAAAATAATAGTAGTTTAATATAAATAATAATCAAACTTTTTATTATTGTAAAAAAAAAAAATTGTATTCCCACGTAACTTTAGTAGATTATAATAAATAAGAATGTTTACATATTTCGAAGATATGTAATATGCTAACCGATTCGAATAACGTCATAAAATTTCATTTAAACGATATATATATTGAAAAGAGAAAGTTTTTCTTCTCGAGAGAATAAAACTTTCTTTTCCCCAGGGGGAGGGATGTTGTGACTCAGGTACCCAATGCCCCGAATCACAACCATAATACCGATACATCAATATATCGTCCAATACGATATATTGATGTACCATTAATTGACCCTGAAAAATTATTTCATTTTTAAATCTCATTCAAAATTTAAAATGCATTTAGAAATGCATTCCCATATTATAACAAAATGCAATTTAGCGTAAATTTCATTTTGTTATCAGGCACACATTCCACTCACATGGTATGCACACTTACCTACATACAATGTCTTCTTACTTTTTTTCCGTATGTACTATGTACATACGTACTATACCTTTTTTTCAATCTAATTGTATGTACATACATACATACAATTATCACGATTATTCGCGCCCTCTTAAAATTAATATTTCAAGACGGGCGCACAAGTGCATATCAGATTACAGATTTGCATAGATGCATATAGCTTGCATCAAAACTTTTGTGCATTTTTTCACGTACGATTTTTCATCGTCGTGAGAAAGCAAAAAGAAAAAAAGCTTTTAAAAAGAAGTGAACATGGGCACCTGGGGCCGGCAAGCCAAAATCTCGGGGAGTTCTTTCTTAAAACGCCGACCGGGTCAGTCGGGAAATTTTTTACCAAATAAAACTAAGATTTTGATAATTGATAATAAAACTGGAAATTACCAATAAAAGCGTTAATCGTTGACTAAGTCAGAAGTTATCGGAAAAAGTAGAAATTAATACATCATTATATTATTGAAACAATTTTGTGAATTACGAGAAAGTGGAAATTATCAACAAAAGAGTAAATTTGTTAACTACCTTGGAAATAATCAGAAAAAGTAGAAATTAATAGATCGTTATATTATTGAAACAATTTTGTGAATTACGAGTAAGTGGAAATTATCAACAAAAGAGTAAATTTGTTAACTACCTTGGAAATAATCAGAAAAAGTAGAAGTTAATAGATCGTTATATTATTGAAACAATTTTGTGAATTGCGAGAAAGTGGAAGTTATCAAAAAAAGAGTAAATTTGTTAAATAACTTGGAAATAATCAGAAAAAGTAGAAATAAATTGTTAATAAAATGTAACTAATTTCTAAATCAAAGTTTGTTTTGGTAATCATATCTCAAATCCTTCAAAATAATTAAGGGCGGGTGCTCCCATCCCCGAGCACGGCACTCGGCTAATAACAAAACGTATTTAACGGGATTTACGCGAAACGTGGTGGATCAGTTCACGATGATATCACTGCACGTGCGGTTTATCGGGGCCAGATAACGGGGATTCAAAGGCGGCTTTGGATTATTTAAATACGTCAGAGTCTCAGGCGCATCGAGACAACGTCGAAAATTTCGATCAAATCGAAGAAGAGCTCACCGTTTTCCTCGACCGTTTAGCTGCAACAAAGGATAGCCTCAGTAAGGCAAATATCGATGTTCGATTTTCTATAAAGGCTGAAGACCTGCAGGAGGAATGTGAATCCATCACGGAGTACGATGACAAGGCTGTCGGTGTTATTGCTAGACTAAAACAACGACTAACGAAAGTAAGAGACCTTCAAAATAAGGGTGATGTAAATTCACCTTCGGATACACAGCAAATTTGTGAATCGCAAAACGTAAAACAAAATTCGGCTAAGTTCCCAACGCTAGCTATAAAATCATTTTCGGGTGATTGCAAGGATTGGTTACCCTTCTGGGAACGTTTCCGAACCGCAGTTCATGAACGCAACGATATCAGTGAAGCTGATAAATTTAATTATTTGCAGAGTCATCTAACAGGAAAAGCAGCAGAATCAATAGCAGGCTTTACCCCATCCGATGCAAACTACGCCGCCGCAGTTTCTTTGCTGCAATAGGAGTATGGAGATACTCAAAAATTAATCGACTGTGCTATGCATCACCTCATGTCATTGCCGAATATTTCTTCTCGTCAAGATGTTGTTGGGTTATGTCGACTCTACAATAATGTGACTACCGGTACTAGATCGCTAACAGCTCGTGGTGTCCCATCACTGCATTACTCTGTGATGCTACGGTCAATATTATTCAGATGCATGATTAAAGAACTAGCAGCAGATTTCCATCGCAACCACCCAGCAATTGATGACAAGGAAAGCGATTCGCTTGATGCCAGCGATACAAAATCTGTAGCAGGGAGTGAGTCCACCGTAGCAGGGAGTGAGTCCACCGTTGCAGGCCTCGGAGATAAACAAGTGAGAGACATTTTAAGATTTTTGAAAAGAGAAGTGGAATCACTCGAGCTGTCAGCGTCAGCACAACCGCAGCAGGCAAGGGCATCAAGCTCTCAATCGAACGTGAAATCGTATAAAACAGCGGCTGGTTTGTTTACATCTACTCAATCTACATTTTGCTTCTTCTGTAAATCAAATGCTCACAGTACACAACGGAGTGATTCTTCTTTTAGTGTATTCGAACGAAAGAAATTGTTAAAGCAGAGCGGCAGATGTTTTAGATGCCCTAGAGGAGGGCATAGCCCTAAATTTTTCCCACACAAGAACATCAGATGTGATAAATGCAGTAGCAATCACGCTTCTTCTGTATGTGATCCTAAATTTATAACTAAACCGGAGTTACTCGTACAAGCTACAACGCTAAGTCTTCTCCTAGCGGAATTAGTAAAAATCACCATTCGACAACAAATTTGTGTTCAGCAGCATTTCAATCATCTCCAGATGTGGTTCTCAACACAGCTTGTTTGTTCGCATCATCTACTGTCAAGTTGAAGGCAAAAAAATTCTATGTTCGTACGCATTATTTTAGACGGAAGGAGTCAACGATCCTACGTACGAGAGGATATTGCCGTAAAATTAGGCCTGAAAATTGTTGACATGGTGTATTTGCAAATTTTACCATTTGGCTCCAGTAAAAGAACTGCAGCAAATTCCTTTAAACGAGCGCGAGTTGTTCTAACCTCACAACATGATAATCAGGAAACGTCAATTTTAGCTGTAGTAGTGCCTGTAATTTGCATGGATATTTTATCTGTTCCTTCATTTAAATGTCCTCTATTTTCAAAATTTGTTTTGGCAGAGGAGCGCAAAAATTATGAACGTGAAAATGGAATCGGTTTGCTGGTAGGAGCCGATTATTATTGGAGTATAGTTTGTCAAGAAATACATCACATCGCTGAAAATCTCATGGGAATCAAGACTATTTTTGGGTGGACAATACAGGGACCTTTATCTGAGAAATCTTGCGAAGAAAGTTTGGAAACAACATTAACGCTAAACGTAAGTAATTTAGAAAATTTCGAATTTAATAGATTTTGGCACTTGGAAACAATTGGAATCTCTAATGAAGTAGATCAATCAGAGGAGCAAAATGTATATAGATACATAAGAAAAGGGGGCGACCGGTATGAAGCATCCTTGTTGTGGAAAAATCCTGCCTGTATTATGGATAACTATCGCAACGGTGCAATACAACGATATGAGGGATTACTCAAACGTTTATCTAGGAATCCAGAAAAATTGCTGGAATATGATAGAGCGATGTGGGAAGTTATTTCTTCAGGAGTAGCGGAGCCAATTAATGAAAATATCTGCAATCAGGGTGGTACGTACTACATGCCGCATCACCCAGTATATAGGAGCGACAAAGCTACGAGTAAAATTCGAGTTGTCTTTGACGCCTCCGCTCGTACCAGTAATAGTTTATCTTTAAATGATCATTTGCATACTGGGCCGAATTTATTACCAAACGTGATGTGTATATTGCTCAATTTTAGAATGGGGCAGATTGGGCTGGTAGGCGATATTGAAAAGGCCTTTTGGCAAATCTGTTTGTCGGATGAAGATCGTGATGTTCATCGTTTTTTTGTGGCTAAAAGAGTCTATACAGAACGTGAATAAGCTACCGGAACGCATGACATATCGAATGACGCGTGTAACTTTTGGGGTGTCCTGCAGTCCATTTTTACTGTGTGCAACATTAAGGAAGCATTTCGAATCGGAGTCTTCTGAATTTCCTCTTACTTGTGAGCTATTGTGTAAATCATTTTATATGGACGACCTTGTAGTAAGTGTAGACAATGTTGAATTTGCATTGAAATTTCATAAGGATACACATGAAATGATAAAACGAGCTTCTATGCATATTCGGAAATGGAACTCTAATCATCATCGTTTACGCATTGATGTTTTGGAGGGAAGCGATATACAAAAGGTCCAAGGCATAATATGGTATTATCATTCAGATGAGCTCGCAGTGGAGTTTGAACCGATTTTAAAGCATATTTCAACTGCTCCTACTAAAAGAAACGTGTTAAAATTAATCGCTAGTATTTTCGATCCATTGGGGATGGTCGGCCCCTTTATAGTTAAACTAAAGATCCTCTTCCAAGAAATTTGGCGATTAAAGCTAGCATGGGATGAAACGATACCTTCCTCCTTGCAATCTCTGTGGAATAAGTCCCTAACGCAGTTGCCGTTTTTAAAAGAGATATCAATTCCGCGATACGTCTTTAGTTCACCAAACGGAACAAATAGACAACTACATTTATTTTGTGATGCTAGTCTTCAGGCTTATGGTACAGTCGCATACATAAGGAGCGAATATGAAGATGGCTCTATTAATATCTCATTCTTATGTTCTAAAAATCGCATCGCACCACTTAAGGGTGAAAAATCAGGACATTTAACTTTGCCTAAATTGGAGTTGACAGCTGCTCTTATCGGTGCTCGTCTGCATAAGTATTTTGTCGAAAATTTGCAAACAAATTTTAACTCAACATTCTTGTGGACTGACTCTACTATTATTCTTCACTGGATTCACAACGACAATCGAAAATATCAGCAGTATGTTGCACATCGAGTCCGAGAGATTCGTCAGCTTACAACGATTTCTATTTGGCGACACTGTCCGGGGGAGGATAATCCAGCTGACCTACTCACGCGAAGTGTTAATAAGAAAGACTTGCTTACCTCTTCAATCTGGTTTAGTGGACCTTCCTGGCTGCGCGAGGTACCAACTTCTTGGCCTAAAAGTAATTTCGAAGACAAATCCCTGAATACATCGCTATGCTTGCTAGTGTCGAGCGAAGTTGAAAATGATCTTTCAGCTGTCCCATTATTTAAAATTGAAAACGTCAGCAATTACAAAAGGGCTCTTCGAGTGACTGCGTACATCTTCCGTTTTATAGATTCCTTGAAGGGAAAACGACCACAAAATAAATTCCTTACCGCGTCAGATTTAAAACGAGCTGAGTTACATTGGATAAGATTTGTTCAGTTTAGTGAATATAAAAAAGAGCTGAAAGCCGTAAGGGACTCACAGCCAACACCAAAGTCTTCGAAGATTTTAACTCTCAATCCTATTATAGATGAATACAACATATTACGCGTAGGTAGCCGTTTGCATCAGGCTAAACTCAGTGATGATGAACGTTTTCCTGTCATTTTACCAAAGACAACGCATTTTACAAAACTTTTGATTATGGATACCCACGAACGTACATTACATGGTGGTGTAAATACAGTCTTAAATAGACTGAGGGAAAATTTATGGATTGTGATAGGCCACCAAGCAATAAAATCTATAGTAAAATATTGCAAGATATGTCTACGACTTCGAGGAAAACCATTATCGCAACCTTTCGCGCCAGTACCCAAATATAGACTTTCTACTTCGAGACCTTTCGAAACGACGGGTGTGGATTTTGCAGGGCCACTTTACGTTCAAGTTACTTCAAAAGAAGAGGGAGAGCTGTTCACCTCGAACTTTTATTGGATATGAGTACCGAGTCATGTATAGCAGCACTTAGACGTTTTTTTGCCCGTCGTGCTGCCCCGGAGGTTATAGTGTCCGATAACGCTCGCACTTTCAAACGGACTGCCTTGGAACTTAGGCAGCTAGGACACGTCATCGAATCTGAAGTTCTTCAAGGCTTTGCAACAAATAGCAATATTTCCTGGAAATATATCTGCGAACGGGAACGTCTCGTTAAAATTGTAAAAGATGTCTTAAAGGTAACAATTGGGCGAATCATTCTTACCATGGAACAATTGTAGACAATTCTCACTGAAACAGAATCAATCGTCAATGCGCGACCCTTAACCTATACTAGTGATGACCCCTTGGATCTTTCCACCACACCAAGCCACTTCTTGATTGGAGCTTTTCCGACATCGTCATCAAGAGAGTCTAATACGGCGAATGATACTGAGATTAGGTTAAAATGGAAGGCACGTTTGAAAATAGCTAACAGTTTTTCAAAGCGATTTAAAATAGAATACGTACAGCAGCTAAGGTCGCTTCATCATACTAAACAGAACTTCTCATCGATAGTTAAAGCTGGAGATGTAGTAACGGTTTACGGATCAATCAGCCTCTCGACTTGTATGGAAGATTTCAAGGATTGAAAGAGTTTTTCCAGGACGTGACGGCAAAATTCGTGCCTGTGAAGTACGATTTTCCAACGGGACCATTTTAAGAAGGCCGGTTCAACACCTTTACCCGCTAGAAGCTACTTACCCTGGCCGCCGCCCGGAGGATGTGAAAATTGTTACGCCGTAAGTGATCACACACACCATCTCACCATATTTAATGAGAGATTGGAGTTCAGACGTTAGTTCTTCTCGAGATTCTTTCGCATCTACATCGGGCGCACATCAAATTTACAATAAAATCACTATTGTCCCAAACATTCGAAGTCAAAACCCCTAGGTTCACACTACAATCGCAATTGACCAACTCCAGACAAAGAACAGAGGAGGGTGTAAAAGACTTTTTTCAGAAATTAAATACAACACTTGTCCAAGCTAAATGAAGCAACACAATTGAAGATGGGTTATCCAATCCACAATTACAGACCTTAGTCAAAGTGCATTCCGATAAATCCTTTTCTGCTTTAAAATCACACATCTTGGAGCATCACGTTTAGAGCAGAAATAACTTGTTTCCCATGCACAAAAAAAGATTAATCAAAATCAATTCGCGCAAACAATAAATTCAAATCTTCGTTGCTTCAAAAGTAATAGACTGGGCCATGCTGCATCAAGTTGCCCAGTCATACAACGCAAAGCTAGACCCCCAGTTACAACGCTCTCCAGATTTTAATAAAATTAAATATCCATCACAATCTCCTTCATGTCGAAATTGTCATCGGAAGGGACATACAATCGAGAAATGCAGGACAAGAGCTGCAAATAATTCCCGATTTAACGACAATCAAGGAAATCGGAATAATTTCCAAAAAGTAAACACAGCTCTGCAAACAACGGCTGATAGACAGCCACAAAACAGGAACTGGCAGTTGCCTGTAATCCGAGAAAGTCGAACTTAACCGCCGAGATATAATAACGCCAATATCTCTGCAAGATCACCTTCTCCAAATAGGAATAATAATCGAATTTCATCGGCATCCAGGCAGGGAAACTGGATGCAGCGGGGGGTCAATTTCGGCAACCCCTCGCATATACAAACAAAAGCACAAATTGACAAGATTCCCGAGACAATTTCGACACAGGCATCAACAAATTAACGCGTATCCCCGTCCAAATTAATAAAAATTCACTAACACTTTCTTTGCCTGTCGACATCTGCTCTGCTCCAAAGCATACATTTTTAATTGATACTGGAGCAGAGATCAGCCTAATTAAACTCCATCCATTGAAGCCAGAAAACATCTGCTACAGAGATGCTGTCTGCAATATAAATACTTTATTTACAGAGTCCACTTCTACAGAAGGGCTCATTTTTGCTAAGTTAAACTTGAATTCTGAACAAAATAACTCCTACCTAGAACACCCATTTCAAATAGTGGGAATAACTCCATTCTCTCATGCGATGGCCTGCTTGGTCTTGACTTTTTATCTCGATACAATGCTAGTATCAATTATAAAAATTAATACATTTCTTTAGAAATAAACGATTCAAATAAATCTTATACGTACGAAGAATATTTTTCCAATTATCCATACGTTTATTTGAAAAGCGAAGACCCAGAAAAGAGGTCTCAAACAAAGAGTCTGTAATATACAGGAATAACAGTCTCCAATAAAGATATTAATACAAATATATATCCATCAATTGCTTCGAAAAGCAATGCAAATCGATCGCCAGCACATGCTTCACAAGAAATGAAGCGTAAAGGTAAAAATCTATCTCCATCTATAGCTACACGAGAGGCTGAATTAAATAAAATTCTATCTCCATCCAACGCTTCACAAGATATGAAGCAAGAACGTAAACGTATATCTCTATCTACAACCGCACAAAAGGCTGCATCTAGTAAAATTCTATCCCCTTCATCAATAGATTCACAAAAAGTGAATTCCAAGATAAAAATCAAAAAAGTCAAAGAATTTTAATAAAGTTTTATCTGCTTCAAATTCTATCGCGTCAGAATCACCGAAAAACTCCTTCCAAATTCCACAAAAGTTGGAGTCATATCTCCTTCCTTTTAAAAATCCGAAAGAATCGGATAAATTAAATAAAATTAAAATTCGGCTCGATCAGAATTCATCATTGAAATTCCAACTCCTTCTATTCAAAATCAATCGATCTGTTTCATGAAGGAACTAAGGCCAGGTTTATTTCTTGGGAAATCGATAGTCGAACCAGTCAACGGTATGGCAAAAGTCCTAATCCTCAACACAAATGAGGAGTACGCCGATCTGGCACTTTACAAGGTGAACCCAGTTTGCCAAGACTTGGACGATTTGTTGTCATCTTCACAGACTCTGAAAGAGATCCAATTATGGGCAGAATAATTAAACTGCAAAACCTTATAAAATTGGATCACTGTAATTCAGAGCAATCTGAGAGTGTTCGCAATATCTGTAGGGAATTCAACGATCTCTTCTTCATAAGAGGAGATTTGCTTTCATATACAGATGCGATTACCCACAAAATCGAGACCCTCCAAGACAAACCGCCAATTTATACCAAGCCTTATAGACCTCCTGAGGTATGCCGAACGGAAATAAATAGGCAAATACAAGGAATGCTTGAGTAAGACATCATCAGACCTTCACATAGTCCCTGGAATTCTCCACTTCTCCTGGTTCCTAAAAAAACAGATGAGAATGGAAACAAAAAGTGGCGAGAATGGAAACAAAAAGTGGCGAGTATCAGTAGACTTTCGTCGTATTAACGACAGTCGAAATATTTGATCACATTCGACTTAGCCAGTGGATTTCACCAGATAAAAATGGACTCGAAGGATAGGGAGAAAACTGTCTTTAGCACATCCTTTGGCCACTAGGAATACAACTGTTTGCCATTTGGTTTAAAAGGAGCCCCTGCTACTGTTCAACGAGCCATGAACAATGTTCTATCTGGACTCCAAGGCATCTATTGCTTCGTATACATGGACGATATTGTAGTCCATGGATACAATCTCAAAGATCATAATACAAGACTCACAGCAGTATTCAGCCATCTCCGCAATTTCAACCGCAAATTTCAGCCCGACAAGTGCCACTTCCTAAGAAAGGAAATTATGTATTTAGGTCACATTATTACAGATAATGGAGTCAAACCAGACCCTGAAAAAATAAAATCAGTTCAGTGATATCCCAGACCCAAGAAGGATAAAGGTATCAAAGCTTTCCTTGGTATACTTTGTCAGGTAAACATATTCCTATGAAAATCTCGAGCATTATCTCCAAACTTTTCCAAAAAGTGTACCTAGATGTTGTAGGACCTCTACCAATTTCTCATTCTGGAAATAAATATCTCTTTATATGCCAAGACGACCTTTCAAAATTTTCTGAGGCTATTCCCATAGTCGACACTGAGTCTAAGACATTAGCGGAAGCCTTCAGAAAATATCCTCACAGATCAGTGTTCTAACTTCATAAGTGGCATGTTAGCCGAGGTATGTAAGTTGCTGAGAATTAAAAGGCTCAAAACTTCTTCATATCACCCTCAAACGAATGGTGCATTGGAGAGAAGCCACAGAACCTTAGCGGAATATCTCCGATCTTATGTAGCAAAAGATCCACAAACCTGGGATATATGGATTCCTTATGCCATATTTGTCTACAATACCACTCCTCATTCGAGTACTAATTATACTCCTCGCGAACTCCTTTACGGATTCCCAGCCGAAATTCCAAACAATTTGAAATCTTCTCCAACCGTTTGCTATAATTAAGACAATTATGCAAACCAGTTAAAAGCGCGTCTACAGCATAGCTTCAAAATAACTAAAGGCATGGCCATGGCAAATAAAGAAAAATCGAAACTAAAATATGACAAAAATTCCGTCCAAAAATCTTTTATGTTAGGCGATAAAGTCCTACTCAAAAGCAGAGTTCGAGAGAACAAATTCTCACCACTATGGTCAGGTCCGTATGAGATAATGGAGATTAATTCCCCCGAAAATTCCACCATAAAGGTCAACAACAAAAATAAAAGAGTCCACAACAATGACTTAAAACTTTTCTCACAGTAATATCAACAACTTCATCATCCTCTTCATTCCAAGCGAATAATACAATATCATCTTCCAGGTTTCCAAAATGGTGCATATAGCATTCATTTTAATTTGCACCCGTTTCGTCTACGGCCGAGGGATAGAAGTCAATCAGCTGAATGCTACTGCAGGGATTTACTTCGAGGAGATTGGCAGAGCCAACCTCTACACCAACGAATGGAAGATCGCCACCTATTATGACCTGGCGAATTTTAAATCATAATTCAGCAATATCCAGTTCATCGCGCAGCAAATAACAGCGACTTTGCAGAGTCTTAATTGGGATTCAGCAATGGCCCACACCTGTAATGGTACGTTGCTACAAATAAATCTTATTATAGCAAACATAGAAGAATATGTTACTTGTGACCCAAAATAGAAATGAAAGAGCACTTTTCAATGCTATAGGCTCAATCTCTAAAGCTCTTTTCGGCACATTGGACGAAGATGATGCCAAGATTTATGACGAGCAAATCCGTAACCTCACCCTTAACCAGAACTCCCTTCTATCACTTATGAAAAGCGAAACTGCGATAGTCGAAGCAACCGCAAATGTTTTCAACAAAACTAAAGCCGCAGTTGAAAAGGCTTTCTTGGTTATGCATAAAAAGTTAATTTCAATACAGATAGCTACATAATTAATGGAAAACAGAAAATTGGATAACAAAATGTCCATAGAACTTGAATCACTCATTTCACTGGTTTCGTTAATGGCATTCAGATATCAAAATACCCAGTCGGAATTAACAGATTCAAGGCATGGAAAATTTCATCCTACACTCATTTCATTTAATGCCATTACCTACACTTCTTAACGGATCATTCATATATATTGAACCAGCAAATGAATATATCCTAATAGACTACAATCGCGAACAATTTGTTGAATTAACGTTTCATGATATTCATAATTGCGCAACGTTGGACCATATGCACTTCTACTGCAAATTTTCATCCCCCATCCTAAACACAAACACAAGAACAAACCAATCTGAAGTGAATCTACTAAAGAACGAACCTATCACACAAAAATGTAAAATTCTGATCTTGCGATAGGACTACTATTGGACGCAATTATCACAGCAGAACGCTTGGCTTTTCTTCTTAAAAGGATCCCTCCACATAGACATTATTTGTGAAGATTCCATTAGTTCACAAACCCTGCATGGAATAGGAACAATGCACATCAATCCCGGTTGTTATGTTGGCAGCACGGAATTCATCCTGAACAGACATAACGCAAAAATGTCCAAATTGTTCCCATTTTATCCCAATGATAAACATTTCCAATATAATATGGAATATGAAGTTTTCTCCCATGGAAACGTTTATAGAAACAAATCCCTTAAATATCACAACATACACGGATCTACAGAAACTTCTAAAATCCATTCGTCTCCAAAAATATCAAGAAGAAATTCCTCTTAATCTCATAAATAACCATCATATCCACCATTATACACTATCATATTTAACAGTGGGTTTAATAATATCTATTCTCTGCATCTATCTTTACACGAAATATAAACCGAAAGCCAACAGGGCTAAAAATATATCTTTCAAACATGAACTGGAAGACAAGCCTAAACCTGTATCTAGAAAACTAAATTACAAAATAACGCCCGCACCGAAAAGAAAAACGCCAGAAAACGTTTAACCTACAGACAATCACCAAAAGAGTTAAATAACAAATACCAAGAAAAACAAAAATACCGGCGGCTGCACCTTTTCCTTTCTTTAACTTGTACCACCTTATTAACCTTACTTATCCCGAAAAGGAACACAATTTCTACGCCAGAATTATTTAAAAAAAAAAAACATTTCTTTTCCTCTGATGGAAACATAATTCTGCAATCATTTTGCTTCTCGTATTCGGGAGTGTGTGATGCTAATTTTTCTTCAGAATAAAAGTGGAGCAAACATCTGTCGGATATATGCCTCTTACGAGTATTTTTTGAAGTTTGCTTCGATATGAGTCGGGAAAGATCTTTGATCCAGCAGAAATGATATCTGCCGTCATCATCATCATCATCGTCATCCATATGATCTTCATCCTTTGTATTATCATAGTCATGTTGTATCATAAGGAGATTTACATGCCGCTCCATCCTGTGTTTCGTAAGTCTAACTGGAACTGTTGTGAAGAAACGATCTTTCTCTAGGATGAACACGTTTACTGATAAATTGTTCTGGTCTTCAAATTGTTTAATCTGCTGAAGTGTAATGGGAAATGTTATCCCATTTAAATTAAGTACAGTTGAATAATGTGGATATGATGAGATCCTTTCAGAATGAGCATTTGTAGGTTATAGCGCTGATGTTACGGCCCATGCGAAGCATGTTTCATCATTATTTTGTACATTGATGCAAACTTTCTTTGAATGTATTATCGAGTGCAGTGCCCAGCCACTGTCTTTTTCCTGGAATTCTTCCAGCTGTGTTTGTATTGGATCCAAAATGTTTGATTTAACCAGTCCTCTAAGTTATCATCTGCAATAATTGGAGCAGTTCTCGCTTGGAAGTATTTAATGTCTTTTATAATTTCATTGCCACCAGTTTCTATAACAAATTCTCCCCAAAACGTTGTAGAAACTTTAATATTAATATAATATTTTAAGGTATTTTTAACACGACGCAGCGTCTTGCATAAATAGCTTCGGATCGATATGTTTTAAATTTGCAATAACACCTTGTCGAATTCTGTCTGCGAACGCTGTCTTCATTTCCTCCCAGATTACAAAATCACTTCTTCTTACGCGAGTTATTCCTCCACCTTGACGGGGAGTTCTCAATAGCGCTCTCAATGCTTTAATTTGCTCGAGACAGCTCTCGAAATGTCGTTTCCTAGCACTCTTATTGCACTTACGAAATGCAACTTGAAATTTATGCATGTTTCTCTTGAACTTTTGAAAAATATAGTCTTTATTCGCTGAATTTTTTAAACACATCATCACAACTTTTCGCAAATTTTCAATTATTGAAAAACTTTTATTTACTAACACCGAAGACATTTTTAATTTTTTTGAATGTTTTTAAACTATCACTGAGACTCACTAAAACAGACTGATGCACCCAAGAGTTTGCTTGGGCTTTTATAGCAAGAGTTTGTAAACATAAATGATCCTGCTGCTGCAATAATAATTGCATAGGATGAATTCCAACGAATTTGCTTACATGCTGAGATGATATCGAATTACATGATAAGCAAAGAACATAAATCACCCAAATTAATTTGATTACTTTATTCTGCTAGTTGAATTTGCAAAAATCTGAAAATTTGTTTGCTTTATGCGAAACGTTTCAATCAGTTTGCAATATAAAATTCTAGGAAATATAAAATCTTTTGGCTGACTACAGTAAGTGTGCTATCAAATTATATGAAAAGAATAAATGTGCTGATATTACTTAAATTTTTCTACACAGGTGTGCATGACTCATTCAGCTAAAATGCGAATTTGTAAACAGGAAGTTTACACGGGATTGTATGAGCCATTAAGCTTAAATGCGAATTTGTTTACAGCGATGAAATCAAATTACATCATAAAAAGGGGAAGCATGCCTAATGTTGGGTAAACATTTAATATTTGATACCCAGAATCCCACTGCCGCAGAACCCTCATAGAAAGTGATTCAGAGTTTCTGATATCTACAAATTCCTCGCTAAGAAATATTCAAGTAAGAAAACAGCAAATCCAAGGCGACATCATGCTGATATCTACAACTCCCCATAGATACTTGAATTATTAGTAATTTTAACTATATCTGAAAAAGGTAAGATCGATAATATCTCGAAAACCAAACCCGTAGAGGATTTCTGATGAAAATTTTATTCCCCTAGAACTAACACCCCACCCTCCACCATGTAGAATCCACTAGTATGCACAAAAATATCCTAGTGCCAACTTTAATTATTACTAATACGAGTACTAATTCAAAACCAACCTGAAAAGCCTATATTTAGGCGCAGCACACCCATGAGCTAAAAAACTTGAATTATTACTAATATTAAATATATATAAAAAGCTAAAATCGCTAATATCTCAAAAATCATAGCCCGTAGAGGATTTCTAACAAAAATTGTATCCCCCCTCTAACCTCGTTCTACACTAACACCTTCTAGAATCTATTGGCATGAACAAAGGTAGGTAGCTTCAATTATTACTAATATTAACTATATAGTATATAAACCCGTAGAGGATTTCTGATGAAAATGTTATCCCCCTAATACCCCCACCCCATCCATCTAGAATCCATTGGCATGGAAAAAATTTCCTACTATTAACTTTAATTATTACTAATATTAGTTCAAAACCAAAAGCCTACATTTAGGCGCAACACTTGAAAACGCAAAATCATAATATAAAAGCCTACATTTAGGCGCACCAAGAAAACAGAAAAACCGTAGTACTGGAGCATGCTGGTAGTACCGGCTAATGCCGCTAGGGCACAGTCAAGACCAAATGATTCATCCAAGACATAAGCCAGTCAAAGCTCAATGGTGTATCCAAGACATAAGCCTGTCAAGACCCAATGGTACATCCAAAACACAAACACATATTTAGTATGGACTCAAAACCACCTAGCGACGGTGGTGCCATCTGCGGGTGAGAGTTCTATATAAAAATTCTTGTCCAGAACTCTACCCATATATAGCAACTTTAAGGAATATTCACACAACACCTCCATGGTCTCATGGTAGAGTGCCTCGATTTTTACAAAACCAAGCGTTCTCGGTTCGATTCCAGCAAAAAAATCCAACATCATTTTATTAAAAAATCAACTATGACAAGAGCGTGAACAGCTTACAGGGGCCACCAGTTGATGTCATCTCCTGATCAGTCGGTAGGAAAGAAATTCCACCAGGCAAGCCCTGTGACGTAGACCAACCACTAGACGGATCCCCATTATCTCAGTGGCCCAGAATCCGATCCAGAACCACCGAAATAGTTGGAATCTACTTTGCACTATGGAAAAAGAGGGCCAGAACATACATAGCGTAACTACTTAAGAGGTTTCTTAGAAGCAAATTTTCAGCTCTCCCAAGACGCTACCCCAAAAAATATGGTCACACACCCTTTACTAAACTCTAATCCCTCTCCAGTCTTAAACACTTCTTCCGTAAATATATATTCAAAATTATCTGAACAAGTTCAAAATCCAACACTCAATAGGACTAATTCTCAATTTTCATCAGCGAAAACTTCTGAGAAAGAAAGTCGAAAATGTGTGATTTCTGTAAAAGATTTGGACATACTTTTTTTGAGTGTCGCATCCGAAGACGCTCACAATTCTGTCACGCCTGTCGTGCTTACGGACGCTCGTGAGAAGCATGCCATTTAAATAATATACAACACATGAAGCAGAAAGAGTTCCCCAGCATTTGCGGACAATAAATCGTACTAAAATGTGATTGGTGTGCTAGATCCTCACATTCCGTAGCTGACTGCTACGCAAAAAAATCTTGGGAGGAAAAACACAGCACAAACCAAAATCATTCGGGAAACTAAAGCGGGCTAGCCTATTGCACCCAATGGCTAAGCGACCCTTCTACATATGGGTGCAAAAATATTCACTGTGGAGAATTAAAAAAATTAGCCGATAAGTACGAAGTTTCCAGCAAAGAAGATAAAACTATTATAAACAACAAAGAAATTTCAAATTATCCTAACGTTTCTAATACTATAATCTCACTGCAAAATAATGCGCTAACAGTATATGAAGCAATAATTGAACTTCTCTTGAATATCTCTAGAATAGGTAAGGTTAAGCTTTTTGTTGATACTGGAGCCGAAGTAAGTATTCTGAAAAGAAGCAGTTTATCTGACCATACATTTGTGAATCGACAGAAGGTTATTCAATTACAAGGCTTGTACGGTGGCACTGATCTCACCGTTGGGTCTTGTGAAGGCATTTTTCTGAAAGGTAAGGGCTTAAATTGCGAATTTAATATCTGCCAGGAAAATATATCGATTCCTTTTGATGGTATATTAGGTCGCAACTTCATATGGGGCAAAACCAACATTCTCACAGTTGAACGAATGTTGCATTTCCCCGGCAATAGTAACAACTCAACCGAAATAAAAATTGCTTTTTTATGTAAAGGTGAAGTTAACCAGTTACGCAATACATTTAAGGAAACAAGTAATACAAAAGATTGCTTGTCATCTAGCAGAAACGAAGTAGTATCTAGTACTACCCATCCACTTCGTACAGCCTTAAGCTTGCCAGCCTCTCAGAAGCATAGAGAGACAATCACTCAAGATTCATACAGCAATGCGACGCATATCCGTCCGCGATCAGAAATGGTATTAGAAATACCTGCAATGAGCTGTGATGATGAAATGTTATGTCCCTCTCAGGAAATTGTACCTGGCGTTTTAATAGCCAATAGTTTAATTAGGCCACAGAATGGGAAATTAAGACTTAGTATGATAAATACACTTAAGAAAGAAATTATTTTACCAAATGTGGAACCAAAGCTTGAATCGTTACGAAATTTCAGTATTTAAAAGTTGGAGAAGAAACATATAAGTGATGCAAAGATCTCAGAAAGACAACGTTTTCAGCGACTGGAAAAAGAAATATCATTGGGCCAAACACATAATACCGAGGAAAGAAAAACAGTAAAGGAACTATGTGAAGCATATATTGATAAATTTCATTTAGAAGGAGAACAACTACCATTTTCTAACATTACTTCTCACAAAATCCCCATGACGAGTGATGAAGCCCCTATCAATCAGGGACCATACAGGCTGCCAAATATTCATAAAAATGAAATTAACAAACAAATAAAGAATATGTTAGATGAACACATTATTACCCCAAGTAGCAGGCGAAAAGCGATGGAGAATAGTAATCGATTTTCGGAAAATGAATGATAAAACCATCGGAGATGCATTTCCGCTACCCAGACTTGAAGATATACTGGACCAACTGGGAAATTCACGCTATTTTTCAACATTGGACTTGGCTAGCGGATACCATCAAATCCCAGTGCACCCTTCAGACCACGAAACGACGGCTTTCAGCACGGCATACGGACATTATGAATTTCTTCGAATGCCTTTTGGATTAAAAATAGCTCCAGAAACTTTTCAGCGAGCAATGAATCGTGTGCTTACTGGTTTGCAAGGCATAAAGTGTTTTGTTTTATCTAGACGATATTGTCGCCTACGGAAAAATCTGGAAGACCATATAAAAAAACCGACCGACATTTTTGAAAGATGAAGAGAATATAACTTAAAGCTCCCACCAGGAAAATGTCATTTTCTCAGAAAGGAATTGGTCTATTTAAGCCACAAATGCTCCCATGAAGGTTGTGCTCCAGATAATGAGAAAATTAAATGTGTTCAAGAATTCCCAACAGCTGCCACCATAAAGCAATTGCAAAGTTTCTTAAGACTAGCCAACTACTATAGAAAGTCCATTCCCGGTTTTACTAAGACCGCAGGGTCGCTAACAAAACTCTTCCGGGGAATACAAAAATTCATTTGGACATCGGACAGTGAAGCCGCATTACAACTCTTAAAAAGGTCGCTTACCACGCCGCCAGTCTTAGCTTATCCAGACTTTAAAAAGCCCTTTGTCGTTATAACAGATGCCAGCAGTGAAGCATTGGGTGCAGTATTATCGCAAGGACCTCCCGGCCATGATAGTCCTATAGCTTACGCAAGTCGGACCCTCAACAGAACGGAACAACAATAGAGAGAGAATTGTTAGGTATAGTATGGGCCGTGAAAAATTTTAGATGTTACCTTCCTTGGAAGAAAATTTACAGTCTATACGGATCACCAGCCATTGATAGGAGTGTTCAACGTTAAAGATCCCACGTCACGCTTAATATGGTTTCACCACAAATTATCGGAGTATAATTATGAGATAAAGTTCAAACCAGGCCGAAAAAACTGCAATGCCGATGCTTTAAGCCAAATCGCTCAAGAAGGTACTACAATGTTTGTGACCACAAGGTCTCAAAGTAAAAAACAGCAAACAGAAGACTCATTAAACCCTCAATCGCAAATTCAAGAAGAAATACAAATGTTCAGGCCATACCAATATCCCTCGATAATTTTCTGGTTCTTAGCAAGAAACATGCTCGTGATCGGTAAAATCACAGATGTGTTGACAGCCAATGCAATTGAAGTGTCAAACTGGAGACACATTCACAACCTCCCGCTAGCAGATCCTACCTTCTCAATTCCAGGAGAAATCGATTTTCTTCTTGGAGCAGAAGTCTACACCGCCATTATCAGAAATGGTATAAAGAGAGGATCTGGCAACTCTCCAACAACCCAAAACACAGAATTGGCTTGGATTCTGGTCGGAGGAGTTCCAGAACCAAAATGCACGACTACGACTGTGCTATCCATCTACACCACAACAAACATTAAATCAGACAACAAATTAAAAAGAGTTTGTAAATGCACCAATACGTCAACAATATCACCAAAAGGCAGACTCCACGCTGTAACAAGGCAACGACTTCCCATAAAAATTCATAATTCACTTGAACATCAAGAGTACCAGAGAAAAAACTGGAGAGATGCTTCAAGTAAAACAGTAAAACACTATGCCTTAAGCACACTCTCCACCATTAATCCAAAGAGGAGAATACGTCAAAACTATAGCCATCTCAATCAGTATCAAATACAACTCCACCAATGCAAGCTGAACTTAATTATAGAGAGACTAAGAATCTCAGTACTATATGGCGCCACTATAGCCAAAAACCTTCTCACTCTGCACCAGTAATGAGAGAGAATATTAATTCCCTAGCGACACAAACTGAAAGAAAAGCTAAATAGAAAATAGGTACTCTCGTTCCAATGAAAGAAACCAATATCAAAATGTGTTTTAACGTACGCATCTCAAGAATATTTTAAAATCTCTGCTCTCAATATTGTTTTTAAAATCCCCACCAAAATTAACTACTATCTGGCATTACCAAATTTCAAACTTGCCGTTATATTTGAATATAATCAATTTCATAATCCGCCATAAAGTCATTCCAGTTTTGAAATTTGTCAAGTGAATATCAGTCAGTTTTAATTTCAGTTTTTTCATTTTTCTTTTATTTTTTTTTTTTTTTTTATCATAAAATGGAGGAATTACTAGAGATTTTTAATTCGGAATCACTAGATTCTATCGACGTAGGAATTACACCTACTCCTCCGGAGCTCTTATTTCCTCCGAAGAAAATAAGGCCTATCAGCCCACTACCTCCGACAACAAAAAAGGCTCGTAAAATCAAGTCGGCCATCGTCAAACCTCCACCTCACGAGATCGTGCCAGTAAAAAAGGCTATCCAGGCCGTTCGAGTCGATGCCAGTCTCACGCGAAGTGAAAAGGCTTCAAAGCGGACCCAAGCCGAATGATAAGTCTAAATTCGGGTCGAGGCCTAGAGAACATCGCCCAGAAGTTCGAGTTCACACTCAACCACGGCTGCCCGTAGCAACTCGCGACACACAAAAGAGCCTCAAGTCCAAAGCAACGCATAGCAACAACAATATAGAAGCACGGATTCCAACTCGACCACGGCTGCCAACGCCACAGAGTATGTCAAACTCACGCTATTCAGAGATAAAAACTCCAACACACTACAAATAAGCTCCTGCAGCATTACCACCACATCCTACAAAAACTACTACAACATCATTATACATGCCACAATTACACGAGCACTTTGGAGTTCAAAACTCAACTAGTATAGAGCCAACAACGAGGCCCAAACCAGTGACTGACATCACATATTCAACAAAAGGAAGCAATTCTACTTATCAAAATGGCATGCAAGAATCTCCGTCGCAGTCTAAAGGTCAACGGAGAACTATTAAGTCCAACTCCAGGGATCCAAGTCGACTTAGCTGGGCAAGTTATGCCTACTCCCATAATCATCAAACTCCTGGAAAAGCCACTGTACAATGGAGCAGCATAAAAAGGACAAAAAAGTTCTACTGTTTTCAACTCCCTGGCAACGTCATCATCAAAGTGACAAAAGGAAAGGTGTATTCCCCTTCTTTAAACAAGACACAGTAAGTTAATTTACAACACTTCTATTAAAAAAAAAAAACTTAATCTGCATATATACATAAGTAGGCCTCTCAATAATTATTATTTTTGAGGCGGGAGGATTTTCACGCCATACCAATATCCCTCGATGATTTTCTGATTCTTTCCCAATATATGCTCCTAAAAGGGTTAAACAAAGAAACCACAAAGTTTCTAGTTCTATCTGAAAACGAACAACATCCTATACACTATCCAGATCATCCATACAGTCCCATCCGATTAATGCTCAGCCAGAAGTGCTTCAAAATTAAGCCACAAATTTTCAGATGGCTCTTCTTCACGAAAGATTGTTTATCTATAAAATAAATACAAACTTTATCAAATAAAATAAGAAAATATGTACCAAGTATACCTACCGGAGTATATTTACGTTTTCGTAATGTCATTCAAAAGACATTACATCAG
>OZ005740.1:126254284-126379724 GCA_963930735.1 Dioctria linearis | reverse complement strand
GTAATAATGAATAAAAAATGTTCTCCCTTTAATCCATAATATTAGAATGACATACAACGTTCATAATAAACAAGTGAAAAAGGTAGAATTGGTCTAAGACCAATTCTTACGATACCCTATATGAATGTCCGTATGCAATTTCGTATGGGTACCCATTTGAGCAATTTTGATTTTTGCAGTGGTCTTTCGCATATATTTCTAGAACGGTTTGTCGGACAGAAAAAATGATTAAAACCAATTGTATATGATTTCATATTCTGAAGAAGTTTTTGGTACAATAAAAATGTCTTGAACTGATCGTTGTCACAGTATACATAAAAAGCCTAAATTTTTATATGGCAACACCAAGAATGGGTTGCCCGATTTAGTCCATTTTTGATATTTGGTTTGCTAGTACAAAGAAAACACCACGTACCAAATTTCAGATCTCTACGTCGACGCGTTCTCAGGAAGTGTTCAAATATATAACGGAAAACGAAATTTTTGTATGGCAACCCCACGAAGGAGTTGCCCGATTTGTCTCATTTTCGAACTTAATTTTACTTTTTTTTTTAAAGTCCGTGTACAAAATTTCAGCTCTCTAAGTATACGCGTTCTCGAGTTATCGTGCGCACGGACGGACGGCCGGACATGCAAAAATCAAAATAGCTTTTAATATTATGCGTGGGTGTCCAATCCATTTTGCTCTACCATCATTATTTCGAGGTGTTACAAACGGAATGCCAAACTTAGTATACCCTATAGATTTCATCTAGGGTATAAAAATAGCTGTAGCCTCTGATTAACTATCGTGCGCGCACTTTTTGCTCTTTGTCGGCGCCTGGCAAGGTGTTTGGCTCAATATTTTCGCCTGTCATTTTGCACACACGACCCTGAGTGTTAAATGTAACGAAAAAATTTAGTCCCAGCCCTGTATAAATGAGACGACTTCGGCACTTTTCTACGCACCTTTAACATCACCTGGCACTACTTTTCCTCCAAGCAAATCGCCTGGCAATATTATTTTCGAATTTTGAACATAATTAGCTACAATCACACCAAAAACCCAGCGCTCTATAAATTGAACACCTTCAATTGATTTTCAACCCCTTTACGTCCATATAACGCCCACCCCCACCAATGAAAAGCTGCCAGGCGCCCGAATCAATTAATAATGGTGTCAAGGCAGACTGATTAGGTGATTTTAATCGTTCTATAAATTGCTGCCCTTTTTCCGTTGGTAGCTCTCCGTCTATTAGAGTATATCTGGGATAAATGGGAAATAAATTTGCGAAAGATTTTCAACCCACATGAAAATCTTACTGCTGATGAACAATTAGTTACATATCGTGGTGCGGTGACCCTTCATATGGAATGAAAATATGGGCGCTTTGTGATGTTGGTACCAGTTATCCTTGCAAGTATATACCGGTAAAGATCGAAATTGCAGGCCTGAGCTAAATCAAGGTCAGTGTGTTGTACTTGACTTGATAAAGAGCCTAAAGGGGCGAAATATAACATGCGATATTTTTTTTACGTCAAATGAATTGGGAATTGAGCTACTACAAAGAAAGCTAACAACGGTTGGAATTTTGCACAAAAACAAAACGTGTCTGCCGCAACAGATTCTGGATACAAGACGAAGGTCACAATATTTTTCAAATTTCCTGTTTGACAATATCAATAAAACGACACTTGTGGCATGTGTTCCAAAGAAAAACTCGTGTCTTTTACTTCTTAACACACTGCATCACGAGAGGAAGATCTGTGAAGGCGAGGCCAAAAAGCCTGAAATAATAAAGTTTTATAATGAAACAAAGGGAGATGTTGTTACGGTAGGTCAACTTATACGAACGTATACTTGTAAGCGCAGAACAAATAGATTGCCTCAATCGCTATTTTACAATATATCAGCATATTATTGCTTTGTCATCTAGAAAACAGTAAACTCACAATGGAATTATACGAAGAAATGTAAACGACGCATTTTCCTTGATGACTTGGATCATCTCTACTGCAAGAAGAAATATCACGTCGATCGAGAATGCCGCAAGGTAGCGGGCCTCAACGTGTTGCTTTTGACGTCCAAAGGGAGTAAGAACCAAAAATGACGCAAAACTTGAAAAGACCACGCTGCTTTTTTTGACCAAATTTTTCTAATAGCACAAAATATTCAACGAAATGCAGCAGATGTATTCGTTTTATATGTAACAAGAATTCGCAGATAGAAATAAGTGGTAATAATTGCCAAAATTGTAAATAAAAAAGCATTGGGCAAATATGACCCATTAATACCATATACGTTTTTTTTTAAAGTATAGGATAAGCGTTAAGGTAATAAAGCAATGACTACATTCCAATTGTCCATCTTTTAAAGAAATTTTCCTATAACTATGTACATACATAGCCCGACCATATCGAAGGCTGCCAAAAAATAAATTTGACTTTGCAGAAAATCGCTTTTTAAGAAATCTTGAGTTAAATTTGATTTCTTTCTTATTTTTAATTCAAATATTAAATTTGATATTTATCGCACCCCCCCCCCCCCCCCCCAGGTAAAAGCAATCTTCCGGATAGCGGAAGGCCGGTTTCAAACCCAGGACGAGGTGGATTTTGTATCCGCTTGTAGTTATGATTTCATTTAGAATCGTTAAAAATAATAGTTCTTACAATTCTTCTACTCTCCATCCTTCACTAATGAGATAAGACACATTATGTCAAAGAAGATCCAGGTGTCTGTTTTCCCATATTTTAGTTCCCCTAAAGTGGCCATTTAGTAGGCCAACTGTTGGGTAAGGACTAATATACGAGCTGTCGGTTCCCCTCCGTGTCATTTTTCCAATTCCTTTATAAGTATACTGTGAATTGAAGGAGCATGATCCTGTGAAATTAAAATTATAATTAGCCCATAACGTCATATATTGGCATGATTCTCATAGACTATAGAAACTAGAGTTAAGAAATAGCTAAACAATTTTTATTGAATGAAAACAATTGTAAAAAGTCAAAATCACAAAATCATTACATTATAGTTAATTAAAAGAATTAAGTGTTTCGAAAAGGACTGTTGTAGTTACCATAATAATTCTACCTAAATTTAAAATTTCTTTCTTATTTCTGGAACACAGTAAAAAATCTGCTCACTTGTTGCCACAAAGCTTAGGTATTTTTCTTAAAATATGGGGATATTCCTTAAAAAATGCACAAATTGTTGCCACAAGGCTTCGGTATTTTTCCCTAAAATGTACGGAATATTCCCTACATATATTCCCTACATTTTAGGGAAAAATACCTTAGCTTTGTGGCAACAATTTGTGCATTATTTACAGTGAAGTTTCAAGATGTTATTGATAGAATTGTAATACACAGAAATGCTTTAAATGGCTTTGTTTTTAAGGCTTCGAGGATAACATACATTTGTATGTGTAAGTACTATATGGTAAATAATTATAAAAATCTTATTTATATAGCTTTCGAGTTTCACCAAGGAAAATTTTTTATTAGATACGTTAATTACAGCTTGACAACCGCCAGTAAATGTCGCACCTTTAATATCCTTTAATTTAAAATAAAATACCTTCATTCACGAATTCAGGGAAATAAATGCTCCCGCGTTCCAAGCAACCGTAAATTTAACTAATATATTATCTTAAATTCGTTTTCATCATTCTGCTTTCATTTGTAAAGTAGCAGGAGTGCGGCAAGTTTGAGGATAAAAGTCTGCTACAGAATAATTATAGTTAACTGTCGGTCGATATCTTTATAAGTCATCTGGAGTGAGTACCTACGTTGCTTGATTCAACCTATCTAAAAGTTTCAACAAACTTTTCGTGTTTTGCATAATTCATAATTTCTATCTACCATCGCAAGGACTTCTTTTGCAGGGAATGTGGATTAAAACCGTTGATAAGCGAAACTTAATTCAAATTTAATAAATTACTAAATTTAATCAAACATACACCGCGGCAACGCCATTCAGTGGCTAGGCATATAGACAAATATAGAAGCCCTCACTTTATCCACAGGCCATTAAACAATATTATTTTAAACAAATTTGCATAAATGATACTCACATCTTCGGTGCTGGGATATGGAATTATCAGTTACAAAGTGTATCTCTGTATAGTCTTGTTTCCCAATTGTAGCGTAATACAGAAGCAGAAATTGTCGAGTGGCCGTTATTGTGCAATAAGAGCTGTGTTCTTTTGTGTCCGCAGAACAGGGCAGAGCAAACGATACACAAAAGAAAGCCTCATACATTTTCATAGAAACTGCATTAAACTGATTTTAAGATAATTAACATTATGGTCCATTTTATAAATTTTAGTTTATTTATTTTCATATCTTTCAATTTGTGTACTAGTTCTTAGTTGGGCTCCAATACAGAATTTTGGCATTAGCCGCGACGAGACCAGAATATATATTATAATGTAAGGGAAATGAAAAGCAAGCTATTTAAAACAAAATTAAGAGCCACATGTTTGATTCGGCACTGTATTATCGCATTTGATTTCATTCTGTTTATAACAAAATATATCGTTATACCTATTTTCGCATTCCCCAGAAGTGAGCAATTATCCAGAAACCGGAAGATTTTTGGACAGACCGTTGTATAAAAACATGCGAATAATTCTTAAGCATTCGACGGAGAATTCCTTCCAGGCTCTTAACTCAGAAGACCGCACAAAAATGAGATCATCGTTAACTAAGAGGTAGGTACTCCAGCAGATAAGCTGCATTGAAAGTTATTGACCTTCTATAGAATAGTACTACGAGCTATGAAGTGAGGGCGTGAAACTGGAATGATTTGACACTACCAACTTTATTCCCGATTTTGACAATGAAAGCTCTACTACCGAATAGGAAATTGGATAAAATCATGAAAGACGTGAACTGATAGACTTTATCGAATCTTCTGCTTAGCGAAACTAAATGGCGTGATACACAAAGATAGGATTGTCAAAACCTCTCTACACTCTGGGGGAAACTGAACTGAAAAACGGATAGTCCTGGTGTAATCCTTATCAAAGAAGCCAGGTCTTATCGTGTTTGCTGATCCCTAGTTTCGCTAAGATACTTTATAGAGCACCCAGTTACTAAATGCATAGTACAATGAAAGGCGTTTTTAATCTCAGAGATATCGCTATATCTTGATATGTAATATAATTCTATAATCGGCACCGAAAACACTGGCAAAATGTAATTGGTAAATATAATATGTGTCCAATTAACAGTGGTAACAGTGATCTGAGAGAATATTGCAGCACCAGCAATCGTTAGTACTACGTGCCAGGCTTAGGCAACCAAATCTACTGGGTGTCACCGGATCGAAAAATTCAAACAAAGGCGCAGCCCAAGAAACATTTTTCCAATTTTGATGACTGAAAATGATGGGTTGTTTGATAATGGCTATACATATACATAAAAATAACCCAGCCATTCTACACTTTGTATGGTTAAAAAAGAATATAAAATTATACTAGAATTCTATATACTAATAGTTAAAGGAGGAAGTTACTAAAATTTTAACTAGTTTGTAATGGATGCGTTTCAACCAAAAATAATAATGCAGAACTTACTAACTTAACTAAATAAGAATGTTTAATTTATTAATAATTGGAATTGAAAATATTTAATTACAATTACCTGTGACTATTAATTGCTAATTGCAATTCCCCAAATTTAGCACCTTGTCAATAGCACAATAATTATCACCGGGACAAGACGTGAATGCAAACTCTATTTAAGTGTACTCATTCTATCAGTCAGTGAAGTGAGTAGAATCAGAAGCTCACAATAACATGAAATTCTTGTAATTGTAGATAGTTAAATACTTTAATGGTAAAGCTTACTGACAAATTTGTACGAACAATATATTTAACACAAATACAATATTCAAATGCTTTTCTTCATTGTTTCAATAAATTGATGCGCCAAGGTACAGAAAAAATTATTCGGAATTACATCGACTTCTATGCTTATGTCCCGATGTATGTTTATAGTAGCTAATCCGTTGATACGATCTTCTCCAATTGTGGAACTTAAAATTGTCTTGAGACGACACAAAGTTGATAATGAATGCTCATCTAGAGTGCCGTGTCCCAAAGCAGTCGTACTATGAAAAACTTCTTCCATAAATCAATACACACGAATTACTTTAAACAGAAAGCGAAAGCTTTATTTTGCATAACACTGACCTATCTTAATACTTTACAACTAACCCGAACCGAAACATGATACTGCGATGACAAAGTTAAGTTGCGACTGATAACTAAAAAACGGCACTCGCCAGACCAGTCATTGGTCTTTTATTGTCCCAATATTCGGAAGTAAAATTGTACTCGCAACACGGATGTAAACAAACGACAACAACCTTGTCGTTTGTTCTACTGGTTGCAGCATTTATTTTTACATCTACAGTAGCTATTCTAACTGAACTACCTGTTTCCCTACGGGGGTTGGTAGATGTGTTGTGAGCAAGTTGGCTGTTGTGAAGATGACCAGTTCAATGCCGTTGTCAATTTCTTTATCCTCTTGCTATAGCTGTATCATTTTCGACTTTCTGTTTGATTTCAGTATCGAAGGTAGAGTCGATAGCCTTCTAGCGGTTATTCTGTTTTGTTTCTTTTTCCACCGTCTCAAGTGCATGAAGACTCCTAAGATTAGTGCCAAACTGATTATACCAAAACCTCCTGTGATGGACGTGGCCCTTATATATGAATATGGTGAGGCCTAATTTGCTGTCTGCTGCTCTCCTCTTCCTCGATATCACTCTGAACTCTCTTACTGTTGACTTCTTGTGCTTTCCATGCCTGCTTAAAATTACGCGCCGCCAATAAACGTATCTCGTGCTTTTCTGGCTTTAATATATCTGTTTTCTTCGATCCTGTTTGAGGTGTCATGCTGTCCCAAGCGGGTAGCTCCGACCGTACTGGTTGCCAGAGAACTTGATTACTGCGAGATTCATTTTCAGAGGTTATCAGCAAGTCTCCCATTTGCAAATGACAGTGTTCTCTGATCGTCAGTACACCCGTTGACGTTAGTTCTCCTATTGCGGTTGGCGAGTTCCGGCAGTTCACTTCTAATTTTGTTTTTCTGGACATCACAAAAAGCCAATGATTTCTTGTCGCCATTTTGACTAAGCTGTCCCATTTGGCCACGACCTTCTCCTTGCATGCTCCTGCGTTGACATTGGAGCTGCGAAATAATTTGAGGACGCAGTTATCACCAATAGCTGTGATGACGGGACCTAGCTTAAGGCATAGAATCTGTATGTAATCTGCTAATGTTAAAAGCTGCTGACATTCATGATATTGCTGGTAGTTTAGCAAGCTATACTGTCGCTCATGGTTGTTTGCTGTAACGAATTCGGCGTCCAGATCATATATATGGTAGCCCTTCTGGTTCCATTGCTGGCGGAATTGTATACAGTTTGTACACGGCGAATAAAATTCTTTGTGTTTAGGGGATTTCTACCCTGACCAAAGTTTTCTGATATGCCTGAATAGCTTGTACCTTTGCAATCTGAATCAATAACTGGAAATCTTGGAACTTTTCGTCTAAATCAAACTCTTTAGTAACGTTTGCCATTATGTCAGACATTTCTCGTGCGTGAATTATAGCGGGGTGTAATTTTCCTGCATTCAACGACACCACAATATAGGACAGGGTCTCCTGTATATCGCTAATTTCTTTCAACTGAATTGTCATTAGCGTAATAATTTCATTGATCTCCATTCTTTGCTGCAAATTTGACAACTAATCGCTCTTATTCTGCTGAGCAGCGATGATGAATGAAATTTTGCTCCAGAGCACCTCACGTTCTGCAACAGCTTGCGCTCGTGATGCATTAAATAAGTCGAACGTTGATTTGATTAAAGTCGTCTGCTCGTTCAGAAGGTGAAAGGTCCGATTCTCCCTCCCATCGAGACCTTGAAGTCTGCTATTAATGTCATCCGAGTCGGCCTGATCCATTGTTCCAAAAAGGGTCTTAAAAAGGGACCCCACTCCATCAAAAAATGAGCGCTTCGTACGATGGGATGCTTCCCCACGCATATGATGGCTATGCTCTTCATTCTGTCGTTCAATTCTGGACAATGTAATGTATTCTTTCGGGAAAAATATCCCGGTTGAGCCCCCATAAATGTAAGCCATGTGACTAGAGGATGCCTTGACTTACACTTTAATTCTGAAAATTTTGTTTTAAAAGATTTTATTTACGGTTAAGACGAAGTTTAGGTTTTAAAATTTCTTGTTTTTTATTCGTGTCCTTCAATCCCAGCACAAGAATAATTAATTTACTTCATATCCCTACGGCCGTCCTAAGTTACATTTCTAATATAAATGGAGTAAGAACTAAATATTCTAGGTAAGTAATTATTAATTGCCCGAAACGTTTTTCTTTATTTGATTTTAATTAGTTTAGTAACTTGCTTTGGTGACTTTGTTTTGTTCCGTGGATGAAATCTCCTGGGTAATCCTCTTTTCCGTGGACGAAATCCACTGGGTAATCTCCTGACTGCTCACGAGTGTCTTCATCCCGGAATATTCTGGGAATCCTCAGTTTAGGAATATGGAATCCTCGCTGATTAGGCTCCGGATACTTTTACGTCTTCTTTTATTTTGTTATTTTGTAGTTCCCCCAATTTTACTTTTGGTTGAATTTTAATTATCTGTCCGTGTGACTTTATTTGAAGCTCCTCCAAAAAGAAAAACTGTCCAACCCGCCAAAAAATGAAAAAAAGACTCTGTCCGTCTCTCCGGGCCAATCGCAACAAAAAAATCCCCCGTCTTCTTCTTGACCCTAGCTGTCATGCGCACAAAATTTCCAATAAATTTCCCTGTATTTTATACATATTTTCCCATTTCGGACTTGGCTTTGTTTATACTGGAACATCTCGGCGAGGAGGGCGGAATCGCACTTAACGCGTTTTAACCGATGGCAAATAGGTTTAGCAATTGAATTTGTTTGGTTTTATTAAATGTGTACATTTCTATTCGGCTATTGTTCCGTAGCTCTTTTCTTTTATTGCCTTATTTAGTTATTTTTATCTTTTAGCGTTAGTTTCATTCCTAATATCAGCTATTGTCTACCTAAGGGATTTTGGATTTAGGGTTTATAATTTTCGATCAACTCGAACACAACTCGAGCATTTTTTCTAGTAAAAAAAAAAATGGTTATGTCGTAGGAGCGTACATTAAAACCCAGGTTCTTATTTCCTTAGTAGCCACTTCGCATCTGGTACCTACTCCGATGTACCGGATCCTGGTACATAATTCTCTGCTTAGGCTGCTGCAATTTTTTGCAAACTCCAACTCTTTTGTTAAATCCGGCGTTTCCAGTTTAGTTAGAATCGTCCAATGCTTGCTGTAGAAGTTCACCTTTCCCACATTCTCGAATAGTACCCCCGTTTGTGTTAGGGGTTTGATGCTGTAGTCGGCATTCTCTGCATACAGTGATGTCGCACTAACTAATATTATTACCATAAGCCTTTCCATTTTGGCTCTCCTACATCTTACATGTATTCCTTAATCTACTGGCAACCTTCCTAATATCTAAAATAAAGGCTTCTCCTAAGTTTTCTTTTTATATATTTGTCTTAATTAGTTATTTATTCTTTATTTATAAAACTCTTATTTATACTTTCCTTCTTCTTTTTTTTGTAACTCTTATCTTTGTATTTTAATAGTTTATTTCTTCTTTCTTGTTTTATCTTCCCTCTTACTGTGTCGTTAAAAAAAAATTTACCAAACCTTACCTCATTTAAGATACCCTTCTTTACCTTTTACTGCATCCGAATATCTTACCCGTTATCTGAATACTTCTGCTTACAATATGACACCTGTAAAATAACAGAGGTTAATAAGTAATCAACTAAGTAGGGTGAAGTGAAATTGATCATCCAGCAAATTTTCTTAAACGGTTGGTGTGAATCCGCTTAAGTAGTTTTCCCTGAAGAATCGTTACATTCTCCGGACTGTGTATATGTATGACCTCATAGGTTCCTTTAAAAATTGCTGATAATTTTCCTGCGCGGACTGGATCTCTGACCAAGACCTTATCGCCGACATGTAACCGCTCTGCCCTGGACTTCTTATCATAATAATTCTTTGACGTAACCTTACTCTTCTGCAGATTCTCCCTTGCCAGCTCAAATGACTTTTGCAGCTTAAAACGTAGTACTGCATGATATCTGTCGGCATTGAATAATGGTTCTGGTTGGGATTGTATGTATGGAATCCTCGATGCAAACCCGAAAAGTGTTTCCATCGGTTTGGGTTTAGTGCCTGTATGTATTGTATTGTTATACGCATGAGCCGCCGTTCTTAAATATTCGTCCCGTTCTTGTGGTTCCCGATCCACGAAATTCCTCAAATAGTTTGCCAAAGTAGAATGTTATCTCTCTACCGCGTTCGACTGAGGATGATATGCTCGTGGTTTGCAATTTTTTTACCTTTAACATCTTGCAGGGGGCTTTCATAATTTCTCCTGTGAAATTCGCCCCCTGAACGGTTACCAGTTGTTTCGGCAGCGAGTAACGACTCAGAATCTGTTCAAACAAAGCTCGGGCAACGTTATTCACCTCTTAATCTGGTATAGACACGAAGTCAACAAATCTCGTAAGATCGTACATTAATGATGGGATATATTTGTTGCCATTGTGACTTACGGGTAGAGGTCCCACCAAATCGACGTAAACCTTGTCAAACGGTTTCTCTGAAATTTCCGACACTACCATAGGCATCTTAAGGGTTCACGCGTGCTTGTTTTTCTGACATTTTACACACTGTCGAACATATCTTGCGATCACACCCTTCATCCTCCTCCAGCGGTAGAAACGATTAATTCTGTCGATCGTTTTAGTTCGTCCAAAATGTCCTCCGAACCTAGAGTCATGATAACTTTCAAGATCGCCTGTACTTCCTGCGGGTCCGAAATTAATTTTGGCTCTGGATGTTTTATCGTTCTTCCGGCAATCAACTCACACTCGCTCATCACGTCCCAGTCGTCTTCGGATTCCCGATTTTGACTTTCGTTTAATGCAATTTTCTTTAAGGCTTGGGCTCGAGTTACTGCAAAATATGGAAACTCTTTTCTTCGTCTCTACCATTAGAGATTTGGGGAATTCGTCTCAATGCATCCGCATTACAATTCTGCTTGGCAGTTTTATAAATAATCTCAAAGTCATATTCAGACAATTTCTTATGAAATCTCAACATACGGGATGTGGTATCCTTTACTTTAAAAATTCCGCGTAAAGGCTGGTGGTCGGATACAACTTTAAAATGTCTACCTAACAGGTAACATTTGTAATTCCGCACAGCCCAAACGATGGCCAACATCTCTCGTTCGGTGGTAGAATAATTCCTCTCAGCAGGATTTAGAGTATGGCTGGCATAGCTTAGCGGCTTTCCCTCTTGTTCTAAGACTGCCCCTAAGAACTCTCCACTGCTATCTGTAATTAATGTGAATTCCTTACTAAAATCAGGGTAACCCAAAACAGGTGGCGCAGTTAAAGCCTCTTTTATAATACCAAAGGATTTGTCGCATTCAGAGTTCCAATTAAATTTTACCCCATTTTCTCAGCAATTTCGTAAGGGGAGCCATGATTTTAGAAAAGTTTGGGACGAATTTTCGGTAATAGTTAGCTAGTCCCAAAAATGACTGTACTTGGCGCATAGTTCGTGGTCTTGAAAAATCACGAACTACTTTAACTAACCGTTCGTCCGGCCTTACTCCCTTTTCTAAGCACACATGGCCTAAGTACACAACTTCCTTCTTCAAAAATTGGCATTTCGAAGGCTGAAGTTTTAAATTGTGTTCCTTAAAACGCTGGAATACCTTCCGTAGCTTCTCGTGGTGTTCATCCTTTTTTTTTTGCAAAGATGACCTTTTTTTTGCAAAGATGACCACATCATCTAGATAAACGAAGCATTTTATTCCTTGAAGCCCTGTCAAAATCCCATTCAATTACGACGAAAAGAATGGGGGAGCAGTTTTTAGTCCAAATGACAATCGCTTATACTGAATGTGATTGAAATCTGTACTGAATGCTGTTTTCTCCCTATTTGCTGGATCAATTAGTACTTGGTGGTACCCGTTAGCTAGATCTAACGTGGAGAAGTACCTGGAGTGACCCAATCTCTCCAATATATCTTCTATTCGTGGGAGAGGATATGCGTAAGGGATGCGCACTTTGTTCAGTACGCGAAAGTCTACGCACAGTCTAAACATCCGATTACCATCTTCATCCATTCCCTTTTTAGGGATAAGTAGAACTGGAAAATTGAATGGACTTTTACTGGGTTCTGTAATATCTTCTGCCAGAAGCTTTGCTAGCTGTTTCTGGCGTTCTTCCCTGTGAGCTTCTGGCATCCTGTACTGGTTTTTATGTATTGGACCTGCGTTAGCCTTAAGTGACAATTTGCCATGTGTGACTCACCCCACATTTCCTGAGGCCACTTTAAGGATGCTTCTGTTTTAACACTTTTAACCCTTTGTACAGTTCCCATCCGAGGGGCTATTGGCAAAGTGCTTCCTTCACATCCGGCTAACTGTGGCTCTATACTCGTGTGATTTACCTGCATCATTTCTTCTATCTTGGTGTTCCACTTATCTAATTCAGTCTCGTTTTCAGCTGAATTCGTATTCTCTTTTTTACTACTGCTAATCACCCTACCTACGTACCTGTTTATAGTATCCACAGCTCCATTTGCTTTACTCACATTATCTTTCAATGCTGACATCCTCTCTTGAATCCTATGTTTTACCTCCTCAGCTGAGGTGACTAAGACTTTGTTAGTGCTCGGTATACTTGTGCATTTTTCCGTACCCTTCTTCAAGACGATTGTCTCGACACGTTCATTTCCTGTTATGTTTCGGAAGAGTGCATTTTGTTTCACAGGTCTTGGCTCGCCTTGTTTATCCATCTTTTCATCTATACAATCGATGATGGCCTTACCTTTAAGTATCCCATCGGTTGGTATTGAGTCCATGTCTTCAATCATGTGGAATTCACAGGACCGAATGACTGAACCGATGCGTAAATGGGCCTAGCAAGTTCCAATCGAGCTGTTTTGAGCTCCAAATAATCCCCCTATTATTATTCTTTGTTGAGTCTGTATGGGTGTAGTTTTTTTTATTCGACTTATCTTAATTATGCAACAAGTCTCTCCAGTATCCACAAGTAATCTTAATCTATCTTCCACTCCTATGTCTGATCCTACTGTAATTACTGTAATTTAGTTAGAATCGTCCAATGCTTGCTGTAGAAGTTCACCTTTCCCACATTTTCGAATAGTACCCCCGTTTGTGTTAGGGGTTTGATGCTGTAGTCGGCATTCTCTGCATACAGTGATGTCGCACTAACTAATATTATTACCATAAGCCTTTCCATTTTGTCTCTCCTACATCTTACATGTATTCCTTAATCTACTGGCAACCTTCCTAATATCTAAAATAAAAGCTTCTCCTATTTTTTCTTTTTATTTATTTGTCTTAATTAGTTAATTATTCTTTATTTATAAATCTCTTATTTATACTTTCCTTCTTCTTTTTTTTTTGTAACTCGTATCTTTGTATTTTAATAGTTTATTTCTTCTTTCTTGTTTTATCTTCCCTCTTACTGTGTCGTTAAAAAAAAATTTACCAAACCTTACCTCATTTAAGATACCCTTCTTTACCTTTTACTGCATCCGAATATCTTACCCGTTATCTGAATAATTCTGCTTACAATATGACACCTGTAAAATAACAGAGGTTAATAAGTAATCAACTAAGTAGGGTGAAGTGAAATTGATCATCCAGCAAATTTTCTTAAACGGTTGGTGTGAATCCGCTTAAGTTGTTTTCCCTGAAGAATCGTTACATTCTCCGGACTGTGTATATGTATGACCTCATAGGGTCCTTTAAAAATTGCTGATAATTTTCCCGTTCTTGTGGTTCCCGATCCACGAAATTCCTCAAATAGTTTGCCAAAGTAGAATGTTGTCTCTCTACCGCATTCGACTGAGGATGATATGCTCGTGGTTTGCAATTTTTTTACCTTTAACATCTTGCAGGGGGCTTTCATAATTTCTCCTGTGAAATTCGCCCCCTGAACGGTTACCAGTTGTTTCGGCAGCAAGTAACGACTCAGAATCTGTTAAAACAAAGCTCGGGCAACGTTATTCACCTCTTAATCTGGTATAGACACGAAGTCAACAAATCTCGTAAGATCGTACATTAATGATGGGATATATTTGTTGCCATTGTGACTTACGGGTAGAGGTCCCACCAAATCGACGTAAACCTTGTCAAACGGTTTCTCTGAAATTTCCGACACTACCATAGGCATCTTAAGGGTTCACGCGTGCTTGTTTTTCTGACATTTTACACACTGTCGAACATATCTTGCGATCTCACCCTTCATCCTCCTCCAGCGGTAGAAACGATTAATTCTGTCGATCGTTTTAGTTCGTCCAAAATGTCCTCTCGAACCTAGAGTCATGATAACTTTCAAGATCATCTGTACTTCCTGCGGGTCCGAAATTAATTTTGGCTCTGGCTGTTTTATCGTTCTTCCGGCAATCAACTCACACTCACTCATCACGTCCCAGTCGTCTTCGGATTCCCGATTTTGACTTTCGTTTAATGCAATTTTCTTTAAGGCTTGGGCTCGAGTTACTGCAAAATATGGAAACTCTTTTCTTCGTCTCTACCATTAGAGATTTGGGAATTCGTCTCAATGCATCCGCATTACTATTCTGCTTGCCAGTTTTATAAATAATCTCAAAGTCATATTCAGACAATTTCTTATGAAATCTCAACATACGGGATGTGGTATCCTTTACTTTAAAAATTCCGCGTAAAGGCTGGTGGTCGGATACAACTTTAAAATGTCTACCTAACAGGTAACATTTGTAATTTCCGCACAGCCCAAACGATGGCCTACATCTCTCGTTCGGTGGTAGAATAGTTCCTCTCAGCAGGATTTAGAGTACGGCTGGCATAGACTTAGCGGCTTTCCCTCTTGTTCTAAGACTGCCCCTAAGAAACTCTCCACTGCTATCTGTAATTAATGTGAATTCCTTACTAAAATCAGGGTAACCCAAAACAGGTGGCGCAGTTAAAGCCTCTTTTATAATACCAAAGGATTTGTCGCATTCAGAGTTCCAATTAAATTTTACCCCATTTTCTCTCAGCAATTTCGTAAGGGGAGCCATGATTTTAGAAAAGTTTGGGACGAATTTTCGGTAATAGTTAGCTAGTCCCAAAAATGACTGTACTTGGGCGCATAGTTCGTGGTCTTGAAAAATCACGAACTACTTTAACTAACCGTTCGTCCGGCCTTACTCCCTTTTCTAAGCACACATGGCCTAAGTTACACAACTTCCTTCTTCAAAAATTGGCATTTCGAAGGCTGAAGTTTTAAATTGTGTTCCCTAAAACGCTGGAATACCTTCCGTAGCTTCTCGTGGTGTTCATCCCTTTTTTTTGGGAAAGATGACCTTTTTTTTTTGCAAAGTTTGACCACATCATCTAGATAAACGAAGCATTTTATTCCTTGAAGCCCTGTCAAAATTCCATTCAATTACGACGAAAAGAATGGAGGAGGCAGTTTTTAGTCCAAATGACAATCGCTTATACTGAAAGTGATTGAAATCTGTACTGAATGCTGTTTTCTCCCTATTTGCTGGATCAATTAGTACTTGGTGGTACCCGTTAGCTAGATCTAACGTGGAGAAGTACCTGGAACGACCCAATCTCTCCAATATATCTTCTATTCGTGGGAGAGGATATGCGTAAGGGATGCGCACTTTGTTCAGTACGCGAAAGTCTACGCACAGTCTAAACTTCCGATTACCATCTTCATCCATTCCCTTTTTAGGGATAAGTAGAACTGGAAAATTGAATGGACTTTTACTGGGTTCTGTAATATCTTCTGCCAGAAGCTTGGCTAGCTGTTTCTGGCGTTCTTCCCTGTGAGCTTCTGGCATCCTGTACTGGTTTTTATGTATTGGACCTGCGTTAGCCTTAAGTGACAATTTGCTATGTGTGACTCACCCCTTATTTCCTGAGGCCACTTTAAGGATGCTTCTGTTTTAACACTTTTAACCCTTTGTTCAGTTCCCATGCGAGGGGCTATTGGCAAAGTGCTTCCTTCACATCCGGCTAACCTGTGGCTCTATACTTGTGTGATTTACCTGCATCATTTCTTCTATCTTGGTGTTCCACTTATCTTATTCAGTCTCGTTTTCAGCTGGATTCGTATTCTCTTTTTTACTACTACTATTCACCCTACCTAGGTACCTGTTTATACTATCCACAGCTCCATTTGCTTTACTCACAATATCTTTCAATGCTGACATCCTCTCTTGAATCCTTTTTTTTACCTTCCTCAGCTGAGGTGACTAAGACTTTGTTAATTGCTCGGTATACTTGTGCTTTTTTCCGTACCCTTCTTCAAGACGCTTGTCTCGACACGTTCATTTCCTGTTATGTTTCGGAAGAGTGCATTTTGTTTTACAGGTCTTGCCTCGCCTTGTATTGCCATCTTTTCATCTATACAATCGATGATGGCCTTACCTTTAAGAATGTCTTCTCCCAGTATCCCATCGGTTCGTATTGAGTCGATGTCTTCAATCATGTAGAATTCACAGGACCGAATGACTGAACCGATGCGTAAATGGGCCTAGCAAGTTCCAATCGAGCTGTTTTGAGCTCCAAATAATCCCCCTATTATTATTCTTTGTTGGGTCTGTATGGGTGTATTTTTTTTTTATTCGACTTATCTTAATTATGCAACAAGTCGCTCCAGTATCCACAAGTAATCTTAATCTATCTTTCCACTCCTATGTCTGATCCTACTGTAATTATGTTATTATTTAACGGGGTTAATTCTAGTGTAATAAAGGGAAACCGTTATTTGAGTTTTCAAAAATTCTGATTTTGTGAATGGAAGGCAGCTGTGGATGAGTTCCCCAGCTGCCGCTCTCCGTTTCCAAACTGCCGCTCTTCGTTTCACAACTGCCGAATGTTTTGTTCTGCTAAGTACTTCCGCAGACACTTTTCAGTGAAGTGATCGCAAGTTCGGCAAAACTGGCAGTATAAAACTTCCGTTTCCTCTCGAGATTCATTTTTTCTGCTTGTGGCTACATTCGCGAATCTCACTTTCTGCTTCCTACATTTCATCGCTACGTGACCATAGTATTGGCATCTGGTACAGAGTGGAAGCTGTCGTTCCCACGCCACATTCCTTTGCGAAGTGTCCCTCCTTTCCACATCTAAAGCATTGCTTAGAACTTCGGTGACTGAGATGGCCTCCCTGGATCTTTTTTGGCCATCCTGGGCTCCCATGTATTCTGAGGGATTCCGCTGTTACTTTTAAACATCTCCCCTACTCCTGATGGCCGAAGTTGAAGACGTTCTGCATCCTGCTCGAAGTAAGTCGCTGCCTCACGCACTGCCACCAGAGACTCGAACTTCCTTCCCGTCAGATGTACCTGAGTGGCATGATTAAGCACACCACCCTTGAAGGTTGCCACTGCATCAGACTCTAACTCCGCTATTAGTCCTCCGTCTTTGTCCGGGTACTTTGCTGATACGGCTGTCTTGATCTGGCTCAATAGTTCCTTCAATCGTCCGCAAATTCTCGGATGTCTTCACCTGATCTTTGTATGCAGGCCACCATCTCCGTTCACAATTCACTAAATGACTTCTTCGGTATATAAGCTGTTTTGATTATCAATTGTAGAGCTTCAAAATCTTTTGGTTTCCTCTGAACATACCAGATAGTAAGCAACATCCGTCAACCGATACTTCACACATTTCATAAAAATGTTTTGCTCCTCAGGATTCAGTCGGTCGTAAAAATCCTTGCCGCAGCTTAAGAATCTGTACACCTCTTTCACCAGTTTTGGAGATCGATCTCCGGAAAACGTGGGTACGTACTTGACGACCATATCCATTAATTTATCGTGTATATCCACCATTTTTATGTGATCTTCATTTGATTTTCCACTTTCTTTATGTCTGATTTCCTTATTTTCCTTTACGTTAATTACACTGCCGCGTGCGATCGAATTTAGTTTTGGGTCCGACTGATGCTCCCAAAATACTAATCTTCTTGGTGACCACTTTCTGCTGTTTCCTTGGTTGCTACTGCCCTTGGTGGTTGACTGACGTTCCTGCAATTCTATCGGCAATTCCCGTTCGAGTTCGCCCCCAGTCTGCTCTGCTTCCTTCAATTGAACGTTTAAGGTATCTACCTTCTTGACCGGAGCTTTAATTTCCTCGCGGTTATCCTCTAGTGCCTTTTCTATTGTCCCTTCCTCTTTTTGAATAATGTCGAAAGTTATAGTCACCAAAAGATCCACAACTTCTCCTTTCGTGCTTGTTTGAGTGGCTGTTTCTAGTTCCAGTAGAATATTCTTGAGATTTCCACTCGCCACTACGTTTTTTAAATTCTCCTGTTAAATGTTCTTTTATATATTGCCGTCTCTCTCATAATACTGAAGCTTTTTTTGGCACTATTTCAATTCTTCTGATTTACTTTCCAGTTCCTGCTCCTGACTGGAATTGCAATAATTGCTTCCTGGTCAATACATTAGACCTCCCCACTGAAATAGATGTTTCTTGAACCCTATCGATATCTACTATTGCAAACGCGAGGAACTTTAACACATTTGACCAACGGAAAATCATTACATCACAAAACATAAATGCCCACATGTAGAATTTTTCAGAAAAAGTTGAGAAAACGTAATATTAGTACGACAATCAATGTAAGTGACAAAACTGAAGTTTACCCTTTAAAATATGTGAAGATAATCCCCTGCCAAACAGGACGCGAGTTTAGGGGAAGAGTTAAAGATGATTTCAATATAAGTAACACAATACACAATACATTTAGGAGAACACAAACACTGTTCAAATGAAACGTCTTAAAATTATTACTTCATTATAATATTCACGAAATTTATATATCATACGCCTCTCATAAAAAATTTACCTTGAAATAAAACAATTGCTACTTTTTCTTACTATTTTAACTCTCGTTTCTTTTTCTTTAAAACTCTATGTATACACAGGACAGCTCATTTTTTCACAATTTCCTCTTAAGAGCATACTATCAATAAGCAGTCGTACTATGAAAAACTTCTTCCATAATTCAATACACACGAATTACTTTAAACAGAAAGCTTTATTTTGCATAACACTGACCTATCTTAATACTTTTCAACTAACCCGAACCGAAACATGATACTGCGACGACAAAGTTAACTTGCGACTGATAACTAAAAAACGGCACTCGACAGACCAGCCATTGGTCTTTTATTGTCCCAACATTCGGAAGTAAAATTGTACTCACAACGCGGATGTAAACAAACGACAATGATTATTTCTCTGTGATGCCTTTGGCTGCTGGAAGAATCTTCCGTATATTGGGCCATAACAGATTTGTAGCCACAGATAACAATGACATAATTTTTAAACATTTGTGGACATTTGGGAATACATACTTGCTGTAGATATCAAGACCTTTGAGAGAATTGTTAATGGTTTTATCTGTAATTCGGCACCGTCAGATCGTGACTTCATTGACTTCTTCATCCATACTTCGTATAAAAGTAAAAATTTCGAAGAATTGTCCACACCTTTTCTCATGTAAAGTTTTCACTTACCGGAAAAAGATATGAGAAGTTTGACAAAACATTGCGATGTTTCAAAAAGTGGTTCTCTAGATGAGTAATGAACAGGTCAACGCATGTTTTGACGATCTGTAGCGGCTTATGCCACTCGTTGTAATTATTCTGCTTTATTTTTTAGATGCTCGCTTATCAGATTATTTCATTAATAATGTGTTACGTATTCGGAATTGTTTTCAGAGTAGCTTTTCATATAGTTTGTGAAAATATTTTTTATATGACAGTCTAGATTTTGTGTTGTGAGCAAAAGGCGTAAAAAAGAATTCTAACTGTTAATTTCAAAAGTGTTAATATCCCATTAAAATATAAAAAAGTTATGTAAAAATAAAGAAATAAAAGTTCTATTCAAATAACATTAAATTACTAAAAAAATTTTCCAATCCAGAAATGAGATACAGTTTATAAAGTGGTATCTTTGGACAACCTTCTGGCACCCTTTAGATCGACATATGATAATAATCGTCAATTGTCATTGCATTGCACCCTTTAGTTTGATCATATGCAAACCTCGGTTGGCAAATATTTAGTTTTCATTTTTTAAAAATCGTCCTGAAACTCTTTGTTGCTTCCTTTCCTCTATACTCAAGTTCCACCTTTGCAGCAGTCGAGTCGGGATTTTTTATTTGCAAAACTCAACTCAACGATACAGCCAAAGAGTGTACTGAATGAACAACCATAATCGATACATGAAAATTTCCAGAGCAGCAATTGTTATGGCCCATTATAAGGAAGATTCTTCCAGCATCCAATTGCTAAACAGTAACCTCGCATGGTATTGTTCTGCCATTGTCGGTTATTTCGCTGATTAGCTGAACAGCTGGCTATGATGAGCGCTTAATGGGGCAATCGACGATTACGATAACATTTAACCTCGCATCGTAATTGCTTACTACTTAGCAACTCAGGTGCTGCAACCAGTAGAACAAACGGCAAGGTTGTTGTCGTTTACTTACATCCGCGTTATTAGCAAAGAAAGCTTAATTCCGAGTATGTTTTCATGAAAGACCAATGACTGGTCTGTCGAGTGCCTGTAATATTCTAGCCGTTTTTTTGTTATCAGTCACATCGTATCTGTTGGTTTTATGGTAACAAGTTTCGGTTCGGAGTACTTAACGTATTATTAAGATAGGTCAGTTTGTTTTCGCTTAATAAAGAATTATGTTTTAAAGTAATTTGAGCGCTGTTATTATTTGAAGAATGTTTACCGTGATTAATGAATTGCTTCTTATTTATTTGACGGTTTTGCGAATTTTCTTAATTGATTGCTTTTGGTACATGACATTTTGGCGCAGCCGATGAAAACAAAGGAATGGTGTTTTTTAAAATTGATTTTTTTTTTATTTTGAGGTTGTAATGCTTTTTAGCTGCCCCATTATTTTTATTTATAGGAGTTATGCTTTTTAGCTGCTCCATGTTTTTTTTATTTTTGGGGAGTTATGCCTTTTTGCTGCTCCCTTTTTTATTTTTGGGGAGATATGTTTTCAGCTGCTCCATTTTTAGGAACGTTTCCCCCTACACATAAGAAAATTAAACGCAGGCTATTGGCTAGCATGGCCAATAAACAAAAAGATCATGTAGTGCCAGTGTGTCGGTCAAGCATCATACATATTGCGCATTGTATTTTCTATATATGAGCAAAGCGAGCGAAAATAGGAAATAACGAAAAACAATATACAGGGCCCAATTTGTAGGGCAAACATTAGGCACATTTCGAATATTTCTCCACATATAGTTAAAACAAGCATACACTGGCTGTATGGTAAGTCGGGGACAGCCCAGTGTTGTGTATACACACATAAAGGCAAAGACAGTCCCATCTAGCATGGTAATCATGGTTAAAAACTTGGTTGGCTTATCAGAAAAATACGCGAAGAAAACAGGGTCAGCAGTTCCTTCACATATTTTTCCCACAAATATTACGCTAAAAAATTCACGATAAGAAAGTCGCGCAGCACAAATACATTACATGTATACGAGCGCCGCGATTTTCAAACGATGGAACGGTGGCTGATGTTTATTAAAGGATAGAATTACATTTACAAGTCCAGAACGAATGAAAATTTTTCTGAGGGTAGACATGCAAACGATGCATTTTCTACCCTGAACGATGGAGTTCGTTTTTAAAATCTGAGCAGCGCGACCAAATCTGCGGTCGTATTTAGAGAAAAAATAGATAAAAGAATGTTAAAAAAGACAGATGGTTACGAGTCGGGAAATTAAATAAGTTTACAAAAGAAAAGAGATAATTGAAAAGGTGAAGTTAAACGAATAAACCAGGAAATGTGAAAAGAAACCCTAATTGTGGTAGAGTAATATTATATATTATTAAGTTGAAAGTGTTTTACAAGTTGAAAGTGTTTATAAAATAAAATACACAAAAGAGGATTAACCGACACAGCTTTTTTGGATTAGAAAGTCCCTGTCCCAGATCGCACTCGGTAAGAGCGGAAATATAATATAACACCAGTGCCACTACATGACCAAAATCGGTATGTTCAGGGGCTTTTTCTACGTAAACAGTGTAGTGCTTTGTCGCATTATGGTAAAGCCTTAGTTTTCAAGAGAATGCAGCGCAATTGCAATTGCGCCACCGCATTCTGTTGGAAACCCAAGACTTTAGAAGGGACAAATGTTGTGTTGATAATAATTCTGATGGATTTATTATCAGTTGGTCGAAATGGAGCAAGTCAAGTCATTGTTAAGGTGAGTATACATAGATACAAGCATCTGGAAGCGGCACTTGAATAGCCACGTTTTCGACTTGTATATACAATTAGTCACAAAAGTATCCGCCCATCTGATCTTCCGAAAAACTACATGAAATTTATAAGATTGTTCATTTGCTAATAATTTAAAAAATATACATTTATAGTCTCCAACATGTGTACTATGTCTTCTCCCATTCAAAAACAATATAATATAATAAATAAATTAAAGAGAAAAACTAACAATGATGATTCAACTCACAAAACAAAGACAAAAAAGTATCCGCTCATGAAGTGATCATGTACGAAAGTTGTTACACTATGGCGTTTCTAGCGCACTGTTTTAGCTTCCAAGATTTCGGCACAGATGGCGCTACCGTCGCTAGGTGGGTTGCGCCCATACTAAATGTAGGTTTGTGTTTTGGCTGTATTGGGTTGTGCCTTGGGTGCACCATTGAGTCTAGACTGCGCCCTAGCGGGATTAATCGGTACTTCCAGCATGCTCTGGTATGTATCATTTGGTCTTGACTCCTCCGGTACTACCGTTTTCTTAGATACATATGTGGTGCACCTAAATGTAGGCTTTTTATTATGATTTTTCTTGAGCGCCTAAATGTAGACTTTTGGTTTTGAACTAATAATTAGTGTTAATAGTAGGAAATTGTTGTTCATGCCAGGTTGAAATAAAAAGTGCTGCATCTGGTTTTCATTGTTTAAAATTCCCAGTTCTTTAGTGATAAATTCGTTGAGGTTTGTTTTGAATCCTTGGATGTCTACGAGGACAGCCATCTTCTTAATTTAACTTTCTAACTTCACTTGTCAGCGGACTGTATTCCACTATTTGATCGTGTAGAAGCTGTTGTATTAGGCCGGTATATTTTCAGATGTCTTGAATTCTAGCCTTATGTCAGCAGGTCCAGTTTTTTATTGTTTAATTTTGATGTAAGCAATCAATGACAGCGATCGGAGCATCGGTTTTGAACTTCTCCCATGTGAGGAACGGCTGATACTGATGACCATAGTATGATTCTGTAAACTTTATATACATCTCATACAGCAATGCGTATCTATTCAAATCAAATTTCAAATTCAAATCATCATAGGGTTATGATTCTGAGTTCAAATGAACTGTAACATCAGTGAGTTTGCAGTGATCAAACTTGCTTGCATCTTTGGTTTTATCGTTCCTTCGATCCGTTTGTACTGCTGAGATGATAAATCAAGGTTTCTCCAGTTGAGTGGAAGTCTTAACTGACCAGGTTTGATGCGTGGATTCCGGTAGTATTGGATACTCATATATGTCCCAGCTGCGGAATGGTATTTGTATCGGGCGACCTCTCCCGATAATTGTAAATAGTTGCGGATTTTCATCATCGGATACTGTAACATGCGGAACGCTCCTTTGAAGTTTGGTAATTTCAATTTTCACCACATCTGTGGGTGATATAATGGTATTATCATCTGTCCTGCTCCGGATCAATATGAGTTCATGTTTGGAATTTATCAGAATTTTCTTGTAATCTTCAGCGAATCCCAATAAATATTTCAGAGGTACACAATAGTTAAACAGTCCATTGTTTGGTATAACGGATGAAACTGGTGACCAACTGCCGTTGAGTAGTATCATGCTTACATTTGCATTTAGCGATACGTAGTTTTTTTAATATTGTCGCAATCCCAAGATTTCTTGTACGATCGGTTTCCACTGCATTCAATTCATAGCGTATTTCCTCAAAAAGAATTGGTAGAGCGTTGTTAGCTAATTTTGCGGTTGCTGAAACGGTTCCATCCAGCTTTGTTAGCGGCCCCTCAATGTAAAAAAAACTCGTGCTGGGTAGAAGATTCAAGTCCTGATATTGTACAGAGATACGGATTTCATCGCTGTTTTTAAATGATCTTAGAAATGGCGAATAGGAGTGATGCTCAAATATAGTAACACTGTTATCAAAGCGAGCGTCTGGTGCAATATCTAGTATTCTTTTATTCATTGTTTCAGCGTTAAGCCTATCGATTGTAAATATGCTGTATTTGCAGGTGTTAATGTAGGTCTTGACCGCTTCAAGGTTGTCCGCTGACTAATGATCTTGTCTGCTCCGAACTCGTATTTATCATTATTGTATATTAACACGCTGTGGCTTCAAATGTAACCTGATGGTTATAGTCTCTCCTCTGAAGTTGTTTAAGTCACCATCTTGGTCAAGGAGCTTCAATGTTAGAGAACTTATACGTTTGGTGTTCACAGGCAAATAGATTATATTTGTGCGAACCTCCACTATTTTATACCCAGGCCCCACGTTCGGTGAAAACTCGTGGAGGATGTGTACTTGTGTGCTGTTGAAGAATGATCCTGATATAATATTACATTTGATGCGTATAGTATTTACTTTAATGATGGTTACTGGCAACTCTGATGTATGCACTATATTAGCAGTTAAGTTTCTTTTACTGAATCCAAGCAGAGGAGCTTTGGATCTCTGTTTTTAAAATGTATTTCTTCAGTTGCCTTAACTTCACTCTTCAATGTATTATTGTTAGCCTTTATTGCAACCTTAATCCTTTTCCCTTCTTTATCCAAGTATCCTTGTACATATTTTGCTATATCATCAATCTCGTAGGATCCAACAGGTATCTCAACAACCTCATTCCCTACATGAATCAGATTATTGCTCAGATCAATATTTGGTATAGAGTTGTATGTTTGAAAATCAATTAATCCACAAACATAATCCGTTGCTAGCACCAGCGGAGGAAAGTACTCAGCAGTGAGTAGAGATAAATTTCCCGTGAGAGTAAGTGTTACTGACATGGCAGTTGATAACGAACTGTCACAATTTCAATATAGATACATTTATTTATAGTAGATAATAATTAATGGCTATAACAATTATATAAAAACTCTAAACATAAGTGACCACAAATTACTGCATCATAGTTCTGATAAGAACTTTAGTTGTACGTAATATTAATACCATAGTAGTTTATGAGATCCCTAGGTGGTTGGAGATTGCCAAAGCTATCAAAGTATTCGATGTTATCACCTTTCTTGTAGTATGCTACCCAGTGTGTACCTGCTCCAGTTGAGATGTCCAAGTTAACAATACCGCATTCGCGCTTCCATGGCTTTTTAGGTAGATTATCACGCATAAATACTCCTCTGAAGTGCAGCAAGTGTGTGGTATACTTGTGAAGATCCAGCGGTCGTTTAAGTAGCGTCTTTAATAGTTGTTTGGTTGAGGTTGTAGATAGAGTCCAAGTCCTTTTCTGGACGTCTTCAAGAACATCCCGTTTCCATCTTTACCAACCGCTATATTTTCCCATTGCTTGGTTATGACGTTTGCTTTCATCCAATTTTGCCTTTGCCGCACTGGTATAATTTACTCCTTTAGCTATGCCTGCTGCACCTCCCGATAGTGCTCCTAATGCTGAAAGCCCAGCAAACAACGGGATGAGGAACGGAAGTGCCCCCGCCAACCTTTGGTACAGGTATCTTTTGTGGAGTTTTAATTGATTTCTTCTTTCTTTTTACAATATTTTTAGCTGCACTAAGAGCTATTTGTGTAGCTTCCATCAAGTCTTTTGGTTTTTTGATTGTTAAAATCTTACGTGCATTTCGTACTGCTTCTCGGAATGTGGGTTGGCGTTTATTTTTAGCCTTAAGACCCATACCTAGCTTAATTTTAGCCTTCATTGCGTTTGTGATAAGCCAGGCACTGGCACGTTCACTCAAATTTGCATCCGTAGATTTAGCACGCTGCCAGGCTTTTCAGCTAATATTTTATCAGCTATATGTCGATCACTTGTATCTTTATGTCGCGAGTATGCTATATCATGTTCCTTGCAGGCTGCGCCCAGTGGATTAATGCCTGGAACTCCTCTCGCCAATCTTTTTTGTAACTTTGTTCTTGGTCCACAGTACTCGTATCCCGGTAGATGTAATTCTACAGGTAATTTGTTGATGACTGAATTTAATAGTCCTCTACCCCCTTTCAAAGATTTTCTGAAGCGTTTCGATTTGTGATCCGACATCTTATAAGGTTCCGATGATACTGTTGAAATGTAATATAAACAGGTGTACTTATGGGAATCCCGTTAGTCTTCAATATGCGGGTCATTAAACAACAACAAGCTTTTCCTATTCGAAATGCTGATGTAGCTGTTACGAAGATTAAAAAGAAGCATGGGCCCCAATTGCCTAATAGTATATGGAGCATTATTGTTGGACCATCGCATTGTGGAAAAACTAATGTTATGATAAGTTTGCTGGAACATCCCAATGGTCTGAGATATGAAAATATTTACATATATTCAAAATCTCTGCATCAACCAAAGTATGAATACTTGAAGCGAGTGATGACTCCAATATCAGGATGGGGGTATTATACATTCTCAAACAACTGCGACGTTCTAGCACCAGATGAAGCCAAATCACATTCAGTGTTTATTTTCGATGATGTAGCATGTGAAAAGCAAGATAATGTGCGATCCTATTTTTGCATGGATCGCCACGAAGATATAGACAGCTTATATCTCTGTCAAACATACATATACGCATATACCAAAGCACTTAATACGTGACAATGCTAATTTAGTTATCTTATTCAAGCAAGATGACTTGAATTTGAAACATATCTATAATGATCATGTGAATACAGACATGAAGTTTAATAAATTTCGAAGAGCCTGTGCTGAGTGTTGGAAGGATGAATATGGTTTCTTGATGATTGATAAGGATAGCTCATTAAACAAGGGGCGCTATTGTAAAGGATTTGATACCTCATTGTACTATAAAAGGATGAAACATGCGAAATATTTATAAGTCGAAGTTGTAACTCAGCCGAAAGCACACCGAATCCTGTGGACCTGATGAGTAAATTAAAGCTGTTCACCTGTTACCAGACCTGTTTAAAAGCTGTTAATCTGTTATCAGAGCTGTTTGAAAAGCTGTTAAGCTGTTATCAGAGCTGTTTGGAAAGCTATTAGACTGTTATCAGAGCTGTTTTAAAAGCTGTTAAGCTGTTATCAGAGCTGTTTGAAAAGCTGTTAAGCTGTTTGGAAAGCTGTTTACCTATTATCAGAGCTGCTTGAGAAGCCGTTATTCAGTTAATATTGAAGATGAATGAAAATCTATTAAAAGAAATCATCAAGACAAGGAATGCACTGCGAAGGAAATTTAAAGCTCTAAAGATGGGAAGGATTGAAGCAGAAGCTCAGCTTGAAGAAACTTTCTAGCCAATCACCAAACACTTAAAAGAGTTTGTTACCAGAGTCAAAAACGAGCCACTAGTCAAATTGGAGTCAAGAGAAGAAAAAGAAGACAATGAAATTGTGGAAACCTTTTACTCCTCCAAAACGAAAATATGTGAAAATGGAGGCTAGTAGCACACCTATAAATTATGGAGATTATTCCTTAACACCTGAAGAAGAATTCGGAACGCCTAAACATTCAAGAACATTGACAGGAAGGTGTCCTGTCACCTCCCCGATACGTCTGGATACATAGTTTCAAACTATTTAAAGCTATTTACTGATAATAGCCCTAAAATTGATCCAACCTATGGAGTTTATTATGATGACAACGCGTGGAGAATCGGTAATTCAACATTTGATGATGATGATGTAGGAAATATTGTTATCAAGGGGAAGAGCTATAAAACGACTTTCAGGTTATTTGAACTGCTATTTATGAAAGATCCTGTAAAAAGTCTATATACTAAAGACGATTTAACTAATTATGGATCTATTTTGAGAGATAGCAATGCATATAAACGTGACTATGCTGAAGATGGACAAATAAAAGGTACTAGAGCGGCTAAGTATAAAGCTATAATCAGTAAACTTATACAGCATAAAGGCATGGGACTAATGCGTCTGCCTAAAGAAAACATTGATCACATTTACTGGGATGATCCAAGTGAATTAGTGGATAGACTGCGCCTTCTAATGGCAGGCTGGAAACACCAGTCACAATAATGAAATTGTATCTATCCTGGAGGAGTTGCGAGAAGCAGATATTATAGTTTAAATACTACTCCATTACCATACTTCTTCACAATCTACAGATGAGCGTTGACAAGTTTGGACGTTTCTCTAAGCGAGGATATCTTGGGAAAGCAGGTGAGTGTGGGCCAACAGGAGCTCAGGGGCGAGCCGGTAAACAAGGAACTCAAGGACCAGATAGAAAACAAGGAGCTCAGGGTCCAGCTGGTGAACAAGGGGAGCGGGGTATTGGATTTAATTTAACGATAAACGGCGACTACGATCTAAACTCAAAGTGTATAAAACGACTTGGTGAACCCCTTGAAAATGATGATGCTACTACCAAAGACTATGTTGACAACAAAATTAAAATAACTGTTGAAGCAATAAAAAGAACTATTAATATAGAGGTGACAAATTTAACGCTATATATCAATGATGAAATCGCGAAGATTGAAAACTATCTGTTTACTTCAGTAATAAATAAGAAAGACTTGACACCAAAAGATGGTGTATATGAGTAAAAACTCTTGAGAAATCTGTTTCATTTATAATTACGATGAGCAAGAGGCAAGTGGTAAATGAGCTGCATAAACCAGCGAGTAAAAATTTTAAACGACGTCGTGTGATTATCAAAGCACTTGATGACTTGTGGCAGGCAGACTTGGTTGAAATGGATCCCTACAAGTATGTGAACAAGGGTTACTGCTATCTGCTGATAGTCATTGATACTTTCTCCAAATACGCATGGCAATTCCAATTAAAAGAAGAACTGGTGTAGAAGTAAGAGATGCCATGCAGTCTATATTAAGCGAGGGACGAATACCTAAAAACCTGCAGACTGATGATGGAAAGGAATTCTACAACAGCCTCTATAAAAATCTAATGCTGAAGCATGCAATTAATCATTACTCTACGTACAATTTCCTCAAAGCATCAATAGTGGAACGATTTAACCAAACTCTAAAGGGTATGATGTGAAGGAATTCAGCTTTAATGGAACTTATCAGTGGATTGGTATGGTAAAGAAACTGCTCACTGAATACAACTCAAAAATACATCGAACTACAAAAATGAGACCACGTGATATCAACGCCTCCAATGAGAAACAACTGCTTTCAACTGTATACAGTCATATAAAAATTTTTGTTCCTGCAAAGTATAAAGTTGGAGATTTTGTACGCATCAGTCAATGCAAGCATATATTTGAGAAAGGCTATACACCAAACTGGACAGCTGAGACTTTTAAAATTATTAAAGTTCAAAACACAAACGACATCACATATCGGCTGGAAGATTATTATGGAATTCCAACCACAGGAGGCTTTTATGAATTGGTGCTGCTGAAAGTTAAACACCCAAACCTATATCTCGTAGAGAAAATCTTAAAGAAGAGTAGAGATAAAGCTTACTTTAAATGGCTCGGATTTTCATCAAAACACAATTCTTGGATTAATAACAAAGATTTTTTATAATATCTTGAAGAAAAATTTAACAATTTAAAATAATTATAATACTTTAAACATGTAGTTATAATGCAAATTACTTTAATGAATAAAATTATAACTATAATACATTTATTATTTACACTAGACTTAGATACTGTCTGCGGTTGCCACTTGTTGATCTGATGAAATGGAGTAATGCCCCCATGGTAGAGTATCCATCGTTCCGCTCATAATATGTCGCTTATTATCATAAGGACTCAATGCGATCCTCTTTTAACTGACAGTGTACACCCTATGGTTATGGGATCGTATGGAGCTCTAATTGGCAGTTAATATTCGCTCGTTATTCAAGCACTCGACGTAGTCTTCCAAATTTATATGATTCTGGACTACATTAGACTTTACCCCTTTTGCTTTCTTTACAGTTTTATCGTCGTTTATTCGCAGACTGTACATTTTCGAGCGCAAGCCAACAAATTCGCTCATGATTTTCCCATTCAGCTCATCCTTCATTAGCCCAGGAATCTTTTTATTCATGAGCGGTAAATCGAACTGGTTATCTTCTGGGTAATCACTTGTATCAAATTTGTTTATATTTTCAGCCATGAACTCATATGCATTTTTCTCTTCAAGTTCATATAATAGAGAATCTGACTTTACATTTATCTCCAAATTCACGCCGCATAAAACTGTAATGGAAATCGTAGAGGCATATTTTTTGAAATTTGCATAACTGCCATTCCAATATAGAGAGGCTTATTGAAAAAGATTTTTAAGCCTTAATTCCACAGCAACCAAGTTCTCATCAAATATCGTTCCACTGTGTAAGTTGGGTACCGCAATCCGAGCTTTTGCACCATAGCGACCTTCCCTTCGCAAAGCTTGATGTCGCTATATTTGCGTACATTTTCCATGGTCTTACCAAAAGCTGCATTATTCATCTTCTTATAGCTGTCCTTTTCAAGATCGCTTGTAGCCTGAATCCGTTTGGTAGTATTTAAGTCAATATATGGCTTACGCCAAGCTAATTGGTCGAATTGAAGAACCCGGTGCACTTTTTTCAGGATGGGTCCATCTGATAAGCATTGCTTCAAATTTCGGTAGTGTATAACATATTTAATTTTTGGATGTAATGCTCAGAGCAAAACGGTAAGTCCTTATGCTTATCATGCAGATGTTGAGGATAATCCAAGTCGACTTCGAATATGTATCCAGTTGAAGAATCATCAGGAATTTCGGAAACGTCAATATTGGGAACATCTAGCCATTTGAATCCTCCGGTTGGTAAATGCTGTGAAATGGCCCATTTATTAAGGTTATTCACATCATAATACATCAAGTATTTCTCTTTCTCCTCAGGCTTAAAATGATCCATATATTTATTATTTGCTTTACTATATCTGTTCGAACATTGACTTATACCACCTCGAATGCCTCTCTCTATGAATAACAGTATATCTACGTCGGTTAACAGCTCTAATTTCACATTAGTGTATTTTAGCATATCATCCCATGTTAAGCCTGGCATGGTGTAATAATGTGCTGGATGTAAATTGGATGTCTTCATGCACACTTCTCGAAAGTTCTCAAGCACATCGGCCAATAGGAGAACATCAGTCTTAAGGTATAGATCTGATTATTCACCAAGTGTTTGTATTTGACATTTTTGCCAGACTCCTTCAGCATGATTGTAGTCCTCAGGAGATATAGCACTGCCAGTCAGTTTATTGTAGAACGCTTCCTGTGTGGCAAGTTCCGGAAATCCAATTTATCCCAGTCATTAATAAAATCATAAAGGCAGACACCCTTGCGTGTAAGAAGTTTGATAGTGTCATCACTCAATCCCTGCCATACTGATCTTGTAGTGTTTAATTTATCCATTGGCAGTAATGATGATAGCTTATTTAAAGATTCAGCCATAAAACGGGTGGTGAAAATTGAGATTACCAAACTTCAATGGAGCATTCCGCATGTTACAGTATCCGATGATGAAAAGCTGCAACTATTTAAAATTATCGGGAGAGGTCGCCCGATACAAATACCATTCCGCAGCTGGGACATATATGAGTATCCAGTACTACCGGAATCCACGCATCAAACCTGGTCAGTTAAGACTTCCACTCAACTGGAGAAACCTTGATTTATCATCTCAGCATTACAAACGGATCGAAGGAACGATAAAACCAAAGATGCAAGCAAGTTTGATCACTGCAAACTCACTGATGTTACAGTTCATTTGAACTCAGAATCATATCCCTATGATGATTTGAATTTGAAATTTGATTTGAATAGATAAATTTTTTATAGATTGCTGTATGAGATGTATATAAAGTTTACAGAATCATACTATGGTCATCAGTATCAGCCTTTCCTAACATGGGAGGAGTTCAAAACCGATGCTCCGATCGCTGCCTTGATTGCTCACATCAAAATGAAACAATAAAAACTAGACCTGCTGACATAAGGCTAGAATTCAAGACATCTGAAAATATACCGGCTAATACAACAGCATATTGCCTGCTTCTACACGATCGCATAGTGGAATACAGTCCGCTGACAAGTGAAGTTAGAAAGCTAAATTAAGAAGATGGCTGTCATCGTAGACATCCAAGGATTCAAAACAAACCTCAACGAATTTATCACTAAAGAACTGGCAATCTTAAACAATGAAAACCAGATGCAGCACTTTATATTTCAACCACCGTTCAGATACAAACATTTGACTTCAGCAAAAAAGAGACAAATAAAATGGCTTCAACACAATTTTCATGCATTCCGCTGGCATGATGGCTACATACCGTATCACAAATTGTACACTATAGTTGAACCACTGCTTCGAAACAAAACCATATATGTAAAGGGAGCTGAAAAAGTTCATTGGATGCAGAAGATAGTTGGAGAGGGTGAAATCATTATTATCGTCGAAGATGGATACAACTGTGGGAAACTAATAGAGATTAACACAAATGCGCCATCTTGCCAAGTTCATATTGGACAATGTGCTATAAGAAATACTTTTATAATAAGAAATGTTATTGGAAATAAAAACAAGTGCTTATAAAACATATGAATCTGTTCATGGTGATGTCATATTTGTTAAATTCGAATGATGCTGAACTCTCCCGCTAATAAAAAAAAACAGCAAAACCAAGGCATGCTGGCAGTTCCGGCTAAGGCCGCTAGGGAACCTTACTCAAGAAATGCCGTTTGCGCCCAAACAAATGTCGCTAATATCTCGAAAAACAGAGGATTTCTGATGAAAATTTTGTTCCCCCCTCCCATATCTTTATTATCCCCCCTCCCACATAACCACCATCTAGAATCCATTGGCATGAACAAAAATTTCCTACTATTAACTTTAATTATTAGTTCAAAACCAAAAGCCTACATTTAGGCGCTCAAGAAAAATCACCAAATGCACCACATATCTATCTAAAAAACGGTAGTTCCGGAACATGCTGGTAGTACCTGCTAATGCCGCTAGAGCGCAGTCAATACCAAATGACACATCCCAGAGCATGCTGTTAGTACCGATTAATCCCGCTAGGGTGCAGTCTAGACTCAATGACACACCCAAGACACAATGGTGTATCCAAGACACAACCCAATACAGCCAAGACACAAACCTGCATTTAGTATGGCTCAAATCACTTAGCGATGGTAGCTCCATCTGTGGCGAAATCCTGCAAGCTAATACAGTGCGCCAGAAACGCCATAGTGTAACTACTTACGAAATAGGGTAAATTTCCAACAAATTTAGATAAATATGTGTATGCAGAGTATCGTCCCAGCATAATGATTAGTTTATCGTATTTTTCGTTGAAGTATGTTTTCTTTTAAACATTTAAATTTCCAAAATGGCAAAAAATGCATGAAGCGAGTTTACCAGAGAGAAAAATGGTTATTTCTTTTTCTGAACAAGGATATTCGGAACAAAAAATTTTGAAGCGATTGAAAGTGAATCCTCATACTAGTATTAAAGAGATATGCGCAGAAGCTCGGGAAAGTACTGGCAAATTATAAGTGTTTAAACAGTGAGGCGAACGATAAGGAAAAGCGGATACCGTAGACGGATTGCAAGAAAAAGACCGTGGATAAATAAAACAAATAGGAAAAAGAGTATCGAGTTCGCTAAAAAAATTGTTCATGAGGCTCAAAGCTTTTGGGATATTGTCATTTTTATTGTTTATTATTTGTGTGTGCTTTATTTTATGTATATAATTGGAAATGCTTATTTTTTTAAAAGTTTTAAATGGTTCTTTTTTTTATAATATATTAAACAGTACAAATAAATCTAATAAATATGATTTCTTAAGATCCTTTCTAACCTGATTCCTCGCACGGGCAAATAGAACTGCGCAAATTTTACGGACGACCTGCATGGAATCATAAAAACAGCTACAGCCGACGGCGATCTCAGCGGACCTTGCCGCAAAAAGGTAAAGTAAAGCTACAAAAATATAGCTTCCAAACGCGTACGATAGCACCGGTGCGAAGTAGGACCTATATGAAGAATATCACGCCTAGCTTCGCCTGTCTATACGAGGTAGGTAACTGTTATGACCCAGGAATCGGGGAACTTAACCACAGAAATGTCCAAAACAATTCCCTCCAATTTCAGAGGAAATTCGATGAGCGCAGTTTAACATGAGCCGGAAAATATGGAAAGGAGATAAAAAGGTAACTTAGTGAATCCAATGTAAGGTACATCTATAAAATAAAAGGTACGAAGGTAAGGAAATGTGTTTAAAAAAAAGAGAATAATTGAATAATAGAAATTAGAAAATTTAAAATAAAGAGTAATTTTAAAAGAATAATTAAATAAAAAATAAAAATAGAGTTTTTAAAAGAATAAAATTGAATAAAAAGGAAGAAATAGAGATTTTGAAGTAAAGAGGACTTTGAAAAAAAAAATTAAGAGATGTGAAAGAAAGGGAAATTTGAAAAAGAAAAAAAAACAAGAATGAAAAAGTTAGAAGAATAAGAAACGTATGAAGATAGTTAATAAAGTTTTAAAGTTAGAAATGGAAAGCTAACAAGCAGGCACAAGAAATATAAAAAACAAAATCAAAGAGTAATGAAAATAAAGAAAAAGAATATGTTATAAATGTTGATTAATAAGCGAAGTGGTTTTTAAATATAGGATTCAAGAAAAAATTGAAAAGTTAAAAGGAATAAGAGATTTAAGGAGAAGCTTAAAAAAACAAATACATAATGAGAGTTAAAAAAAAGAAAGCTAAAAACGAAACAAGAGTTATAATAAAAGATTCAAAATGTATAATATAGTATATAGTAGCATAGAGAAAAATAAAAGTGGTTGCCAAAGCTTGCAGAGGAGAGGCGGTAGGAGAACCAGAGGATCTTTGAAAGAATATATCAACCATAGTAGATATGCAACGAGTAAATATAGGGGATCGATATTACTGCAGCTCAGAGTATGAGCGAAGTACGCGAAATCAGTAAGATGCAGCTGATAAGGATAAGTGCGCTGGTGTCTTTGAGCCTCGGAAAGTTATATCCACGGATAATTTACGATCGGAAGATCTGTGAAATAATCGTTTGAGCATGAACAAGATATACACTATTCCTGTAACAGTGACGTCTACATATATGTCCTCCATAGATGCCGAATTTGGAGCAGCAGTGAAAAAGTTCCAAAATATAGCTACATCTTAGATAAAATTTTAATGGAAAGCTATTATTAGGAAACCTGACGGAACTGCGAGAGCATAATTTAATACTGAGAGGTCTGTAATATATATATATACCTACTAATATACATATATACTTTGGATATAAGCAAAAAAGAAATCTTTAAGAACACGTGGACTTTCAATGTAACTGAGAGAACTCCATCGTACTTAAAAGATTTTTTTTTTCAAAAACCATTTTGATGAGTCCGTCCTACCACCGACCCTCAGAGCAACGATTTCCATTTGTATGTTTCTTGAAATGAAATTGAAGAAACACCTGTAAAGAGAAATGGTCACACTCTCTACAAACTGATGTAATGGTGTCCAGAAATGCAATGTAAACGAAATTACTCTAAGCATTCCGGCGTAAAATCTTATGTGAAATTCAAAGGTGATCAAGGGCCAGCAACATTATCAGGAATAGTATGCCGTGTGAAACGTCAAAAAAGTGAAAAGTGCGAGCCTTCATCATAAAACTATCAAAAGGGTCAATAAACCAGTGGTTGTCCAAGGTAGCAGAGGCCAGTATATAGTGTCATGCCAACAACAGCAAACCTGCAAACAGTATTTTTTTTCGCGGACGGGAATCGAACCTAAACTTGTTAGAATCGGTCAATGATGGAGAAAGAAGAATTTTAAGAACTTTTATTTTTAAATATTCTAAATTAAATTTATAAATATAAGAAGAAAAAACAACCGCCTCGTCCGGGGTTTGAAATCGAGACCTTCTGCTTTTCGGGCGACTGCTCTTACCACTGAGCTAACGAGACAGATGATTTTCCGTCTTGAATTTTTCAAATTTGTAACTCGCCTACTAAGCTACGTTTGCTTTCAGCGGGTATTAACCAGTAACCAGTGCACAAAAAAATTGTACGGTCAATGATGGAGAAACAAGAATTTTAAATACACGAAGAAAAAACAACCGCCTCGGGAAGTCTAAATTTTTAATATTTTTTGAATGGTTTATTACAATTATAAAATTCAAATTCAATTCAAATTCAAATTTATTTGTAGACACATCATACATTGCTATTTTATAAAGAAGCACTTAGATTTAGAGAATTAGAACAATTGTTCTTTACAGCTTTAATATTGTAATTAAATTAGGTATATATTAAATTTCAGAAACATTTCGCTTAAGGTAAAAAAAGTCATAAAAACGCCTTATTTGAGATCTTATCCCACATATCTTAATTTACTACAATTCACTTAATTAGGGTGCTAAATTGGTCTAAGTTCATTTATTAATAGGTTCTCTGAATAACTACATTTGCCAAAGAACTGGTCAGAAATTGTATTTACTTTATCAGTAACTACCCTTACATTTGCTAAGTTATGTAGCGATATGGTAGAGAAACGCCAAAGCAGGTTTAACATTGTTTTTAATATTTTATTTTGTGAAATTTGAAGTTTTCTTAAGTGACTCATTGCGCACTTACCCCAAACAGGGGCCCCGTAAAGTAGTGTTGCTTGAAAGATAACTTTAAAAATAGTAAGCTTGTTTTTGATATTCAAAGCAGATTTTTGATTTATCAAAGGATAGAGAACTCGAGTCAGGATATTAATTTTGTGTATAGTAATTGAAACATGCCTTTGGAACTTTAGGGTTTTATCTAGTGTAATTCCAAGGTATTTTACATTCTCTGTCCAAGGTATACCATGTCCGTTTAGCTTCAAGTTGTTTGCAGGAAGATTTGTGCTTTTACGTTTCCGGGTAAAGAACATCGCTTGTGTTTTAATAGGGTTTATTTTTATTTTCCATTTGTAAAAATAGCGATAAATAGTATCTAAAGCAATCTGAAGATTGCTGGTTATTACTGTTGGTATTGCAGATGATGAATATATCCCCGTATCATCGGCGAAGATAGTAATATTACAGTTGTTTAGGGCTGGAATATCAGCCGTAAAAATTGTGTATAGGGTTGGACCAAGCACTGAGCCTTGTGGTACTCCAGCGGGCACTAGTTTGGCGTCAGAGGAAGAATTTTGCACAACAACTGAAAAGGTTCTATCTCTCAGAAAGCTATTTACAAGTGCTACTAAATTGGAAGGAAAACCAAATGAAATCATTTTGTAAATGAGTGCGTCATGCCACGCCGTATCAAATGCAGCTTGAATGTCTATCAAAACCAGACCAGTAGATTCCTGGTGGCTAAATTTATTTTTAATATGTCTTGTAATTCTAACAAGCGGATGTGTGATGCTATGATTATTCCTGAAACCGAATTGCTCCTTTGGTAGAATATCATTTGCGTCCAAGTAGTTTGCTAGTTGGATTTTAATCAGCTTTTCAAATAATTTACCTAATATTGGTAAAAGGCTGATTGGGCGATAAGAGTTGATATCATCCGCTGGTTTGTTAGGTTTTGGGACTGCAATTACCTAAGCTTTTTTCCAGTGGGAAGGAAAATATTTTATTTTGAAGCAACAATTAAAGATCAATGTAAGAAGGACTAATGCATCCTTCGGTAGGGCCTTGATACAATTTCCTTTAATGTTATCAATCCCGCTTGCTTTTCTGGGTCGAAGCTTTTTAATTAGATCCCTTACCTGACTGAGTTCTATGTGGATTTCCTGGTCCGAAAATGCTGTATTTACAGCAAATTCGTTAATCCTTTGCTGGACTAACATTTTTGTATAACTATCACTTAAGTCATGTGCTATACGGTGATTATTTGAAAAACAATTTGCTAAAACTTCAGCCTTTTCCAAATTAGTAATAATTTTGTTGCCTTGATATTTAAGTGTAGGGATGCCTCTGTTTTTGTTTTTAATGAGTTTTGTTATATTCCAGAAAGGTCTATCAGTTTTGGTTAAAGTTGCCAATTTGTTATTCCAACATGTATTCTAAAATTAGATATTTCGCGTTTTATGGTTTTTGTTAATTCCTTAACCTCGTTAGCGTGGGCATTTGTCCGATATCTCCTGAGTTTTTGCCTAGCCGTATTTCTTAAGCGAATTAGACTCAATATATGGCTTGGAAGAGGTCGATTTATTGTAGTATTTACTGAAATTTTAGGGACAGAGTGATTAATCGCTTCATTAATCACATTGTATATGTTAGTGATCATATCATCAATTTTAGTAGTTTCATTTATAGTGTCGGGTTCCACATATTTACTATCGATAAATTGTTAGAAATATATGTTTTATAAGCAGCCCAGTTGGCGCGGTTAAAGTTGTAGACTGTGGGTTGCATTGTTCCAGATATAGCGACCTGAGTGACATTTGGAAGATGATTTACAAATACAGTTTTTGTTTTATTTTTTCTATAAGTACAACCATTTTAGATGCATTATTTTTAATCATGCAGCTAAAAAATAATGCATCTAAAATATCAACAAGAGATGTAAGTACTAAAATTAAAAAACACAGAAATAAACATTTTTGAGCGGGTAGATTGGCCCAATACCCCTATGTGCATCGGCTGCCTGAGCTTGCTCTGCAGGGTGCTGGGCTAGATGCAACTGGTCCCAGAAAAAGAGATTTTGATGAGAAAGCTAAGGGAAGAAAGCGGAAAATTTCTCGTTTTCTTGTGGAAAAGTAATTGACCTCTGGGGGCAGCCGTGTCTGGCCCCTGATAGAATTGTTGTTCTGTGGCATATAAAAAAACTTAACGTGAAAAGTATAGACTTTATGAAAATTTATAAAATTCTTGTTATACGTTTTTTGACAAAGATTACTTTTTAAAGAAAGATTTAATGCTGCGGTTTTAAATAGTATTTGATTTGCGAATTTAAAAACGTTTAGAGGAGCATAAAGTTGGAAGTAGGTACTTCTCTTTGTGTAAACCAAACATTTCATTCATTATTTTTGTGAATTTTGGGAGCTGGGTGATAAATCGTGAGTTTGTAAATAGTTAGTGGTAGTCCTAGTTACGTACGTACATACATATATCTAATTGTTTCAATATTAAGTGTTTAAAGGATTAGTGTTTTTTTTTATTATTTGAACAAACTATTCGACATGAATAAAGTGGACTGCTTACTAAGAACTAACTTCTCTTTGCTAAAGTTAGTAAAAAAGATAGATATAAAACGCCTTGGTCCGTATCAGCCCGTAGAATTTTATTTATCGCAGCGGGATGGAAACAAAAACCCACAATTTTTCACCAGCTGGTTCCAAAAAAAAAGCCATGGTTTACATTAAGCGATAAAAATATGTCTCTTGTTTGTTTTTATTGTATATTTTTGATGGTGAAAATTTATGGGCGGAAAACGGTCTGAAACATTTATCGGAACGAGTCCAAAAACATGTATGCAGGCAGCTCTAAGCACATGAGAAATGCTGTAAAATATAAAACTTTAGGTATTATTAATATATTGTCTCAAATAAATGCGGGATTTAGTTTGTCTATTAAAAGGCATAACTAACTCGTTGACAAGAATAGGCATATATTAAGTAGAATAATTGATATTCTGTGGTGTTCATGAGCTAGCTCTGCGTGGACATGGCGAAACATATCAATCACATGGTGTTTTTAGATCTAATATCCCACACAGTGCGTTTTGATAGTATTTTTTGAATGTACACCTAAGTGGTGCTACCATATCAAAATACTTCTATTCTGTCTTTTTGATCCAAAAGAATTAAAAAGCTTTAAAAAAAATGTTTCTGACAAAACTCAATTATATACTTGTCAAGCCGAATAGTATGAAACATAGAACCAATAATGGATTTAAAATTGGCATATACCACCAAAAAAGTCTCTTTCTTAGCGATATTATTTGTACGTTTCCAGCTTCTATAATTTTACTTAGGTACATATGAGCCTGGTGAATTCTCGCAGGAGCGGTGAATATTTAAATGCCAATTCCTTTGTTAAGCACGAGAAAACAAAGTGAGGAGCGTGAAATTTTGTTTTAACACCCTGCAAGATCTGTGGTTGCATTAATGTCGAATTTTCGTACTGGAGTAATAGTAACACGGTATCTATAGGCGGAATATTTAAGTAATTTTGGTTTTTAAATCAACAGCGGAAAGATTTTGTAAAAGATAGAGGTACCTATTTTAAATATGGCTGAGGAAGTGGTCCACAAGTCTTATCAGATAAGTTTTTTTTAACCCTAGATGCAATTAAGTTATTATCTCATTTTCATTTCTAACTATTAGATAAATAAACTATCATCGATATATAATACATATGACACAATATTTATGTATATATATAAATTATTTGTATATTATTTTAACTATTTTATAATTAAAAATAATATAAAAACTTTAGATTTATCGAAAACTGACAAACTGTTGTTTTTTTTTTTTTTTTAAATCACTTTATGGAAATATTTTTTTGTTTATGCATGGTTGTTCAATAAATTTTTTGTACCAGGAAATTACAAATTAATGACAAGCTTCATATCCCTATGATTTGATCTAGTATATTAAAAAGATATAAAAAACAACAGCGAATTTAATGTATATTATATGTAGTTCTTTTAGCGAAAATTTTAACGCGTTATAATCATAAGCGGTCATTTAAATGGTTATGCCACTTATATATGTACTACATATGTAGTTTTAAGGATATTTTTAATATACTGCAAAGTTGTTCGGAATATTAAAATTAATAAGATTTCTAATAATAGAAAATGTGACAGATCATCTAATAAGGCATAATTCTGAAGTAGGAGTAAATCTAAACCGCATCACTATTGCATTGATACAGAATTCAGCGTAGTTTCATAAAGCTTAGTTCACCGTATTATCAAAGTTAACAGAAGTAGTTAGGAAACAAGGAGATATGCGACTGTTTTTCATTTAATCTACTATATACTCAAATTTTTCAATGGAGATTAAGAAAAGTTTTTAAAATAAGGTTTAATCTGTTTTACAAGTAATATCATAGTACGTACCAAAAACGGGGTTAGTGCTACAAGCGACACCCCTCTAAATAAAAACGACTGGAGGCATTTACCTCTACGGTCACTTGGAAATACTGTTTTACTTTTATTGTTCATTTTTTTAGTTTTTGCCAAATTATACAATCAACAGATTTTTCAGAATAATTGTTCTAGCACTCCTTTAGATCTGGACTTACGAGAAATCGGTGCAAACTCTTATCTTTGCTTTGTTGCTAAGCTTACACAAACTTAATGTGTCACCTTCAGAATTTTCCAGTGATACCAAGCCGACTGTACTAATTTTGTTGAATTAGGTTCCTTGAAACATACAAAATTTTATGAGAACAAAATTGAGAAATTAGATCGAGATGAATTTGATTCATATAAAATAAATGATTTACCAAGGGAAATTAAATCGGAAATTCTATCAGTAGTTTTGATAGTGCAATCAATTAATATACACATCTGGTATGTGAAAAAATTATTATTTTTTTATTGCATTTACCTTACATTTCGCAACAAAAAAATCTTGCTATAAACTAGTAAGTAGAAGTGTCTAACATTTTTTTTTTTGCTGGCCCCACTTCTTTATTTTATCACGAGCCACCACTGATTCATATTAGTAAACAAATTTACGAAAAAATCAAAGCTTCGAAAAGGAAATGAAAAGGAGAAATGCAAAACATTTTTGAAAAAAAGCGCGAAGAGGTGCCATAGAATATCGAATTTGTTTACTGCGAAAACAAATATGTACTAAAAAATAACAAGTATAAAAGCTAGCATTGGTCTAAGACCAATTCTTATGATGCCCTAGATGACTGCCAGTATCTAATTTTGAATGGTCTGTGCAAGTCAGATTTTTAGAGTTATCTTCTGCATATATTTCTAGAACGGTTCGTGGAACAGAAAAATTATTATAACCAATTTTATAGGATTTCATATTCTGAAGAAATTTTCGGTACGACAAAAACATCTAGGTCTGATCGTTTTCTAAGTAGACATAAAAATCCTAAATTTATATATGGCAACACCAAGAGGAAGTTGCCCGATGTAGCCCATTTTTACATATATATTTACTTATTGTTCTATGAAAACACACTGTACAAAATTTCAGTTTTCTAGGTTGACGTGTTCTCAGGCAGTGTCCAAATATGTAGTGAAAAACGAAATTTTTGTATGGCAACCCTACGAAGGAGTTACCCGATTCGTCCCATTTTCGAACTTAATTTTCCTTTCTTTTAAAGCTCATGTGCAAAATTACAGCTCCCTGTGGAATAAGTGATCATCAGCATTACCAGAGGAGTATACCAAAGAAGAATCTGAGCAGGTTGATGTTGAAGCAAGAAACGGTGATCTACAGATTCAGCAAATAATGTATAATTTGCCGCTACTATGATCAGCAAAAATAAAATTGATATGCTTAGGCATATTCTGATCTCGAAAAAGTACATAAATATTTATTAACCTTTTCTATTTCACAAGTTGCATGCGAAAGGTGCTTTTCTAAATTAATGTTTAATTTGAATACAGCAAGAAGATCTGTCTCTCTCAAGACCATTTGAAGGCTTTTATGCTAATGTGTTCCGAAAAAGACATTCTAATGACGATCGAAAATGAAAATATACATGATAAATTTATTTGTAATTAGATATTTTTCTCTAGCCTTAATACTGTATTTTTTTGCTTTTCTTAATTTTTGTGTTGGAGTTGGCTAAGAAGGACAACTGGATATGCGCGTCGGATAAAAAGAGCCAGCAATATATTATTTACGCGAGCGCCTCTAAGGCGTAGGTTATCTTTCTAGGACACGCTCGAACAACACTCCTGACTGTGGTATCTGCTTGATGCTATAACCTGCCTGGTTTGCTCGTATCCCAGCTATCAAAGCGAAGATTTAAATTGTTACCGCCTTCATCGCGAAACTAAACCATACTTTATAACTATATAAATTTAAGGTAATCCTAGTTTTCTTAGACTAAATGAATCCTGTTTTTCTTTAATATAAACTCCTAATTTATTCTAATATATATTTTAATTAACACTTTTTTTGTTTGTTTTTTTTTTACAATCTTTACTTTTTTACTACTTCTTCCTTTAACAATTCACTTCAGAAAAACTTTTATAAAATTTTTTTAACTTTTTAACCTCTTATTTATATTTTCATTCAAAAGCTCTTCGAATCTCTGATTTATTTTTCCATTATTTCTTTTAAAGTCTCTTATCTTTGTTTTTTTAAAACCTTTATATCTTGTTTACTATTCCTCTTTTTTTTTAATTATTATTTCATTTAAATTCTCTATTTCTTCTATTGCATTCAATTAATCTTTCTATAAACTACTTTCTTCTCTTTTAAATCTCTATTTTTTCTCTTTTATTTCAATATTTCCTTTGTTTTATTTAAAAAAAAAAATCTTCAATCATTCTTCTCCCTGGTTTGTCTTATCACCTATACCCACTTACTTCCCTCTGTTGGCAATTTTTTTCGCATCTGCATAATCTTATTTTTCCTTGCCTCTCAGCATAAACGCTTCAAGGTACCTTGTTCTGCAAGAAAAACAAAGAAACTAAGAATGCGAATAAAAAAATAAAGAGTATTCAAATTGTAAAACTATTCTCTCGTGCTTCAATCTACTCAGACTATCGTCCTTATATGACGAACAAGCTCTAATCTTAAAATTAATCATGATAGCTTCCCAAACGATTCGTATGAATCCGCTTGAGCTTTTTCCCTTGAAATATAGTTACGTTCTCAGGACTGTGAACGTAAATTACTTCATATGGACATTTAAAATGGATGCTAATTTACCTGCCAAGTCTTTAACTAGAACTTTATCACCAATATGTAAGACTTCTGGCCTAGCTGAATTATCATGGTATTTCTTTGGCACTAGCTTGCTTTTAAATAAGTTTTCCCCAGCTAGTTGAAACGCCCTCTGCAATGTGAACCGCAATGCCGAATGGTACTTATCCATATTATATACCAGTTCAGGCTGGCTCTGTACGCTACTAGGGATTTCCGCTACAAATCCAAACAACGTCTCCACGGTCGTAAGTTTTGTGCCTGTATGCAAGGTGTTGTTATACGCGTGTGCTGCGGTTCTCAACAGCTCGTCCCAGTATTGTGGCTCCCGATCCACGAAACTCCTCAGAGAGTTGGCTAGCGTAGAATGCTGCCTCTCCACAGCGTTGGACTGGGGATGGTAGGCAGTTGTTTGCAGCTTCTTTATGTTCAACATTTTACAAAGAGCCTTTAAGACTTCTCCAGTGAAGTTTGCTCCCTGATCCGTTACTAGCTATTTCGGTAGCGAATACCGGCTGAAGATTTGCTCAAACAAGGCCTGGCCTACCGTGTTCGCTTCTCGGTCTGGTATTGCAACAAAATCTACAAATCTCGTCAGATCATCCCTCATAGACAAGATGTACTTGTTACCCTTGTGACTGACTATCAAAGCTCCAACTAAGTCAACATAGACTTTGTCAAAAGGTCTTTCCGCGATTTCCGTCACTACTAATGGCATCCTTATGCTTATTTTTTTGGCAAATCGTACAACGTTTAACATACCGAGCTATATAAGCCTTCATTCCCTTCCATCAGTAGAAGCGCTTCACTCTCTTGAACGTTTTGTTCCTTCCAAAGTGTCCTCCAAACCTAGAGTCATGATAGTCTCCTAGAATTAGCTCAATTTCTTCTGGATTGGTCAACAATTTTGGTTCTGGTTTCTTCAGTTTTTCTTCGGTGATTATCTCAGTCCCTTCAATATTGTTACCGTTGTTTTGGTTGTTCGCTTCCTCTCTGTTCCCCAGTTTGCGCACGAGTTATTGCAAGGCATGGGCACTCCTAGGTATGATATGACTCAGGTTATTTAATGTGCCTTGGAATTCTGCTTAGGCCATCGGCATTACAATTTTCTTTTCAAGTTTTATATATAATCTCAAATTCATATTCCGATAGTTTTTGGTGAAATCTAAGCATACGCGAAGTAGTGTCCTTCACCTTGAAAACTCCCCTTAGCGGTTGTAATCCGTTACTATTTTGAAAGGTTTGCCCAGAAGGTAGCACCTGTGGCTCTGTACTGCCCACACATGGCCAACATCTCACGCTCTGTAGTGGAGTAGTTTCTTTCTGCCATGTTCAAAGTGCAAAGTGGCTTGCCCCCTTGCTCCAGAACTGCCCCTAAAGACTCCCAACTTGCATCAGTGATTACCGTAAATTGCTTTGTGAAATCCGGATATATCAAGAGTGGTGGTGTAATACGAATTTACATGACCCGACTGAAAGCCTTTTCACACTCGAGTCACCATGTGAACTTAAACTTTTTTTTTAATAAACCATTAATGGGTGCCAATATTCATGAAAAATTCTGAACAAATTTCCAACAATAATTGGCTAACCCTAAAAAAGGTTGAACCTGACGAACAGTTTTTGGTTTTGGGAAATTTTGCACTACTTCTACTAACCATTTATCAGGCTTTACCCCCTGTTCTGAACAAATATGGCCCAGGTACACTACCTCTTTCCTTAAAAACTGACATTTTGAAGGTTTCAACTTTAGGTTGTGTTCTCTGAAGCGCTGAAAAATTTCTTGTAGTTGGCTATTATGTTCGTCCAAACTCCTAGCAAATATCACGACATCGTCGAGATACGTGACGCATTTAATCTCTGGAAGTCCCATTAGAATTCCGTTCAGTAGGGATTGAAAACTTTGGGGCCGTTTGTAAACCAAATGGGAATCGTTTATAATGGAAATGATTAAAATTGGTACTAAACGCCGTTTCTTCTCTGTCTTTTGGGTCGATTAATACTTGGTGGTACCCGTTAGCTAAATCTGACGTGGTGAATTATCTAGAATGACCCAAACGATCTAAGATGTTCTCAATTCCGGGAAGGGGATCAGAAAAGGGGATGCAGGCTTTGTTTAGTTTTCTGAAGTCTACACATAGCCGATATTTTCTTTTACCCATATCATCTACTCCTTTCTTAGGAATTAGAAGTATGGGGGAATTAAATAGACTGTCGCTATGTTCGATGATATCATCCTCGAGTAATTTTTTGAGTTGTTCCTGACACTCTTCTCGATGGTTTCTGGCATGCAATATTGCTTTTTTGTATGGGGGCTGTATTAGCCATTAACCGTAACTTAAAGGTCTTCGTCGGGGTGTATGACAATTTGTCGCCTGGCAAATGAAAGATATGTATCACTGTATTCGTAGCAAATATGGGTTACTGCTTCCCTTTCTTCGAAGTTAAGTTCTTCTCCCAGCACCAGTGATTCCTTCATTAGCTTGAGCCGTTGTTGGCGATTATCAATCTGTTCTTGGGTTCAACTTAATTCTTGACCCCTGAGTGCTTTTACTTTTTCCCAAGTAAGACTTTTCCTTTCGCTGCGTAAGACGTACGTGTTCACTCTGAGCCTCTGCGTTACCTGTAGCTTCAGAGAGGTCGAGCTGGACTTCCATGCGAGGAATTTCCAGTCCTTTTCCTGCTACACTTTCTTGTTCTCTGCTCCCCATCGGTTTAGTCCTATTGATGGGTGCTTCTTCAGAACCTTTTTGATTCGTTCCCATGCTAATGGACTCGGCCAATTGTACGAAAGGCCACTCCTCAGCTCTTAGAGCTGGCTGTACATCATCTTTTTTGGAAAAGTCATCTTTCTTTCTTTTATTTCACCATCTTGGTAAGATTCTACTTCTGAAAGATACTTTGTGAGGCTATCAGATACCACACACGCTTTGGATATAATGTCGCGCAAGGCTGCTACTCGATTCTTCATTCGTTGCTGAATCTCTCTTTGGGAAGAATAAACTGACACTTCTTTCTGGATAAATTAGTGATGATTGTCCTGGGTGCTTTCCTTCAACTCTATTATATTGATCTTCTCCTTTCCAGTGATGCATCCACAAAGAGGTTTTTCTTCCTTTGTTTTCTCCATGCCTTTCACTGACAGTTTTCCATTTAAACAATCAATGACCGCTTTGTCCTTCAGGAACCCGATCCCCAGAATACCGGAATCGATTTAGTGTCATAAATGGTGTTAAACTCGAATGACTGTTCTACTCCACCTATGCGTAGTGTGGCTTTGAAAGTTCCAATTGAGCTTTCTTGTGCCCAAACAACCCTCCAATCATTATTTTCTTGACAGTTTGTATCGGCGTGTTTCCTTTAATACGATTTACCTTAATTATATTACATGTTGCACCTGTATTTACTAATAATGCTAATTTTCCTGTTATTCCTATATCCGATTCTACTGAAATACTGCAGTTATTTAACAAACTTAACTCTATGACACTGGCTTCTTTCTGTGGGGTCTTCATGGTCTTGAATTCTGTTAAATGAAGGCAGCTGCGGATAACTCTCCCAGCTGCCGCTCCCCGTTTCCCTTCTTTATAGCTTCTTGTTCCGCTTGATATTTTTTAAACAGTTTGCGGTATAATGATCGCCAGCTCTACAAAATTGGCAATAAAGGATTTCTGGGTCTGTTTCCGGCTGTCCTGGAGAACCAATTGAAGTATCCGCGAACGCCATGCTTTGCCTTCGGCAACTAGCAGTGTCGTGAACATAGTTTCGGCATTTTACACAGTATGGTGGCTGTTTCCTGATTGGCATTCCCTAGAAATATGCCCCCTTTGCCCACACTGGAAGCACTGGATGGGCATAGGCAGCGTTGCCCTAGCCTGTGATCTACGATATATTCCTGCTGCTACTGGAGATGGTTCCGTCTGTAAGGCTGCTCTGCCATGGTCTGCGGGTATCATTGTTGAAACGATTCACCACCAAGCTATCTCGCATTGTTGCGGAATTCAGTTTTCGCCCGCTTCCCCAGACCTCTGGTCCTCTGCACTGGAGCCCCGTTGCACCCTTCTCGAAATAACTAGCTTCTTCTTGTACTTCATCTAGAGATTGGAGTCTCCTTCACGACAGATGCACTTGGGTTGTCTTATTCCCTATGGCTGCTTTAAAACTAGCCACTGCGTCAGCTTCCAGCTTCTGCTATTAGTCTACCTTCCTTATTTGGGTACTTAGCTGTGACTGCTGTTTTAATTTTGTCCAGGAGCTCTTTCATTCTATTATCGAATTCTCAAGTGTCCTCTCCAGGTCTTTGTTTACACTCCAGCATTTCCGTACGTAGCTTACTGAACGATTTTCTAGGGCATATAAGCGGTTTTGATAAGGCTGCAGAGTTTCAAAATCTTTCGCCTCCTGGGAGCACAATAGATAGTAAGCGTCATCTGTAATTCGAAACTTCACACATTTGATGAAGATAGCTTTTTCTTCAGTAGTCAATTGATCGTGGAGTTCCTTGCTGCAATTCGCGAAACGCTGCACATTTTTCCCAGCTTTGGTGACCTTTCCCCAGAAAATAATGGTATATATTTGGATACCGTATCCATAAATATCCCATTTGCTTCCGCCATACTATATTTGAGCAATCCGTATGATTTACTGCTTTTTGGTTTCTTGTGTATTTCCCTTCGATTGAGCTACTCTTAGCTGGAATATCCTGCCTATCTTTCGTTTCTCGTGGTTTTTCCCAGAACACTAATTACCTTGGTGTCCACGTCTTACTGACTTTTTGCCTGTACGCCTTCCTCTTGCGGCAGTGAACCCCCGGCTCTTAGGTTCTGTCTCCAGTTCCTCCGCCCGCTCTTCTGCTTCCGTCAGTTGCTGTTCCAAAGACAATATTTTAGTTATCAGAGCCTTGTACTTTCTTTTATTTTCTCTAACAATTGTCTTGCTTGTATCTCGCCCTTTTGAATCACCTCGAGTGTAGCCGTTACCAGCAAGTCTAAAGCTTCACCTTTAGTACAGGACTTGGCAGCTGTATTCCACTCCTGAATCAATTTTCTCGATTCTTATTATATATTGGCAGTCTTGCTCGTAGCTTTCTAACTTCTCCTTATACTCTTTTAGCTGCTGCTATCTTTCCTCTAATTCCTTCTCTTGAGTTTCGAAACGTAACAGTTGCTCTCTTGTCACTACGTTACTTCTACCCACCGATATTGAAGTCTGAACCAGAAGATCATCTAATGCTTGTCTCTTCTCCCTCCAATCCAAGCCTAATTACATATGACTCCCCGATACCTTAACTTATTAAATTTAACAGCTGACCAAAAAACCAATCTCAGCCAACCAAAACCTATTCAAAAACGCACATCAAAATCATGAAATCAATATTATTACACTGAGATAGGCTTCCCAAAATCGCACTCAACACTTAATCTAACACTTCTTAAATTTATTCTGTAAAGTAAATGGAGCAGCTAAAAGAAGCACAACTCCCACAATTAGCAAAAAAAAATGGAGCTGCTAAAACACATAACTCCGCAAAAATAAAAAAATGGACCAGCTAGAAAAGCATAACTCCCAAAAAATAAAAAAAATGGAGCAGCTAAAAAAGCAGAACTACCCAAAAATAAAAATATATATATCAATATTAAAAACACAATACCTTTTTTTTCACCGGCTGGGCCAAATTGGCGCGCCCCTCTAGCAATAATAAAACTCACGACTCAATCAAACAATAAACCTTTAAACCAAAGAAAACACACGAATTGCATTTAAAACAATACTTTATTAATCTGAACTGACCTATCTTACTTTCTACTAAGCTACCTGGTGCTTAGGTAACCTGAGCCGACTGTAACCAAGATAAGACTGTACACTTTACGGCACTCGCCAGACCAGTCATTGGTCTTTATGCACCAATATTCGGAAGTAAACTTTACTAACAACGCGGATGTACACAAACGACAACAACCTTGCTGTTTGCTCTACCAGTTGCAGCACCTGAGTCGCTCGGTAGTAAACAATCGCTTTACATAATAATTACCATTGCGAGGTTAATTATTGTCGTAATCGCCGATTGCTCCACTCAACGCTCATCGCCACCAGCTGTTGGGCTAATCAGCACAATAACCAACGGCTGCAGAACATTTCCATGCGAGGTAATTGTTTAGGAATCGCTAATTATTCTTACAGAATGTGGCCTTAGCTGTTGATAGAATTTTCCGTATATTGGGCCATAACAAATAAAACAACAAGAACCAAATACACCTGAGCACTCTACTGGCGGGAACGGTGAAAGGGTAGCATCTTCTCAAATGCCGGGCATGTACAAACAGTTAGAGTTGCAAATTATAAGGTTTGAAGTTCTTTCAAGAGAGCAGATTACACTCTCTATAATACCATCCAACAAAAGTGGTGTACACGAGGAGAAAAACCTACGGGTACACCCTCCACGTTTGATTAGTCAGAGGAATAAAGAAAAAGGTAAACGAAAAAGCATTACTTTTTGGGACCCTCTGGTTATAGTTCTAAGAATGAAAAAAAAAATTAATCAGAAAGTAGTACCTAAACACATTATATATCTCTTTTCTCAAACTTTTCTTGTCTTAAAAGGTTAACTGGTTCTTTCTCGCTTAATTAAGCAAAAGTTACGACATCTTTTACATGAATTCAAGGTTGAAAACTCCCGCATCTTTCGAGAATGCACTCAACTTAAGAGATAAACATTTTTATCACAGATAACAAACGACTATCCTCAAACATCCACCTTCCCTACCCTATCCCAAACTTGACTTCGAATATACGGAAAATAACGGCAGTAATTTCAGTCTGATCAAATCAATTATAATATTGCCATCATTATTTGCCCGCTGTAAGCTGACTATTCCTAGGTAAAAAGAAAAAGCGTTCCCTATGGGAAGAAAACTTTACGTATATTCATCAATATAACTCAGAGCTCTCGCCTACCATAAACGAATATACTGCACAGCCAAATAATAATAATCTTATAGCACATTTAGATTTTCTACCTACTTCAGTTGTAGAGTGCGCTTCTCTCCACTCTCTAGGACAAATTCTTTTGTACTTTTTACGGAATCCGAAAAAACACCCCGGTTTAACGTAACCAAACCAAACTATATCACTAATTCCAACACGTTCCAGTATTCATGGAAGATAGTCTTCATCCGATTATCCACCTTCCGAATTTGCCCATTACCAAAGTTCTTTATAAGCGCTCCATACCACTGTTCTCTCAAACAGGAATTGCGCTATTGGATCATACCTACGTTTTGTCTCACACTGCGAGGGAATACTATCTAATACTGACTTATATCCTGCGATACCTTCACGAATTATCTACAGGCATATGAATGTAATCCTCTCTGTTTGATAAATAATCCAGGAGGGGTGCGGATAATACCGCATTAAACAGGTTTGGCTCATCTTTCACGATTTCATACATACTTTAACTAGTTTGACTCACGTTTGTACTATTTTCGACGGAATCCCTTTTACGTTTCTCCAGATGGTATGCGTGTAAATACTAATCATAATACTCGCACCAACCAACGCGCATGGTGTGAGTGAACCATACACGGCGACATCACTAAGTAACTCAGGAATACTCCTTGAGGATTTAGGCAATTTATGGTTATTTCATAGCACATGGAATATACTTACTGAGATAGACCTTACTGAATGGCAAAACTAAACTGCCGTAGCAAAACGAACGGAAAGACTCATTCAGCAATTATGTGTCAATGAAACCGAAACCGAGGAGGTGTGTAATACCCAAAAGGTACACATTCACTCCGTTATTGAAAATATTAAAATCCAGCCATAAACGATCAAACTTCTATGGTATGGGCAATGCTATGCATTACCTCTTTGGAACAATAGATAGCAATGATGAACGTGAGATATACAGTCGAGTGGAGGAAATAGAGCCCGACTAAAAAGCACTTTTCGAACTAGAAAAGCAACAAATAAGCGTAGAAAAAAGCACCCTGAATAAGATTGAAAAACTCATGGCCGCTATTATGGACAGACAGCTACAAATTGCTTACCAACTCAACAATTTACAAGCCGTGTCTGGTAAAGTAAATAAAAGGCAATTACACCAAGAAATTATAACAAATATTTTGCTGCAAATAATAGAAATCGAATTCCGGCAACAAAATCTACTAGATATAATTCTAGCCAGCAGACACAACCAAAATCTTTACTAATATCACCCAACACCTTACTAGAAATTTATTACAAGACTCATTCAAAGTGTCCGAATATACAGAAATGCCTAACAGTACTCTATCAAACTATCAATAAAAATAACTTTACCCATCTTTAAGTTACTGGTTTTTAAATTGCAACAGATGCACTTCTTTCTGTTGACACCAGATAGACTAAGAACAATCAAAGGTATTACCCATGGCCTAGAAGAAAATACTTTAGTTGGACGTTTAAACACTCCTATACTTATGTCATCCACAACTAAAGAATGCGTAATCAACCTGCTATTCAACCCTTTAAACGAAACTGTTAACTGTGCGGTTAGAGTCAAAATACCGCGACGAGACATTTTGATCAAATTAAATAGACCTAATACCTGGCTATTTTCATTAAGCACACCACGTCCATATAACCTGTGCTAACCGATTCACTACCTCCCGTGTAGTTGATCAAGGCTCCGTATCAAATAACGAACCGTGACAAACATAAATAGGTGCAAACACTCTGTATTATGAGTTAACAAACAGACAGCCTGCCCAAATCAATCAACCAGCGTATTTTCCCGTTCATACTGATGCACAGCTTGCTTTGAGCTTATCCTTAGCCCAACTCTCTTTCGGTTGAAAAACAAACTAAGCCCCCGACTTACTGTTAGGCGATGAGACCAATCTATGGCAACAACAGCTATATCCCTAAGCAGCTTCTTGCTGATTATTCTAATTTTGCTCAGTATAGTATCGTAAATTCTGTCCGCAAGAAAACACCTGAAAACCTAACGAACAACAATTAGATGAAACTCTAGAGGCTTATAAGGTGATAGCGATGAATAGAACACAATCTATACGAAAATCAATACAAATTGTATACGGCCACTTTTACCAATTAAATACTTCGTGAATAGGGGAGATAAGAATGTTGTTTCTCAAACGATAGATAATAGAATTGTTATAAATAGTAATTACTCCCTACATACATAATAGATTTTTCTTCACTCTAAAGGTAACATTTATAATTTACACTCCATACAAAAGGATAGATAATTGATTTTTTTATACTCGCTACAAGGGGATAGATAGTACATTTTTCTTATTAAATTCTCCCCACAAAGTGCTAAAATATAAGTATTAAGCGATATGGCTCAGATTCCCATCCCACTTAGTGTGCCCTTTTTATATACGCTGGGATTCCAGACAATAGAGATTGGCTCACTCGTTCTAACGTATTGGCTTATGGTGAATCAACTGCCATTCGCAGGTGCTCGACGCCATATTTTCCTGTAGTTTGGTGAATTGAACTGAGTAGAACTGAATTCAATTGTCGGAGACTATCGTCTCCGGAACTTCGAACGTGTGGAATACTTCTGTTTCAATGAACTGACACACATTAAGCGTAGATGCTTACCTCATCGGTTTAAGATTTGTGTATTTGGAGAAGTTGTGAAGGAATATTACGACACAGACATTTCCGTTAATTCATCTGGGATATGGACCTAAGAAATCGATGTACAACCTTTGCAGGGTCTTTCTGTTACAGACAGAGTTGCCATAAGTGGTTTGAGAAGGGTATTAGGGCTTTAATTTCCGTGCACCCATCGCAGGCGCCTACGTAGTTTCTAACATCGACTGTCATTCGAGGCCAGTACAAATGTCGTCTTAAACGTTTAAGTGCCGGAGACCAGCCCACGTGGAATCCTAAGCTCCCAAGCTCCTTCCTGTCCGAATATAAACGTAACTATCCCTGACGCAGAGATCTGGTAATTTGTCAGAAGCCGATTAACCCTTCTGCTTCAGCTCCTCTCAACCCAACAAGTTGAAATACGGAGAACCCAGGTCAGCTTCTGGACCAGATCTTCAGCTGTTGTCAAGCTGTCACAGTGAATCGGTGACAGCGCATCAGGGATGACGTTCAGGCTCCCTTTTCTGCGTTTAATAGTGAAGTGGAAACCTTGAAGCTTTAAACTCCACCGAGCAAGTCTACCGCTGAGGTCCTTTTGGGACATCAGCCACTTCAAGCTCGTATGATCAGTCACTATCTTGAACGACATAATTTCAATGAAGGTTCGGAATTTCAGTTTGCTTAGTATCGCTGCAAAGCATTCTTTCTCTGTAACTGTATAATTTCACTGTGCTGAGTTCAACTTGTTGGAGACGCAGGCTATCGGCTTCTCGTGGCCATCGTCATCTAGTTGTAACAACAATACCTTGTTGGCTCGCATCGCACTGTATAACGAATGGCTTGTTGAAATCTGGATTCACTAACAGCGGAGCGGAGGTAAGTTTCTGCTTCAATAACTCCAGAGACGTCTGGGATTCAAGTTTCCATTGAAACTGACTGGGATTTTTCAAGGTATCAGTTACAGAGGCTGTTAGATCAGCATAGTGCTGAAAGAACCGACGATACCATCCCGTAATGCCCAGTAGGCGTCCGACTTTCCGAACATTTTTGGGTGACGGGTAGTCGACCATAGCTGAAATTTTATCCGAGTCTGTTCTTATTCCTCCTTTTCCAACATACGAAAACCAAGTATTTGTATCTGTGATGAATAACTTATTCTTCTCTACATTGATAGTGAGGCCAGCTTTCCTCAAACAATCCGCTACGCGGTCTAGCAAAATGAGATGAGAGTCAAAGTCTGATGAAAGTATTAGTAAATCGTCTAAATAGACGAGAACGTTCTCCCGAGGATCAAATGGAATAACCTTATCCATAAGGCGACACATAGTTTGTGGAGCATTGCAGAGGCCGAATAGCATCACGGTGTACTGATAGAGAGGATGACCAGGTACAGTAAATGCTGTCTTCTTTCTTGAATCAGCGTCTAGTGGGATCTGCCAAAAAGCGTTTTTCAAGTCAAAGCTTGTGATATAATTTGCCGGAGGAAGTCGACTCAGAAATGCATCTATCTGCGGCAGCGGATAGCATCCTTCCAAGTAACGGAGTTGACCTTCCTGGCGTCAAAACAAAACCGAACTTTTCCAGGCTTCCTCACTAGAACTACTGAAGAGTTCAAAGGCTCTGGCTCTCCTATAACACACCTAGTGATAGCATTCGCCTCAACTCAGTATCCATCAAACTCTGCACTGCCAGATAAATCGAATAAAAACGTTGTTTTATCGGAGTAGCATCATTCGTCTCAATCTTGTGAGTGACCAGAAATGTTTTTCCTAAGCCCAAGGAGGTGCAGGAAGGAAAAAGCTGTTTCGAGGCATCTAGACGCAGTTTTTCTTGTACCGACAGAACATGGCTGTCAGTGTCAGAGGCAGCTAATTGCCTTGGCGTCACTTACGCAACTATACCCTGAATATCTGGAGCCAACCAAATAGACCGCAGAAGTCTATTCTCAGGTTGAGTACTTGTGTGAGCCCAGGAACCACGTGAAAACGCACGTTTTGTGTCTTATCATGTCCATGACACCTGTTGATCTTGGCTCTTTTGCCTCGATATTGCTGTGACGAACTTAGGGTGTTACACCGTATGTAGTGTTGTGAGTGCAGCGGCTCTTAAGCCGGTACATCAGAAAGCTGTCGGAGTTAGAATGCCTCAAGCAGACTTACTTGAAATTCACTTTTTATAATGTTACAAAATTCATTAATTAGCTAAAAACAAAAATTCACAAATACCTTACCACAGAATTAAAGAATTTCCTTAGCCACAAAGTTCTCAAGAGCATTCCTTCAATTATCTCAGCGGTGTCGAATTTCGTCTGGCTTTACCATTTCAAATAGAATAATTTTCCGATATGCAAAATGAAATGCCAGAAGATATAGAAGGTGAAACCATATGAAAATCTTAGAATATGAGGTTAGCGAGATTCTTGCTATTATAAGTTTGTACATGTATGTATGTGCGTACTATCTAAATATTTTTTAATGTTATGTTAATTACAGAAAATGTAATGATGAGCAGCACCATTAGCTACCTGCACTTTAGTGCGATACCTCCTCTATTCGACATCTGCTTCTGCTATCACTATCAAGTAATCCAGTCACAGTTCGCACGAGCAGCTTTACTTCGGAATACGGTCGAATGTCTTCTGGCATCGACATGTCTATAAAGTTAACCCAGCCTTTTTCGAAATTTTCAAAAATAAAGCTTATGCTGAATTGTGCTCAAATTGTGCTGCGTTGTGCCGCAAAGAACAACAAATTTTTTCACAAATTAAGCTTTTTATGAGGAAAATAAAATTTTCACAAAAAGTTAGCCCAGCCATTTTCGAAATTTTGAAAAATAAAGGGTGTGCTGGATTCAAACATTGAATTTTTTATGACGAAAATAAAACTTTTTACAAAAGTGAGCCCAGTCATTTTCGAAATTTTGAAAAATAAAGGGTGTGCTGGATTGTGCTCGACTTGTATTGCATTCTGCCGCAAAGAAAAATCAAAAATTCAAAAATTAAATTTTTTATGACGAAAATAAAATTTTTTAAAAAAAGTTAGCCCAGACATTTTCGAAATTTACAAAAATAAAGGGTGTGCTGGATTGTGCTCGACTTGTGCTGCATTGTCCCGTAAAGGAAAATCAAAAAATTAAAAAATTAAATTTTTTATGACGTAAATAAAAATTTTTAAAAAAAGTTAGCGCAGCCATTTTCGAAATTTTGAAAAATGAGAAGAGTGTTCTGGATTGTGCTCGACTTGCGCAACGTTGTGCAGTAAAGAAAGATATTGTGTTTGCAAAAATTACTCTTTTTACGAGCCATTTGTCGAGTGGTTTTTTCTTTTTATTGCAAAAATGAAGGTTGTACCAAATTCAATTTTTGAATTTTTTTATTTTTCTTTGCGGCACAATGCAGGACAAGTCGAGCACAATCCAGCACACCCTTTATTTTTCAAAATTTCGGAAATGGCTGGGCTAACTTTTTTTAAAAATTTTTATTTTCATCATAAAAAATTAAGTTTTTGATTTTTTTGATTTTTCTTTGCGGCACAATGCAGTAAAAGTCGAGCACAATCCAGCACACCCTTTATTTTTCAAAATTTCGAAAATGGCTGGGCTAAATTTTTTTGAAAATTTTATTTTCCTCATAAAAAGCTTAATTTGTGAAAAAATTTGTTGTTCTTTGCGGCACAACGCAGCACAATTCGAGCACAATTCAGCACAAGCTTTATTTTTGAAAATTTCGAAAAAGGCTGGGCTAATTTTATAGACATGGCATCGACAGAGAAATGTGGGCCAGTTTCTTTCGTTTCGTCTTGATTCGTCAACTATAATCACGCCAATGAACAGCAGATCGTTTCTTTCTTTTATTAAGGTCAAAATCCGGGTGCATAATTCCTATGAGCTCCGCCACGGATGACAAAATACGGCCTTGCACTGCGCTGTAATTGTGTAGACGCGTGTGGTAGGGCGTCAGTGGATATAAAACAGGGCCTCGCCGACTCGTCATTCCAGACCTTGGTGGCCGTTTTAAGATCGAATTATCAGGAGACTAAACCTCTCATTCAGCAATATCACCAGAAGAAATTACATGTGGTTCTAAAGGGATGTTTCTAGCCAAAGTGTCTACGGCTCCTTACAAGTGGAATGGAGTTTAAAAATCTGCAGAGAAGTCAATCAGGCTCTCTGCTTCTACCAAGGGATCGCCGAAAGTCGTGAGACTGTCAGGTGGAAGATTGATATCACCAAAGTCACTGAATTACATCAAATGATAGTCTATTGGTTTGTCCACGCATCCATAGCAGAATACTTGCTACCTTTCCTATAAACCGCTTTGATATAAGTGACCTGGCTGATCACAATTCCTACAGATCACTAACTGTCGATCTGTTATTGCTGATATGTCCACTTGTTAAGCTCGCCAATCTCAGCGAGGGGGGCACACTTCGCTTGCTTTTGTTGGGATGCTGAAAGCTCTGGGCGTTTATAATAAAAAACACTTTCTTGATTTTTGATTTAAAATAATATGTATTTAAAATATTAAGTAAATGAAGCGGACCTGTTTAACGCACGGCGGACTGAAGTGTACTCACCGTTTTTACATTTCCTGTTTGCCCTCCATACGGCACAGCTCCACACAAAACAGCATGCTCAGCGGTAACTCTATACTTTCTAGCACGATGTAGAAAAAATGCATAAACAAGCAAATGCGCATATTGAACCCATTACATTATAGTTTATGAGTTTGAAGCAATTTTGAGAATTAAGAATAAGAATTTAAGTGACAAGGGAATGACCTGTCCTTGAAGTGTGTGCTCGAGTTACTTGCTGTTTGGCGCGAGAGTGGTACCGCATGTGGTGACATGTGTTACACAACATTCCTCCCCCCTTATGAAAGTAAAAAGATATTTTTTGTACAATGTGCTAATATATTTTTTGATTTACAAATGTATCTTTTTTTTTCTAATATGCCTACCAAAATATTACTTTATTTTTATAAAAAAAAATTTTGTTATTCATTTTTATTGTGGTTGTTTCTAAGTAATCTAAATTTTACATATCTTTTAGCTAGATATAAAAGTGTAACAAATATTTTGAATATACCCATTAAAGTTACAGTAATGATAAATGTATTATTATTTGTTTTGGGGTTCGGAATTTTCTATATAATTTTTCGTTTGTTCCTTTATTTTCTTTAAGCTTACGCTAATTTTTTCAAAATCAAAACTTCCTAAATTAGTATCTTCAAGTGGATGAAAATTAGTCTTGTTGTAATTTGTTGTTAGATTTTTAATTTCATTTACATCACTATATTATCAAAATATTGAAACTATTGGTGTAGAGCTTTTTATTACATTTCTAGTCTCCAAAGTGATTTGGCTTGCTGATGCTCTACAACCAGAAAAAAGTTTTAAAATACCACTTTTAGAAATTGTTATAGATGAGGCTATATTATTACAAATTATTCTTAAATTAGTTTCCTTGGGTAATACATACAACCAAGTGTTTTCCTTATCTAATGCATACCATGTTTCTTGTATGGCTTTTAAAAATTCTAATTTCACACGATTGTGTGTCTCTACAGCCTAAATGTAGACGTATTACACAGTTTTGAATATTTTCATTGTAGGTAAGATAATCTTGAGTGCAAATGTAAAAATTATGGTTTATATTTGGCATTTATCAAATTAGTTCTGTTTTAGGAATAGGTATTGTCTCAATTTTTCGTTAATAGCAACGTATTCAGAGTCTAATTTAGTAAAATGTAAAAATTGTTCATATATGTTGCCGGAATGCTGTTCAATTTATAGAATTTAAAAATATCGCTGATCAGTGGAATTTCTATGTTAATTACGAGAGACGTTTTGGTATACTGTGGGTTGACCAGAGAGACTTTTCCTATTTCAGGCAAGTTTTCAGCAGTCGGTTTAGCTGGTAATACGAAACCTTGTGGGAGTTCTAGCTGTATTTCCTTGACTGTGTCGATAGAAGTCTGGGTATTGGGCAGGTGCTTGTCCATTCTGCCTAATTTTGCTTCATGGATTATGTTACTTAGATCTTCTTGTTTAGCAAGAATTCGTCCCATCGAGAGTGAGACGCTATTAGACAGTTCATCGAAAAGGTGCAGAGTTTGTGTGGCCTTCGTTCGGTTATCGAAGCTTTCTGATAGATTATGAAGAATGGCTCCGATCTCATGAAAACGCTGATTAATTGCATTTTCGGACTTATGAAGTGAGCGAACTACGTTTAGCATCACTGAAGTTTGAGCTGCAACCGTGTGGTACAGGTTCTTTTGATTGGACTTGAGTGTGTTAATTGCTGCATCTATTTATTCTGCTTGAGTCTTCGTCGTCCATGGATCCGAAAAGAGAATCGTGATAGTCTCCCCGATACCGTTTACCACTCCTCTTGGTTTCCGGAGTTTTTGTGGTTGATGAAATACTTGGTGAAGGATGTTATTATTTTCAATGACTTCAGCCAGCGTCGCATTTATTACTTTAAGGCTAAAGTTACGTGGATCCACAAGTATAATTGATCTGAGCTCGTCGCAAAATTTTGAGGGTTCTGAGTACTCCCACTGGAGCTGTTGTTTTTCTTGTTCATACCTGGTAAATCGAAACACACAACGCGGCTCCACGCTGAAGTCGATTTCCCCAGTGTTCCCATTTCCACAAAATAAACACCACTGAATTTGTTGATGGGAGTATTGATATACTGTGGTTCCAGAATTTGACCGTGGATTCCGCAGAAAGAGACCACCAATACCCCTGCAAGGAATACAAGTGTTGAGAAAAGAGAGATAAGGAAAACAAAAAAATTTGGTAATGGATGTGCCGAATTATAAAAGGGGTCTAGGTGGAGTAATTGATTATGGCGGCTCGTATCCTGAGCTTGCCATCTATGAGACGTAGGGTTTGAGAAGATTATTGTGCACTAGTTTGGTACTTCTTCCTATTTGGATTATTGAAGTTTCTGTGGAATTTATATCAATTATTTCATAGGTGCCTTCATACAGAATTGTAAGCTTTCTATTCTTTTTTATTTTCTTTTCCATCAGTACTTTGTCACCTACCTTAAAATCAACATTTTTACTACACGAGTCATAGTATGTCTTCGCTCGTTCTTTTGCTTTAACTAGATTTTAGCGTGCTAAAGCGTAACCGTTTTGAAGTCTGGCCTTCATTTCTATAACATTGTCATCGTAATTGTAGACTGGTTGCACGGTTCTTGTAATAGACGATGGTATTTCGGGTTTGCCTCCGAATAGAATTTCAAAAGGCGAATAATTTGTAGCCGATAGTGGGGTAGTGTTGTAACAAAATACTGCGTAATCAATCCATGTATCCCAATTATTTGGATCTTTCGTTGCATAGCTTCTCAGGTAACCACCCAAAGTTCGGTGACACCTTTCTTGAGATCCATTGGATTACGGGTGATAAGGGCAAGTTTGTATCTTACGTATTTTCAATAACTTACAGGTTTTCTTGAAAAGATCGCTTAGGAAATTCGTTCCTTGATCCGTCAGTAAATATCGGGGAGTTCCAAAGAGACAAATGATTTTTCGCACATACGCTTCTGCAACAGTTTGAGCTTCCTGATTAGGAATGGAGTTGCTTGTATGAATTTCGTTAAGTCATCTTGAAATGTGAGAATGTATTTATTTCCGTTATCAGAAATAGGCAATGGACCAGCGATATCTAACCATATGCGTTCAAATAGGTTTTTTAGAAATCGTAGCTATTTTCATTGGATTTCTTGTTATATGAGTAATTTTACTTTTTTTGGCATGTTTCACAAGATGATATGTATGCTTTCATGTCTCTGTACATGTTTTTCCACAAATATTTCTGTTTAATACGTTTAGCTGTTCGAGCAATGCCCTGATGTCCGCTAGTAGGGCTGCAATGATATTCACGAAGTGTCCAGGAATTTTCTTCCTTGTCAGTTAGAATAATGCGATCTTTTCCAGGATACAAGTTTTACAAATTTTCTGTTAATTTGGATGTGGATTCAGAATTTGAATTTTCATTTATATGTGCTTTACGATTTGGAATTGGATTCGAGTTCGAAGGTTCCCTTGAAATTAGATGTGGCACTTGATTTTCGTCCATTACGGGGACTGATTTCGTAGTATTTGGGATAGAAATATTAGTACTGCGCTCCAGGATTTGTTGTGCTCTAGCTTGAGATCTCGTTACTATGTTGACTTCTTCGATATTCAATCGGGATAAGGCATCAGCATTCGTATTAAGATGCCCCGACTTATGAATTACGTTAAAGTCATATTCCTCCAATTTTATTCTCCATCGCATAATTCTGGAGGATGGATCTTTTAAGCCAAAGATCCACTCTAGAGGTTTGTGATCTGTCACTACGGTAAACTTCCTACCGTATACGTACGGTCTGAACTGTTTGGTTGCCCATACAACTGCGAGCGCTTCCTTCTCGATGGTCGAGTAATTCTTTTCGGCTTTATTCAGGACCCTGCTTGCATATGCAACAGGTAAATCCATGCCGTCAGAATCAGTTCTCTGGGAAAGAACTGCGCCTATCGCTGTATTGCTGGCGTCAGTTATAATGAAAAATTGCCGCTCAAAATTTGGATATTGTAGGACAGACGCAGCATAATTGCCTTTTTTAATAATCTGAAAGACTCATCGCAATGAGCATCCAAGTGAACATCTTTCTTAAGTAAATTATTCAAGGGACTAGCAAGTTTTGAGAATCTCGGAATGAATTTTCTGTAATATCCAACCAATCCTAAGTAGGATTTAATTTGCTTCGCATTCTTAGGGGGTGAGATCGCATTAATCGCTGCGACCTTCTTGGGATCTGGTTTTATACCTGTATCAGTTATAACATGTCCCAAGTAGCTAACTTCGCGACATAAGAATTTGCACTTGTTGGGTTGAAGCTTAAGGTTGTGCCTTCTCAGGCATTCGAATACGTCCCTAAGTCTACTATTGTGGTCATCTAAATCTCTGCCATAAATGACAACATCGTCAAGATAGACGAAGCACCGTATACCCTGCAGACCAGTTAAGACCTTATTCATTAACCTCTGAAATGTGGGCGGTGCATTGCGCAGACCAAAAGGCATGCGATTAAACTCAAAGTGTCCATGGGGGGTACTGAAAGCAGTTTTTTGTTTATCCTGTTCAGCAGCTTGGATCTGGTGGTAACCGTTTGCCAAATCTAATGTAGTGAAATACTTTGAGTCACCTAGTTGATTAAGGATATCCTCAATATTGGGCAGAGGATAGGCGTTAGCTAAACTTAGTTCGTTGAGCTTTCGAAAGTCGACTACCATTCTCCCTTCTTATTACCCTGTTCATCTGGTTCTTGGGGACGACCAGTAATGGGCATTCCAAGGGTTAGTACTGTCTCGAATAATATTATCCTCTAACATTTGGTTTACTTGATTCTTTATTTCTGCTTTATGAATGTCTGGTAACCGATATGGTCTTATATTTACAGGACTTTGATGTGGTACTGTAGGAATTGTATGAGAAATCGTTGGAGAGAAACTCAATTTGTCACTTTCAAGGAAAAATGTCTCATTAAATTCACGACAAATATCTTGAATGGAGTTTTCCTCTTCTTAATTGAGGTGCTCTAAGCTCAGTAGGGAGCCGAGTTTGGCTAGGCGTTTTTCCACCTTGTCTTGGTTGCGTATAACTTTGAGATTATACACCTCATAGCTTTGTAGACTGTCCCGCCTTAGCTCTGTCTCACCATTGACTTTAACCTCATTTTCGGAAGAATTTAATACAGCTCTAGAAAAGTATCCATTCTCTGCTTTTGCAACACATCCCGATGTGTATACCTGATGTGCTATTTCCGTGGGGAAACAAATGATGTCGTCACCTTCAACTATAGGCCCAAATTTTAGGACCATTTCGGTTCTACCGGGAACTGTTATATTCCTTTTGGAATATCTGAAAGGGAGATAAACTTCGCCTTCTTGGGTATGTAGTATGAGAACTTGATCTTTATAGCTAAGCACCGAATTCATTCTGGTAAAAAAATCTTCCCCTATAATTCCATCACAGTTGATAGGAAAATCAGAAGGGACTACTTGGAAACTATGTGTAAGTGAGGATTCTTCCGACAACTGAAAATTTATGTGGCAAATACCTTTAGTGCTAGTTGGTTTATCTGAAATGCCTCTGAGAGGAATGGCCCAGTCAGTGTATACATCCACATCTGATTCAAGAGCACCGACTTTGATTAGACTTATAGAAGCACCTGTATCAAGGAGGAAAGTGGTTTTGTAATGTTTCGAGTTTGAAGTATTTAGAACGATTTCACTTTGAAATATTTTACGCGCATCGAGATTTAGAATTGGGGTGGAAGATTCGTGTGAGTTAAGCTTATTGGTCTGACCACTGTATAGACTTTGGTTAGTGGTATATTGTGAACAGTTCGTAATTACTTGGGGGTTGTACTCGTCTTGGCACATTAGGTTAAATGTTCTGCCCGGACCACTGCGCCATTGCGGCCATACTCGCTGGAGTTTCCCGAATTTGTGCGTCGTGTTTGTCCATCATTTGGGCGTGTACGTGATTGGAAATTATTTGAGCTTATACGATTAGGATTCGTGTTTGAAATGTTGCTTTCGACAATCGCATACTGTCGCCTTGTATTATTGTACTGTCTTTTCCTGCAGTCTTGTATTGAATGTCCCATATTATTACAGTATCTACAGTGTTGAACGTTTTGGATTGTATTAACCCGCTGATTTGGAAATCTTGTAAAGGATGGACGATTATCTTTATTTGGCTGGAATGATGAATTTCGGTTTCGTAGCTTCCGACATTCGTTCGTACTATGTCCTAAGATTTTGCAATAATTGCATCTTGTGGCATCGCTTTCGGAGATATGCTCTTCCTCGACTGCATATTCAATTGCAGAAGGTAGGTAATCGTGCTTGGTAGATTTCACTATCAATTTTAAAGGTGCCTTAAGACCTCTTTTGAAATTATTGATCGCAGTTTTTTCGTTTAGTTTTCGTATTGCCTTGGAACTTTCACTTCCCTCTCCATGTATGCTAGATACATTTAGCTCATCCAACAATCGCTCAATTCTTTCCGCATATTCGGAGCCAGTTTCTCTCAGCCTCTGCCGAATAGTGAAAAGTTCTGCTTGAGTGACTTGCACCGATCGAAACTTCGTAAAACGCTTATTTATTGCCACCTCTAACTCTGACCAATTTGCATAGTCATTGTATCTAAGAATCACATTATAAGCCTTTCCCGGCAATTTCGATTTAATTAAGTCTAGGAATTCGGCTTTCTCATTATCATCAGCGGCCGTGGAATGGTGTATTTTGGCGATTTGTATCAACCTAGTAAGAGTTTACGGATTTCCGTCAAATTCAGGGATAAGTTTTATTGCTTGTGACACATTAAAGGTTGACATTTTTAATGAACTATGTTTTTTCTGGTAGTCTGGGGTAGAAAAACTTTCACCAAAGTGTTCTTCACTAGTTTCTAGCTCGTCCAAAGTTGCAAGTTCTTCAGAATCTGACTTATCACCCTTATCAATCTCCTTATTAACCTTTTTTCCGTTTCTTAATGAAATGTTTAAAGTGGCCGACATGTGAACTCAACTAGTTCAACTTAGTTTGAATGTTTACAAAAACAAAGAAAATTAGTGGTACGAAAATTTATCGAGAGAAGGGATTGTATACAGTGCAAAAGAAAAGCAAATCCTCCTTGCCGGGGAATAATAATATAATCCGAAATTATACCGTATTGAGAATCGTAGAGGAATTATTAAAAGAATTCGAAGAGATTACCACCACAGCACACGATTTTGTCACTCAAAAGAAAGAAGAAATCGCAATTACACTTTTACCTCAACATGAAAAAAAACCTCTTGACCTTGAGTCATCATCAAAAAAATATATTCCCTAAAGATATAATAAAGAAATACAGCAATATTCTTCCCGAAGAAGATGAGAATGAATCTATTGCTCAATTAGAATATTTTTTTTTCCAAATATTATCATCCAAAAAACTTAATGAAGCAAATTCCGATAAAGGAATTGTAAATTGGTAAGAAAAACTGTTACCATGAATAAATTATTCGAGGTTGATAAACAAAACAAATGTTTCTGAAAGGAGCAACACTAGAGGAAATTATTTACTGGAAGAACGTGAACAATTATTATAACCCAGAGGTCTATAGGGGATCGCATCACTTCTTCAATATTTGAAAGAAGACTCCAGATACTGCCGTAATTGCAGCCAAAAAATATTCCACGGTTTCATTAAAAATTTAAAACACTCCGAACTAAATTTGATTTTATGCCGCACATAATTCTGTTTGATCGTGAAAAGCTTATAAACACATATATATAGATATATTTATATTTTTGTTTCTTTACACTGGTAAAATTATGATAAACGCTACCTATGTATTAAATTTCATTGATAAAATGATGATAAAATCTATGTGAGTACCTATGTATTAAAATTTCACTTATACAGGGTGTTCGGTAAATGTCTTTAATTCTTTAAGGGGATGAAAGTAGAGGTCATTTGGGTAAAAAAAGTCTGGATACTTTTATATCGAACTCCGCTTGGTTTTCGATTAAATCGATAATATCGTTTTTCGAGATTTTGCATACCTCTTCAGAGTAATTTCGTTATAAGTTCTATTGTAATTAATGGATTGTGACGCTCAAACCTTTATTTAAAAGAACACATATTGGCCTTTCTAAGAATGTATAATTAGTTATAATTGTGCCTTCAATTTTTTTAAACAAAAACAGTTTTCTCTAGAATTTTTTATTTCACCAAAATTTTTGTCGCGCTTCAGTGTACATTTATTCGAAATATCACCATTTCATGAACTTGGCAGAATTATGAAAAAATTTGCGCATTATGTCCCCTTTCCAAAATGACCTCCCTAAGTGCTGTCAACAATAACAATCAAAAGCTATAAGCAAACATTTTGAAGATGTGCCCCTTGAGGTAATCTTCAGTTTTTTCGTAGGATTCTATCTCCTCCTACAGATTTTAACGTACGACAACCATTTATATGTCATTGTACGGGAATCTGAACTGGCTATTAGATAGGGTACTTTTCGATTTCGAATTTCGAAAATGGAGGGGGTTATTTCGAAAAAACACTTTTTTTTACCAAACTTGACTTTTACGTAGGTTTCGTTTTTCCGCATCTTCATTTTGCAGGAGGGGCAAGTTCTGGGAGGGGCAGGAGTTCAAAGTTTCAACTTTAAGCCGCTATATTTTCTCAACCACGCATTGTTCTAGCAAGTAAGTCCTAAATTCATAAATGGAAAAACATTTTTGGTGGTTTTTATTCAAATATAGCTGCTCAAAGTTGAAACTTTGAACTTCCACCCCTCCCAGGGCTTGCCCCTCCCGCAAAAATGAAGATGCGGAAGAACGAAATCTACGTAAATGTCAAGTTTGGTAAAAAAAGTGTTTTTTCGAAATTACCCACTCCATTTTCGAAATTCGAAATTGAAAAGTACCCTATCTAATAGCCAGTTCAGATTCCCGTACAATGACATATAAATGGTTGTCGTACGTTAAAAACTGTAGGAGGAGATAGAATCCTACGAAAAATTTGAAGATTACCTCGAGCGGCACATCTTCAAAATGTTTGCTTATAGCTTTTGATTGTTATTGTTGATAGCACTTAGGGAGGTCATTTTGGAAAGGGGACATAATGCGCAAATTTTTTCATAGTTCTGCCAAGTTCATGCAATGGTGATATTTTGAATAAATGTACACTGAAGCGCGACAAAAATTTTGGTGAAATAAAAAATTCTAGAGAAAACTGTTTTTGTTTAAAATAATTGAAGGCACAATTATAACTAATTATGCATTCTTAGAAAGGCCAATATGTGTTCTTTTAAATAAAGGTTTGAACGTCACAATCCATTAATTACAATAGAACTTATAACGAAATTACTCTGAAGAGGTATGAAAAATCTCGAAAACCGATATTATCGATTTAATCGAAAACCAAGCGGAGTTCGATATAAAAGTATCTAGACTTTTTTTACCCAAATGACCTCTACTTTCATCCCCTTAAAGGATTAAAGACATTTACGGAACACCCTGTATAATGATGATGAAATCTATGTGACTACCTATGTATTAAAATTAAAATTTTCTACTACACAATTATATAACATATATAATATATATACATATATATTCTTTAAGACACATCACATCATTGACTTTCATATTAGATGACTTTTTCTGCATGCGTAGGTACTTACTCCTAGATCATACTGATTAGATATATTACCATCAGCGTCATACTGCTTCTGCTGCCTTTATGTGCGTAGACAGTTTGATTATATAACACCCAATGCACTTCCCTAGGTAACATTTTTTTTTTTATTCCTCTCTTTAATTTTTGTTTTATATACATTTTGATTTCTTTACTAATAGCTTCGAACCACACCGACTCACAGATTAATTTGTTATCCGCCGCGTATTTTGAATATTTTTGTTATCCGCCGCGTATTTTGAATATTAATAAAAATGAATAATTTTTTTTTCTTCCACCAAAAGTAGTAGGTAAGGTATAATATACTAATTTAATGGTAGAGATCCTTGCGTTCCATAAATCCCCAACCGCTGCCACCAATTATATGTTACGCTCGCCAATCTCAGCGAGGGGGGCACACTTCGCTTGCTTTTGTTGGGATGCTGAAAGCTCTGGGCGTTTATAATAAGAAAAACTTTCTTGATTTTTGATTTAAAATAATATGTATTTAAAATATTAAGAAAATGAAGCGGACCTGTTTGACGCACGGCGGACTGAAGTGTACTCACCGTTTTTACATTTCCTGTTTGCCCTCCATACGGCACAGCTCCCACACAAAACAGCATGCTCAGCGGTAACTCTATACTTTCTAGCACGATGTAGAAAAAATGCATAAACAAGCAAATGCGCATATTGAACCCATATCATTATAGTTTATGAGCTTGAAGCAATTTTGAGAATTAAGAATAAGAATTTATGTGACAAGGGAATGACCTGTCCTTGAAGTGTGTGCTCGAGTTACTTGCTGTTTGGCGCGAGAGTGGTACCGCATGTGGTGACATGTGTTACACAACACACTATATGGTTGTTACTCTCAGGTAAAATTGTCACGTCAGGATACAAGTCATCGATCTCACTTACCCTCTGATTTCTTAATGTTTTCCTGTTACGTACAGTCGGAATCCGCAGCTGGGTAGCCTGAATCTGGGTGACTAAAGACCGTAACTGTCCAATGGTATTTGCAGGGTGTAGATAAATCTTCTCCTGAATCTCGGGCTGTAAGCTAGACTTTACAGCTTTCAAGAATTGCAGGTCTGACATGAAGTTTTGCAGTTGGTCACGCAGCTACAACATAGAAAATGATTAACCAGGTTTTTGCTTTCGTGACATCAGTTGCACTCTGACCTTCATGTCGTCCTTAGGCACTCTATAGTCAACAGACAATCCAGTCGTGACAAATTCCCAAGTCGGATAAGGGTTGTGTCTTAATAAAGACCAGTAGCAATCCTTCGGTAGTCCTGTCAACAACATGAGCATATGGATCAAAATCTCAATCTAGAGCGGAGCGCGTGAGCGCTTCGACCCGAAAAGTAAATTCATCCACGGATAGCTCGGAATTATTGCCATTATACGACAGGTTCCATCGTCGGATAGGACTGTCTGATGGTCTGTGCCAAGAATTGTTCTTGACTCGATTGCTGGAATGTGGATATGTTGGCGGAACGAAAAGTGCTGCAGGTGGACATGAAGGTCTCTGCTGCCCAGCTCAGAACGAGTGTCGATTACGCGGGTCAATCTGATTTTCCCTAAAGAGTCTAGGCGTTTGGATACGCTCTCCAAAGGGTGATGGTGGGGTGGACGAGAAGCGTGCGCCTGCTGAATCACACCAGAGGCTCGCTCTCTGACGTCTGTGATCTTGTTACGCAGAGAATTCTTGCTTTGGGTAACCTGTACTTGTAGCAAAGTCTGTAGCTGCGTTCGAAGACTAGATATAATTATTTCGGTATCCATGAGGCTTTGCTCCGAAGGTGACAGACTATTCCTTCTCGAGCTGCTATGGGATTGAGGCACTGAGCGTAGCCCCGGAGACAAAGACTGGCGACCTGACTTTGTTAGTTCTGGCTGAGGCACTTCCAGCTGTAGTGGTTGTTAGGAATCATCTGCAATTCTGTACCGAGTGGGATACATCTTCGGGATCGCACCAGTATAGGCAGAGAAATCACGCTGTGTGAGGTCGCATCGACAATTGGGGCAATTGGCTTGCTCCCCTATCCACGCTATCAAACAGGCCTGGTGGAGCACGTGCCCACAGATGGTAGTCACTGGCTTTTGCCTGATAGATCAGTCTCAGTCTTGACAGATGAAGCACTGGTCTCGAATCTGCACCGGGACATCGGTCAGAGGTGGTGTTCGCATAGTAGCTTTTATCAATTTAACAGTGTTAATAGGTCCAGTCAAAGTGTGACTTTAACTGAAATTTGGATAATTCTGCCGCCTGTGCAGGGGTTGAACAGAAATCAGGAATAAGAGGATATAGTACTGCCGTCGACTAGAAACAGGGCAGAAATTCTCTAAACAATTAAAAACTCAAAAATTTACACTGAGAGAAGATTGAAATGCAATCTATTGGTTATTGGGCAACTTCATTGCTGCTACCTAAATGTATTAGTAAAATGTAAATACTGAATTCACTCAACGTATATGATTAGCTATTCAGCCAGAAGTCAACAATTTCAAAAGTCAATCGTGCCAAAAATAAATAGAATCGCTACGAGTATTCACGATGATGACTAAATTTCAGATATAGAAGGTACTTCATACGCCGAACAATTGTCGAAGCCGTGATACAGGATGACGCTTAATTTCAAACTTGACAACATAATATTATATGAACGAACAAAATTTTCAAAGACAAAAGTATTGTAATCTACAATCGAAAATATACCAAAAACTCTAACTCGAGCAACAAACTCGAATGTTTCCAATTGTGAAAATCAGAAAATCAATAAACTTCTCCCTCTCTCTCCAAGGGTCATCTCTCAAAGACAAGGGTCTCCCAGGTAAAATCTCTTAGAGAAATTTACTGGTCAAAAATTCAACAAGTAACGGTGAGTAGTGTGGATGTGTGCATGAAAAAGTTTGAAGTTCTCAAAAAAATCCCGGATAAGTCGAGTCAGAGATCTCAAAGACTGAGAATGTTGCTAGAGATTCTTCAGCCAGGCAATTAGCAGTATGTCAGATACTGATTACTGAAGGTCTCCAGCATCACTATTATCCCCTAACAACTCTTTCCTTTCTCCTTTTTCGATTGATATGCCTAACTAACCTTCCAGATGGGCAAAGACATGAGTCTGGTCAACTAGTTTGTAATGATTAACTATACTTCCCAGTTAATCAGGTAATGAATCTCCAATTATGCCCAGAGGTATCTTCTTCACAGCAGCTGGCGACTTCCGGAAGCTAAGCCAAGGGCCAGCTATGGTTACCGGAGTAATGATTAGGCGTTCTAGTACAACTAGAACTGCCGACTTAATGAGCAGGAAGAATTTGTATTGAAAGACTACTTCTTTTCCTGTCTCGAGAAAGAATGATTTTTATTCAAAAATGTTCTGCTTATATATAATCGACCTTACTCATAAGGTATACAAAAATTCTTGAATTTCTTAACTTACCTACATAATTTCTAAGGTTACCTAAATACAATTTTATTACTTCATATATGACAAAAATTTCAGTCAAAGCAATCATGCAATCGCAATGCAAATCGTTCACAAGAAATGTTGACCCATGTGCAATCACTATTCATTGTCACAGAATACGTAACTTCATGCAATGAAGAGAAATGTTTTTATTACATAATATTTGTTTATTGGTGCCGGCAAAAGAAGGTAAAGGTAAGAATGAATTGGATGTAAGAATGGGTTACATCATTTACACATATGTTGTGTTTATGATTTCGAATGCTTTGGCGGAAGTATTTTAGTGATGCAATTTTTTTAGAATATTTTTCACGGCTGTTAGCGTGAAGTAATTTCAAATATTTTCATTGATTGCTGTTTGAATGATTTTGTTGTTTCTCATGGGTTTTCTTGATGTTGGGTTTTTCTGTTAATTTATATGAGAGTAGTATGTATGTACTACAAGTTAGCTAAAAGCCAAAAAGTCATCTCACAGACTCATGACTTTGTCCAGCCAGTTGGCCAGCAAAGTAATGCCTCCATGAGAACTCAACCGAAATATTATGTGGGGCCACCTGCCATCTCCATGACTGAAGGCCAGCGGGAAAGATAAACAATTAAAAAAAATCATAACTCCCAGACTTGAGGCCTGACCAAAGTCAAACCTGAAGCCAAACTTTAGATCAAAACAACAATATCAAAAATTCTACTCGAAACTCGATAAACAAAACTTTACTCAAAAACTTTAACTTTACTCAAAATATACTTTTGTTGACAACAAAAATTAGACTCAGTTCCCCATGCAAGTCCCACTAGATATGAGATTTGAGGTCAATCAACAAGCAGATGCCAGATGATCATCTCGCAACAAGTCCCAGTCCCCAGTAAAATTTACACTTAGACCACCGAAGTTTAACTTAGGTGGCCCCACGTTGGGCGCCATTTTGTTATGGAACTATGTTAAGTGATTACATTTGGCGTGAAGTCCAGACTGCCAGCATGAGCTTACCGATCACTCTCGTGACCAGCGATAGCACATGGCGGCACGCTAGCACCTTGACTAGGGCAGAAGAGTTATTGAGGGGGGTGGGGGAGGTTATACCCAACACATGTCCTGTCACGACCCATAATTAAAAAAGTCTTCGTGCCTACTCAAAAAGAAGCACCACAGCCCAGAAGGGACCTTTACACCACATAGCCATACCTGTGTGAAGACATGCCTTCAGCTGCTTGGCCCCATCGACCCAATTACACTGAGAGCAGCAAGCATGGTATTCAGTGTCCCTAATGATGACCGGTAAAAGAGAAGTGGTGGAGCAACTTTCATCCCGAGGAGGCCTCCAGGAGGGTGACAAGAGGAGAGTCAAAAAACTTAAAGTTCCATTACGTTATAAATCACTTTAAAAAATTCAACCATGACAACGGAGGTATTCAGCAATTAGTTCATATATGGACTTAACTCTAGTCCTATAACAAGCAATTACACATTTTGTAAATATGTAATACTCTACGCACTAAGGGTCTACACAAAAGTTCTTATATAAATTTGCCAATTAGTGTTTTGGAATTTATCTTAATTTATTTAGAGAGCCTCATAAGTTGAATGATAGTCACATACCTACAGCTATCTAGGCTTTATAGACCAAAACAAAACAAGCGTTGAACAAGCTTCTCTTCCTTTCTAAATGTGTTCGAGTTAATTCATTTGGTTTTTTTTTTTTTGCTTTTAGTATTTTCAAATGGATTGACTTATGAAGAGAAAAACTCTCATTAAATTAATTTCAGCTATAAGCGTTCTGGTTTTGTTTTGGCCTTGGCAAATTAATAAAGTACTGAAAAAAATATAACTATAATTGATAACAAGTAGTATACATATACAGCCTTGGAAATTCTAAATATTTAGTATAAAATAAATAACGTCGTAGTGCGTATTCTTTACGTATACAATTTGCACGTACTTCCTTTTCTTAAAAAAAAAAAATACCAAAAGATCGCTTCTATTCTTATCATATTTTTACATCAAATCCTAATTGCAAATACTATATTCTGTATATATTAAGATCTAAGCTAATGGTGTCAGCCTTGCATTGGTGTGGGTGACTGTATCTTATTCGTTATAAATAACCAAAATGTGTTACAACAATGGTACTGGAAGACTTACGTACTGTGATGAGTGATGATCCCCCGCAGAGTAGCCACCATCCACCACATTGTACAGTTCTAGACAAATTTTTTTTTTTAAAAAGGATTAAATTTAGCCTACTCAAAACTAATGCATGGAGTATTTTAGATCCTAACTGGACTAACGGTTAATCTAATTGCTGGTGATCTCTGATTATTTTGATTTTAACTTCTTCGTTGGTCTGCTTTTATTTTTATCGAGTATTTTTATCGCTTGGACGATCTAGTGCATTTCTCCGAGAATGCCTTAGCCTATTTGCTGAACTGAGTTCTAAGTTGACTCGCTCGGGTGTTAATGAGGCAGTTCTTGGTATTGTGCCTCGCACAAATATGGGGAGAGTCCTCGCTAGTTAAATCAGCACAACAAGAAATGGGGCTGCTTCTAACGTTGAGCAAGGATGATTCCAAGATATTATTTCAGACAAAAAAATCTTTTCATTCTGGGTTTATGGACGGATAATTCGCCATATACTCGATATGAAACCTGACGTGAAGTGTAGCAGCGCTACCGCGCAGCTCGTTGTGTTGATCGAAATTGCACTTTTTGAGTGAATGATGGAAATATCCTCGCGGAATACAATAGTAATTCGCCAGATATAAATGCGATTTTCCGCTATGAACGTAATTTTCTAGCTTCCGCCAGGCAAGCCTGATAAAAAAAATCCGCTTTCCTGTCTTTTTCAACATGAAATATTACATCCGTAGAGCAGATGGTTTCTCTTTTATCTCCTTCTTTTCTCGATTTTCCGATGCTTAATTTTCACCAAGATTCTTCCGGATTCTTGATCTAGACTTTCTCGTTCTTCGAACTTTTCGTGTTTTACCTCGCGTCTAACCAAAAAGAAACCACACAAAAAAGAGAGCCCTCTCCAAATGTCACTCCCTTTTTTGTCCGCCAAAAACTCTTCTTCTTCCCTGTCACTTTCGCTCGGGGCTATGCCTCAGCCAGGGTCAGGTCGTGTGGTCGTGCCAAACGTGGCAGCACCGTTGCCGTGTGTCACCTAGTGCATACTGCTGCTAGCTTCAATGTAGCATACTACCGCATAGAGTATGCTACGACCATAACGGAAAGACAATGAAATATGAAAAGTCTTTACTTTCAACAATTTAATCAAAGTGGAGAAATCACAAATTCTAGGCAGAGTTAAAATATTCACATTTCATCAAGTGCAAACGCGCTTGATACAGTTTTAATATTTCCCACGCAAATATACGCGCATCATATCTGCCATAAGAGTACCCTGATAAGAACTCGACAGCACTTTACTTAATTTCGAGATATATTCACACAACAAGTGCAGTGCATGAGACTCATGTTACGAGCAAGCATCCAGCCGTACGAACTTTTCTCAAATCTGAAAATATAACTTTAGAAGGGCCTGGTTTCGGACAAGCCTCCAGACAATAAATTACTGCATCGCAGCATGCATAGGCTACATAAACATTTTTGACTGTGGGAACGTTTTCGCGCGATATTAAAGGCGACATTTTTAACTATGTTTTCACGTGATATTGAAAGAATGCCGGGATCTTTAGTTTAAATAGCGCGATTGCTGAACGATCAAAGAAGTATTTTTTCAGTAGTGATAGTGGGAAGTTGTACGTCTCCTATTCGGAATTTTTTTCAAGTAAAGTAGAAGTTCTCTTTTTTATGGTACTTATGCATTGTAATACGTCCGCAAGCTATAATCATTGTTACAATTTTTCAATAACGTTAATTTTAAACACAGTTTATGTAAAAGTTCATTTAATTTAATAAAATTAACAAAGCAGAGTGGAGGAAACTGTTTTTATTGAAGTTGTATTAAAAATATACACCATGTCGATGCATGGGTTGAACTGATGTTGAAACTGTAAGGAGTCTTTAGATCATAGGCCACAACAATGCCATTGTTCAAAATAAGAATGGATTACATTATATCTCAACCATAACCGTAATATTTTCTCCGGGTTCTGTCTTCTAAATTAAACTAATTTTTCCGCTTTGTGTGAACGGATTACTTCTTATAACGTTCCATAGTTGTACGGTATATGTTTAGCGTTCCGTTTGCGTAACCGATAACTTCATTGAGAATAGCCCTAAATTTGAATTCGCTATGATCTGGGCTATCGACTCCTGTCATTAAACCTAAAATCTGTTCAACTTTGTTGATAAAGCCGAACTATAAGTTATATTATTTTTCGATCGGTAATTTTTTTTTTTTTGTATGTTTGGTATAGTTTGGAAGGGCTACTTTCAAGAATTGAAAAGATTTTTTTTTTTTGTGAATTACTTATACAGATATAGCCCAAAATGTGCGAAAAATACCGCCTTCATGTTAGGTTTTCAAAGTTAAAATTTTTTATTATCATGGTTAGTAAGCTTTGAGTCAAGGATGACAGGATAACTGAAGCTTTTTTCTACTAAGCCGACATAGCAGTTTCAATGTAAATTTCAGTTTTTGTAAAGGCTCTCTATTTTGCCACTCGTATTCTGTACTAGTTGTTGCTTATTGCTTTCTGTAGCGGAAGCTACATCGTAATTATTTTTAATAATTGTGTTACAATTTTTCTGTACTCAATATTATAATAATTTAAATTGTCGGTCAAATATTCGAGCCGACTATAAAAAAATCAATTTGCGTTGACATTTGAAAACACTTTGAAAACTTTCAAAAGCTTTAAATCACAAACACGCCACTGTACGCAAATTTTAAAATATTCACATCAAGACACTTTACTTTGTAAATAAAAAATAAGTTTAGTTCATGTAAGGATTTTAATTCATTATCAAAAGTATACGCCAGAGGGCAACAGCTTGTACTAGAAATAAAAACAAAAAAGAAGCTTTTCATTTAAAAAAAAATATATATATATATATATATATATTATTAATTTTAAAAGTTTCTCTATGTTTAAAGAAATATTTATAAAATAGATTGAACTTATAAATATAAAAACAATATTCTAAAATAAAAAGATTTAAAAAAAAATATAAATAAACATTAAAATTATTTTATAAAAAAAAAATATTCATCTTGAATTTTGATCTCAAAACAATAACTGCAAAATATACATAATTTTTGATCAGTTCACTTTCTACTAGCCCCTATGCGGCTTTCAATGCGGTCTCTTACCAAATATGATTATGCTGATCTGATAATAAGTTCTCTGCTTACCAGTGGAAATTAGTCTCCTTCATTTGGCGAAAGTACAGTTAAACACTACCATTATTTTAATACGTATATCCTGGAATTTATCTAGGCTTTATTACAGTTTTTTTAGAAATGCGGTTACACGTGTGTGCCGCTTGGCTTTTCAACTCGAAAACTTAGAAAGGTGTTACAGTGAATAATTCATCAACAGTTCGTTAATAACAAATTCCAGGTTGTAAAAAAACTCCTTCAGAAGGTAAAAAATTGCATTAGCACAACAACACAATGGAGTAAATTTAAACAAGATTAATTAAAACCCAACCACCCCACAGGGTCGGTATGTACAAGACCGAGTTGAGTTAATGACATCAAGCTGTCTCGAGACAGGGTCTGCAGTTACTCGTTAATAGAAATGATTGCTTTTCGTCCTTCTATTTACCTAGTGCTGATTTTTTGTTGTAGCCAAATTTTGACTTTAGCATCATTCTTCTGTTTTGAGTTTTTTTGTAAAGATGGTTTGAAATAGGTTCACACGTAAAAATTCATAAAATTGATGATTTGTTGAACTACAACATTAGTTAACTTCTATTAAAGAATGCATGACCAGAGGAACTTGTATGGTAAGCAGAAAATGTGTCACGAAATTCTGTTGTGGAGCTCTGGTAGGACACTCATTTATTGAATTTCCAGCAATTACATATATATGAAGAAAGTTGGACAAGGAAAGATTTATACCTGTCTGCGAAGATTGGTGCTGTTGAAACACTATATGTTCGATTATCATACGGATTAAGAGAGAAATTTTATTCCTGGACGGCCCAGAAGTTTCATACTTCACACCCGCGGTATTTGACGGGGATTCTGCGCTAGGTAAGGAAGACCAAAGGAAGTATACTTTAGACTTTGAAAATCTAAAAATGTTTGGAAATTAAGAATTCAAAAGAACCCTGGTCAGTACCGCCCCCCTCCCCACATCGCATGAGTGGAATAAATGTCGAGTAATGTACCAGAAAGCTCGGTACAGAGAACTCAATAATCTCTCTCCTCTCTCTGTCTTTTCAATAGAAATGTATATATATTAGTCGACACATTTCCTCACAGCTCATGTGTCCGAATTTATTGAGAATACCTTGTATTCTCTGTACCGTGCCAATTTCGAGGTGTTAAAAATGGATATCAGTCATATTTCCTCACAGCTCATGTCTCAAAATTTATTGAAAATAGCTTGTATTCTCTGTACTGTACCAATTTCGAGATGTTAAAAATGTATATCAGTCAACTTTTTTGTAAAAGACCACGGTTCGAGTTTAACGATGTAGGTGAAAATTATTTTATAATTGTCAGTTGGCAGCGCGCCATTGAAGTGATCGCACGTAATTAGTAAGAGTCTTATTAAATACAGTGAACAGAATTGCAACCAAACGCAGGTTTAAGGCTGATGAAATATCAGCAGGTGTAGGGAACTTTCCCAAAAAACAAGCTGTTGGTTTAAATAACTCAAAACTATGTGCAATGAGTGTTAATAATAATAATTACTATAAGCCGTTACAAACGGAAGACGAATGTGTCGATATAACTGCTAGTGATTTTGTTAAAACAAAACCTGATATACCACCAATCTGCGTAGTTAAATCAAGCACAAAGGCAATTCATGAAGTCTTGAATAACGCAAAAGTTGAAGACTACAATGTAAAAATTCTATCTATTGGCATAAATTTTTTTTGCTTATCTAGTGAATCATATGCCAAAGCATGCAAGGTCTTGTCAGACAAAAAGATAGAATATTTTACTCATGCGAAGAAACAAGACATACCGTTCAAAGCAGTGCTTAGTGGTTTGGACAAAATGGATTTCAATGTAGTTAAAAATGATTTAGTAAGACGGGGATACAAGTGCTTAGACGTGAGGCGTGTCGATAGGAAAACTAAATTTAATCATACTGTAACTATCTATATTGTATACTTTGAAAAACATTATATTAAATTGAAGGATTTGCGTGACAACTGTAAGTACATGTTTTGCACAGTAGTTCAGTGGGATTATCACAGAAAAATCCCGAACAAACCAACACAATGCCACAACTGCCAAATGTACGGTCATGGCTCAAAACACTGCGCATTGAAAACATACTGCCCGCACTGCGCTGGCAACCATACAGCAGATACATGTGAGTCCAATCCTACGGATAAACCTAAATGTGCTGGATGCAATGGTGATCATGAAGCAACATCTCGTGAATGCCCCAGGAGACAGCTGTATATCCAAAGATTTAATAAGAACACCGGAGATAAGCGACAACAAAATAACAAATACTCTTCTGCAGGTAAAAAGAAATGGATTTGTAATTAATGACGCAAACTTTCCTTCTCTACCAAAAATAAATGCTGCACAGCCATCTCAACCAACCACTAGTTACACTTGGGCAGCTGCTGTGAACAATGATAAAAACATTAATCCGAATGGAAATGTAAGTGATGAACTCTTTACTATTGAAGAAATAAAATCTCTGATGACTGAAATGATAACTAGGCTTAGTCAGTGCAAAAATAAGCATGAACAATTTAGTGTTATCACCGAATTAACTGTTAGATATTTTTATGATTACAAATAATAACTTAAACGCTGTAAATTGTCTAGACAAGCTAACAGTTTGTACCTGGAATGCCAGGGGAATTAGAAATAAGTACTTGGAATTTTTTAATTTTATAGGGTCATATGATATTGACATCTGTTTAGTTACCGAAACATGGCTTAACAATAATGTACAATTCCGTCATTCAAACTACCATTGTTACAGAAATGATAGAGAGACCAGGGGGGGGGGGGGGAGGTGTAGCAATTGTTATTAAGAAAAATATGAAACACACTCTTTTACCTCTACCAAAAACTAAACTCATTGAAGCAATTGGGATTGAGATATACACAAACAGTGGCCCCTCAATACAAATATTCTCAACATACTTTCCTGGTGGAAACTCGAGACAGGGCAGTAGAAACCACTTACGCAATGACTTATTAAGAATTATGAGGAGCTCACCTAACGTTTTGTTAGGGGGGACTTAAATTGTCGTCATAGCGCATGGGGATGTATCAGGGCAAATGCTTGGGGTAATATCTTACACAGCATTGCCTTATTTTCTCCTATCATAATTCTATACACCTATGAACATACCTACATACCCACGTCACTAAATAGTAATCCGTCAACAATAGATTTATTCTTAACAAATTGCCCACGCTTAATTTCCCAACCTAGGGTCGTAAATGAACTTTCTTAATATAATTTTATTATTTTCATGCCAAAAAAGATACAATTAATTTTAAATACTACAAGATGACGATGAATTCCATGGTTCTTCATCGTCATGGTATCTTCTTGATCCGCCTCTGCTTCATCTTCAGAGGCAGGTTCAGCTGGTAACAGTAATTCTACTGCCTCTTTGGTAAAGGGTGGCATTTTCCTCTTGGGTATTGGTCTTATGCTGGTAACGAGAGGGTCTGAGCTCAGCAAAAGCCGGTTCATAACGTCGAAGTTAGAATCCACCCTTGAAAATTGTCTGGCTAAGTTTTGCCTGTATTTGCATTACGTAGGTCTTCGGTCTTTCTCCTTTTACTTCTTTCGCTTAGCTCGGAAAATAATTTTGTGGGTCGACCCGAGCGCTGCTCTCAGTATTTCGAATATTTCTTCAGCCATTCATAATACTTTTGAAGGAATCGTGATTCCGTTTTATCTGCTTTCTTCCATCTTTGTTTAAATTCTGACTTTATGTATGAAAATTTATGCTTTAACTGCTTTGCTTTATCGCCAAAGTGGGGTTCCCCAAACAAAAGCCAATGCTTTAAGTGTGTCAACTTTTCTTCAAAATTTGACAATTCTTGCTCTTGCATTTTATCAAAAACTGATCTACGGGTCACTACTGTAGCACCCTGAAGCAAAAAAAAGGATCTCGTAAAGATAATGTAAGTTACAAATTTTAATTTTTTTTTATTGTCTTAGATTATGACGTCTGACTCAAAAGGGGGCCGGCCTGGTCGGCTGATTTGATAGCCATTATGTTGTGTAATATATGTATTTGCAATATCAATAAAAAAAATACCGGGACTATACTACGAAACCATGTTTGAACTTAAAAATTGCGTAAAAAATACGATAAATCGTAACCATATCCTTAAACGTCCAAAAATCAAAGCCTATCATTAAATACCACAGGAAAATTTATCTAATGAATGCATTCTTGCCTGCTTCTTCCGAATCCATAGCAGTATATTCAAAGAAAACACTTATCACTGATATTTTTACTTTTTACTGACGCCGGGCCGTCACACTTAGAATGCCAAAAAAATACGTACACTTGCAGTAATGCTAAATTTCCGACAGAAACAAGAGCGCGGGCGCAGCCATAGATTCACCGGAAATGATTGCTTATTTCTCTCTAATTATTAAAGAATAATAGTAACCTTTTTTTTTACCTGCATCAAATTTTGAGAAATTCATTTTTAACCGGCTAGATTAGCAAAATAACCATATGTGCGACGCCGCTATCATCATCTCACAGTAGGCATGAGCGTAGGCACAAATATTGTGTTTCTGTATATCACCGTTAGAGCACCCTTTAAAGCTTTCACTATCACTATATAAAAAACATGTAAAACTCAACCAATCATATGAAATTTTACACCCGTAAATCGAGTAAAATTAAAAAGAATATGTTTTCTTGTGCCCAAGTGATATTTTAATCGCTTATTCCGCTCATTCCGACTTTTATTTTCAATATTCTTAGCTGTGTTTGGGCAAGAGACCGAGCATGGTAAACACTATCTTCACCTTATTCTTCCTGCGGTGATTGCATCTGTAGCCAACATAAAAACATCAAATGGCATAAGAAAACGTTCAGTAAGCAACATTTTGTGTTTGCAGCTCCAACTCTGCCATAGGGCAAAAGAGAAAACTATAAAACTTGTGCTACTCTTTCCTATAGGAAAATGGAAATACGCTCAGTCCATTGTTATAAGTCAGTGAGGCATAGTCATAAATGTTTGGTTGCAGTGACTCCGAGTTCCGACTGCTGGTAGCTCGCGTAAGGAAACGCAATATGCGGATATGTGTATACACTAGCTAGAAATCGTTTCGTGCTCTCCCTCCGACATCAATTTCAGATTTTTGTGCCAAGTGTTTTGTAATAGTGACTTACAAAATTAAAATTTTTGTGAAAATATATTTTCAAATGTTGAAATATTTTAGGGTTGCTTTTGTTATGAACTTTTCAAATTTTAGTACGGTACAGTTTTAGTCAAGTATTTCTCACTTAATGGCTCTCATCCTGTTAGCAACGTAAATTAAACCCGCCATTTTTGGGCCATTATCCTTGGAATGTATTGAAAAAGTTTCTTCTTTCGACATTTTCCAGGTTATGATATGAGAAATACTTTGCTAAATCCACACTGCACTACAAATATTATTACACTTCAAACTTAAAAGTGAAAAATTAATTACTCCGGTTGAAAAAAATGAAATATATAAATAAGTTAATTACACTTTTAATCGCTGAGGTTTCATTTCACTTGAAAACGTTTCATTTCATTTAAAAAAGGTTCATTTCATTTGAAAAAAGTTTCAATCTATACGAAGAAGGTATCACTCAATACAAAAAAGAATTCATTTAATTTGAAAATAGTTTCGTTCAATTCGAAAATGGCTTTACTTGATCTAGAAATGTACTACTTAGTACTTAGTTACTTGGTTTTAAAGTATTTTTGACTGATTGAAAACAAGAAGACTTAAACGTAAACTTCTCGATAAACCCTTTATAATTTATGAAAATTCATGTGTCTTTTATATATATATTGGAAATGGCCGCATATCGCATGGCAGTATGAGAATTTGCGTCAGTCATCACCATTTATTACCGCAGATTCTGCTCAATTCCTGTTATAATGAAACAACATAACTCATGAGATGTGTTGCGCTGTACAATGCATACAGAATTACAGAGCCGTCATATCACTATTAAATTTTAATGTCCGATTTTTAAAAAAACCAGAGTACATGGTAAGTACGTGTGGTCGCATTAACCCGGAAACAATCTGCCCATCGGGCTAGCGCCCGATCGCTCATACCGCCAGTCCGGCTCTAGTTCCGGGATACAAGCTTCAAACATGTATGTAGTCGATTAACATCAGGCCAAACCGGCATAGTACAATTTTTTTTTGCATTACAGTCAGTTAAAGTTGGGTGAAATATCAATTTTCTATTCTTGGTTCGGCAAAATGTGACATTTTCTTCCAAGCTGGAACATTTGGCTTAGAATTTAAAGCAACAGGTTACATAAGCACTATTCGGGATTAAATAAGAAAAATAAAATTGAAAAGAGTAACGATTTGTTGCAACAGGATCTAAAAAAGAAATGTCTATAATTTGAAAAATACATGACTTAGATTTTTTCTTATATTTTTTGGTAACTGTTATGATATGGCCTATCACCTGATTCCGGCTTGTCGTCGACTTACGGGACACCCTGTATATATAATGAATCGTTATGTGTACGGATAGTACAATTATTTTCGGGAAATAGCTTCAATATTCAATAATTTGATAAGATTTTTTTTTTGCGTATACATTTATCTCATACATACACATAGCCTGACAATTTGTTGCTGTTGTGACCAATGACCTGAGTAACAACTATAAGCACATCGATATGTCGCCCTATGCAATATATCAATGTGATACCAATTTGACCCTGAAAATCAAAAAAAAATAATTTTAATTTTAATTTAATTCAAATTTAATTTGCATTTAAAAATGCAGTTATATACAACAACAAAATGAATAAATTGCATTGCATTCACACGGCATGTATACTTACGTACATTTAGCACTATGTACATACATACACAATTATTCTCATCGCCTAAAAATTTTATTTCGACAAGACACAAGTGCATATCAGATTTCATGCACATGCACTGCGTCTAAACTTTTTGTACTTTCTCATGTACGATATTCCACGTCGTGGGAAAGTAATACAAAAGAATAAAAAAGCTTTTTCAAGCTTATGATCGGCACCTGGGGGCAGCAAGCCCAATCGTCGAGAGTAGAATCTAAAAATTGTAATATTCTTTAAACGGCCCCGGGAAACTCAAATAATTTTCAAGTGATAAGTATTGTAAATTTAATAAGTCTCATAAATTGTAGCGTTTTTCACAATTGCCTCGCGAGTTATAAGTTTTAATATTTTTGATTTCAAAAAAGAATAGTAGAATTAGTGAAATATTAGCGTCATAATTTTTTGTTGTGCCCTAAATTTCCTCTCCGATCGATTCTTCCTGGATATGCCAGGGGCCGGATTCTGTAACACGGTGAATTTGGGAGATGAGAATTTCGGTTTCTTAGAATTCCTAATTCCCTAATTCTCCATTCCCAATTCACTAATATGGTTGGAGAATTAGGGAAATCGTAAGAAATGTGATAAAGTGCGAATCACCTGGGACGATTAAGGGTATCACTTTTTGTTGTAGAGGGTTGGAGTTTTTTTTTCATATTTGAGGTACATCTGCCTATTACCTTCCACTGTCGCAATAAATTGAAATTTCTGTTTAGTAGGTTTTTTCTGATGGATTAAGTATTTAGAGTACAAAAATATAGGTGAACAATTTTTGGGGGTTGGGGGTCGTAACACCCCTCATAGCGGGTTGTCCAAACTACGTCATGTTTGGTACCAAATTAAAGAGGGAGTAGAGGGTAATCGGGTGGTGTAGTTTGTATTTGAACATTTTAACGTGATAGCTGACTTTTGCACTAGGGTCATATACACCCCAGTTTCCATATTTTGCATATATTTCTTCCGTTATTTGTTACACATCCATTAGTACTCCGTTGTGAACATTTTTGTCATGCCAAGTAAATTTCCAGGACTTACCAGTTCTTCGCAATGATGAGATGAAAATAAGTCAATTTTTGTACCAAAAACGGCCAATTTTTCACCTTAAAAAGGACTACTACACTTCTTTTACAGTTATTTCCAAAACGGTTTATCGGATTTGTTGTATTCCTAGAAAACCTGTGAAAAGGGGTAATAGGTTTAATTGTTGTATTCTTAGAAAATTGAATTGAATTTATGTCATCCATTTTTACATAAGCTAATCATACCGAAATCATGATTAGCTTATCTACCCAAACGAGTAAAGAAAATTACATCAGCAATTTTCTTCACACTCCATAAAATTTCAACAGGAAAGTTCCCATGAAATGATTTTGGCTTCAGCAAAATTTGTCAGTAGAAATATTTACTTTAAAAAATTAAGGCAAAAGACAAATAGTACCTTCAGTATGATTTGTCGAGAAAATTACAATATGTATACATATCACAAAATAAAGCTTTCGCGATAAGAAGTGCCCGCCGCGAAAATGCATTATATGTATACGCGCGCCGCAATTTCAAGCGACAGGAAGGTGGCTGATGTTTATAAAAGCAGCATATTACAGTTTTTTCAAGCCACCGTCCAACGAAAAATATTCTGTACTTGTTTAAACAGTTGAATTTTTAAAACGAATGGAAGATGAATTTTAAACCTTCTACACGGCAGTCGAGCTAAAAATGAAAGTGGGTTTTTTTTAGGTTGGAGTTTAAAAAGTAAAAAGAGTTGAATTTTAACATGGTGTCAGGTCGGTCTCGGTTTCTGAAAAGCTACAAAAAGTTTAAAAAAAAATCAGATTGTGAACAGTTAAAAAAAAAAAGAGAATAAGAATGTGAAGAGTTTATAAGAATAAGATTGTGAAAAGCTTATAAGCAGAAGTTTGTGAAAAGTTTGTAAGAAAGAGAAAGGATAAGTTGGTGAAAGAAGTAGAAGGGAAATAAAACGCGTCCGACAAACCAAAAATTGTTTTGGATAAAATACCCGCCAATCTCACAAAAGGTACGTAACAAAATAGGCGCAACTGGTAGGATAGAGGAAGCCAACTTTACACAAACAAAGTATAAGCGCCCGAAAACCCTCTATCCTCCGAATCAAAAAGGAGTTGAATACTGGGCAAAACACACTACCCTCCGCCTGAAGTTGAGTCTGGCTTCAGGAGTATTTCGACCTTGTCGGCTCCCAACGCTCGGGGTCGGACAGCTTTAACTGCCTCTGTTTGTAAAACACACAGCCACCCCCTCATCAAAACATTTCAGTGCCTACGTGGGAAAATAGCGGGCTTCATCCCAGCCCAGGATAAAAGACGCTCACATTACAAAGTTTTAATTCTATACGTGATGAAAGGAAGCTTCCATAACCGACAATCTGCGATCCAGTGTTGAAAGGGACTCCGAAGTAGGCAACGCGCCCCCTTTCAGCTTTTATCCAGGGGAATTTAAGAAGGCCAAGGCCCCCCGGCAGCAAAAGACTTCAAACGACAAATCTCTCAATTTGAACCAAGGGAAATAAGACGGCAGGAGCCCACCTAAATGCAAACTCGACGCACGGTGGTAAATGATCGAGGAAAGCTCCCACCACGAAACGCCGCTGGAAATCTCACCACTTCCATTAAGTCCTCAACAATATTCCTCGCCGGGCGACGCACAGGAAGCTCCGCCCCGGTATGAAGGAGGCAACGCGCGAGCAACATCCGCAACACGAGGGTGGAGTACAAACACCCCCAACAGCCTCAACATTAAAAGGGCTAACACTAAGGAGCGGACAATCCTTACAGGTCCCCAACAAATAAGACCTTCTAATTTAAATTTACAAAATTATTTAAAGTATTTAGAGGGGAAAATGCGAGACTCCTCCGAACTTTCTGTCATACAGTGCGATTCTACTGATAAACAGCTCATAAAGTCAATTCAAAGAAAGTACGGAAAAATTTAACGAAAGATTAAAGAAGTTTGGGGAACTCTCGCATTCTCTCGAAACAAAATTTAGAAATAATAGTGTAGAATTAAATCGAAGTGCCATCGAAGACAGTGTCAGTGATGCCATTGCGAGTGAAATCCTTTTATATTGGCTGGGCGACTCCCGTCTGGAGTCCAGCAACGAAGATACTAACTCCCCAATAGTGCCAAAATCAAGCTTCAAAATCCCCAATTTAAACATGGCAGATTAAGCTAAAATCTCCAAACTGACTGCCCAGCTGGTTCCCTATTTTCGGGAGAACAACATCCAAAATTGAGCCTTGAGCACCAAACATTCCTAGGATGCTGCAGGCATGTAATTCAGTGCATTTCGGTGGAGGCGAAGCTTACCAGCTTTTAGCCTCAAATATGCCAACTGCTTTTAAGGAGGTAGAAGAAAGGCTCAACCGCACATACCTGCCTCGAGAAACTTACCAGGACCTGGTAAACAAGTTAATCACTACAAGGCAGTATCCTCTGGAGAATCTCACAGGCTTCACGGCACGAGTGAAACAAATGCTGGCACTCTGTAATGAAGCAGCAGAGTCCAAGTATGGTGCCACAGCAGCACCAGCTGTAAAAACGCAGTTGGAAGATTTCACGAAAAACGCACTAAAAATAGGAGTCAATAACCCCAATATGGGTCAGTACCTGTTGACAATGACCGACGGCACCGTAGATGAATTAGTACAAAGAGCACTTGACATGGAACGTCTCCAGCAAAGTGCAACCTCCAGGACAATTTCAAACCAATATGATGCAGAACACATAGTCAAATTCTGGTAGTGCGAGCGCACCAAATAGCGCACAATTAAATCAAAGTAGTGAAGCGTATTTAATCGTGGCATAATACCTTTCTCTCAGGGAAACCTGACCTGATCCTGTCAAACACAAATAGTCACATTCAGCAGCCGCAGTTCACACAGGCAAATCCACCATCATATGTTAAACAGGAGCCAAGATCTCCTAATAAAAATTATAATGTACAAAATCAAAATAATTATTTAAATAAAATAAATTGTAGTTTTTGTAATTTAAGAGGCCATACTTACGCCGATTGTCTGAAAAGAAAAAATACCCCTTATTGTGTGAACTGCAAAATGTATAACCATGACGTGCGAGACTGCAGAAGAAATAACAATAATAATCAAAGACCACACAACAATAGTGTACCACCAAATCAACGACCTAGAGACCCACAAGGTCCCAATAACTCAAGAGTCTATAATGTGCGAAAAAAGTGTGAGTTCTGTGGCCGTTCTGGACATATATTAATCGCCTGTCAACAAAAACGTAAATGGGAAGCCCGGAGTCAGGGAAACGACGTACAGTCTACCCAAAACTCCCCGGCACGACTATAAGTAACCCACCAAGTAAAATAGGGTCCCCTCAGCAACCTTATTCCAGTGTCGCTACAGTAAAACTTCCATTAGACATAAGCCTGAATGGCCAAACTAAACTAGTAGTCGACAGAGGCGCTGAGGTAAGTATAATAAAGAAAAGGTCATTAAAAAATATCAAAAAGCAATTAACCACAATGAGGCATGCACACATCAGACCACATTTCGTACCGGAAAGACACTGGGAAATTGCCACGGAAACTTCGTTTTCAAAAACAAAATTCCCTGCCTTTCCGATGATGGACTTCTAGGAAATGATTTCCTAGCAAAAAACTTTAACGTTGAGGGTGCTAATAAGGCACTAAGGTTTCCTCGCACGGAGACTAATCCCGATGAATTTGCTTTGACATTGATGTTTGAAACGGACAAACTACATTCAGAAAAAGCAGTCGAAGTAAGAACACTAGCAGAACAGGTAGAGTCTAAACAGGCTGAACTATCCACCTGCAGTATCTTCAAGGCTTCTCAAATGAGAAAAGCTGGCGGCCGAGCTCCAAAAGAGCCCAAGGAATTTGAAAAAGCTGTCTGGGCGATCAAAAGACGGACGAGATCAGGCAGCACTTGGTTACCTTTAAGGAACAAATCTGCATACCTGCATGTGTTGTGAAAACAATATTTGTAGATAGAACGCAATGCAATGTGATGACACTCATCAGCTGCACAATTTCATGATGACCCATTAAGCAGCGCTATGAATTGTGTAGCTATTAGGTAATCGCAACGCATTTGCGGAACTAAAGTAAATATATGTAATCACAGTGACCACGAATATAAGCGGCACTGTTTTGAAATTGTACACCTGTGGTCAGTGAGTAAAAATTATTACTCAATGCCCCGGGAAGTACATTAATTCATTGTTCTAAGTAGAACAAAAATAAAATAGAAAAAGAAGAAAAGAAGCGACGAGGCAGAGGTAGGCGAGTAGTAGAAGTGAGTTTTGTTCTGACCACTCACGCGATCACAAGTGTCAAATTACTTGTCTTTCGTTAATCACTGATTACTTATCTTTGAACAGTTATATAGTAATTGTAGTAATAAATGACATAAAAAAATAAGTCAAGTGGTTTTGTTTTTTGGTGATCATAATGCAAAAGAACATTCTCCAGTGTTGTGGAAGTTACGTTGAGCAGTCGCTCAAAATAATCACAACATAAATTGGCGCAGCCGGTAGTGTACCAATTTTAATGGGCGAAATAGGTCCCAATTCCTTAAACTCCTTCCAACGCGCTTCAGAGGCATGGCGGCAAGTGTTCTGAAGGTACAGGTTTCAATAACTTCCAGCAATTGGAGACGCAGATCCAAAATAAATTAGTAAATACAAAAATCTACGTGGCTCTTGTAAATGAACTTAGGGTGTTGTTCCAATTACCAGCAGAAACTTTGACAAGCTAAGCTCAAAGGATAAAAACATTATTTAAAAGCTGCGTTTCTAAAATAGCTGATCGACACTCTGGCACAGCAACAGAGGCAGCAAAAAGGGATTTAGAGGAAACAGCCATATATGTATTTAAGACAGGTATAATCAACCCAAACCACAGAATGTTTCTCTTACAGGACTCTGGTGAGAGTTTGGCATAACTAGTCGATAAAGCTGAAAAACTGTAAGAAGCCGAAAGACAAACACTGTCGATTTTACAAAATCTTTTAGGTATATCATTAGCCCAACCAGTAATTGATAGTTATCCAGTCAATACTACTTGGATGTCTACCAGAGATCCACCAATGCACAACCCACCCCAAAATAGGCATTATAATAATTTCGCCCCCAGGTCAAGGAATCAGTATAATAATACCAAAAGTTACAGAGGTAGAATGCGACTTCAAGTAATAGTTATCAGAATTCTGCGTACGCTTCTCGAAACAATAACAGGGATAGTGATGCTCAAAATCGGCAGATAAACCTAGTACAAAATTGCAGGTCTGCTGAAGGAGGCCCAAAAAACACAATTGGCGCAATAAAATGTGCTTTTCGTCAAAGAAGAGGTCACACTACAAACCAGTGCCGAGCAAAGCAAGACTGGGAAAGTAGGTCGACTCAAAATAACCACCAGTTTTCGGAAAACTAAATAAGGACTTGCGAGGACACCGCGGCAGTCCAAACGTGTCAGCCCTCCCAAGTTCCTGAATGTTCACTTAAATTACCCATGGATATAGCAGCTAAGTCCTCGGTGGAACTATTAGTCAAAACGGGAGCTGACGTGAGCCTATTAAAAAAATCCATGTTACAAGGAGAGAAAATAATAATACACAGGAAAAACGCAACTGAGCAGTATTTTTGGAAAGGGACAGACAATTGGAACATGTACATGAAAATTTCCGCTAGAAACTCCTCAAACATGTAAATTTCACGTAATTAAAGATAGTGAAAATGTCCCATATGATGGAACACTTGGAAATAATTTTCTATTAAATAAATGTAATATAAAGGGTACAGATGGAATATTAGAATTTCCAGCGACACCTACAAATTTAGCAACATTTTCAGTGCCACTTAATATGAACTGCGAATTTCGCGATTAAAAAGGTTACTAAATTCACCTATTAGAAAGTCTACGGTCCAAGCCCAAATGGAAAAGCCTGGCAAGCAGCAACCTATGGAAATGGAAAACGCCACTCAGATCTCCGAGAGAAAGTAGTCCATTCCGCATAAAGGTGAACAATCTGAACGGAAGCAAGCAAAGGGACTTAAGGTTAGAACGAAGATTCTAGTTCCAGCATGCTCAGAAAAATTAGTGCCAATTCCTTTTAGAGACAACGGCGAATTTGTTTGTGTATCTAAAGAAGTGAGTGAAGGTGTTTTTTTTGGGAATTTTTTTAACAAGACCATGGAAAGGTAGAGTTGTGTTTCCTATTATTAACGTCAATAATATTGATCAGGTATTAGATAACATGGAAATTGATCTTCACCCAATAGGAAATTATGATATTTTAACATTAAACGAAAGGAACTGGGAAAACCCCAAAATATAAAACGAAGAGAATAAGACTTTTGGAAGCAGAAAACATTCGTTTATTAATAATCGAGACAGGAAACGAATCGAAATTCTGAAAGAGCAAATAAATATAGATACAGGTGCCAATCAGGAAGATAAAAATGCTGTCCTCGAAATATGTTATGCATATTACAATATCTTTCTACTACCTGGAGATAAATTGAGTTATACGGGCTCAATAAAACATGAGATTGCAATTAAGCAAGATTGTCCCCCTCTCAATTAGAAAATGTATAGACTACCGGAGAAGCAAAGAAATATCAATGAACAAGTTGAAGAAATGCTACAAAATAATATAGTAGTATCTAGCACTAGTCCATGGAATTGGCCACTCTTAGTTGTTCCCAAAAAGGCTGGATTAAATGGAGAAAAACAATGGCATGTTGTTGTAGATTTCAGAAGGCTAAATGAAATCGCGATTGGAGATGCTTTCCCTTTACCCAGAATTAAAGATATCTTCGATCAATTGGGGCATTCAAGGTACTTTACCACGCTTGACCTGGCCAGTGGTTATCATCAAGTGCTAGTGGAGGAGAAAGACCAACCTAAAACCGCTTTCAGTACTCCACACGGGCATTTTGAATTTATAAGGATGCCTTTTGAGTTGAAAAGCGCACCTGCTACATTTCAACGGTTAATGAACCACGTGCTAACTGGTTTGCAGGGTTTTAAGTGCTTCGTATATTTAGACGACATTGTAATTTACGGGAAAAACTTGTCGGATCATAACGCTAAACTTAGGGAGCTGTTCAAAAGACTTCAGTTAAATAACTTAAAACTAAGAATAGAAAAATGTCAGTTCTTGAGAAAGGAAGTAATCCATCTGGGACATAAGTGTTCCAGAGAAGCAGCCTTGCCAGATCCCTCAAAGGAAGCTGCGTTCAAAGTTTCCCTCAGCCCAAGACAGTAAAGCAGGTACAATCCTTCCTTGGGTTGGCTAATTATTAAAGGAAATTTATTCCGGACTTCTCTAAAATAGCAGAACCCCTCATTATACTCCTACGAAAATATGTAAAATTCAAATGGACGGATCAATGTGAAAATTCTTTTAAAAACCTTAAACACAAGCTAATCTCGCCACCTATTCTAGTTTACCCTGAATTCGATAAACCAGAGAGAAATTATTCCGCCACAGAAAAAGAAATGCTGGCAATAGTCTGGGCTACAAGAAACTTTCGGTGTTATTTGTATGGTAGACAATTTACTATTTACACTGATCACAAGCCACTTAAGGGAATCTACAGTACCAAAGATCCTGGGTCGCGATTACTAAGATTTCGCCATAAACTCTCTGAGTATGATTACATCATAGAGTATAAACCAGGTAGGCTCAATCGTAACGCTGACGCATTAAGCAGAATCTAGAGTTCTGGAGAGATGGAGTGCAATAAGAACGAAGTTTCGCAGACAATGATAACTAAAGCACAAGTCCACCAGCAAAGATGATAAGGATTATAAACCCAATTCCGCATGCATGGCCATTACCAGAGCGCAAAGCAGAGCTAAAGGAGACCACACAAAGTTTTTCTGAAAGACAAGCTCACGCGGATGACTCGCCCAAAAATAAGTCTGCTTGTATTGGAGAGGACTCACAAACTAATTCAGTTAGTTTCCAAGAGTCCAAGATGGACGAAAGTGTACAAATACTTGGTAACCGGCATGAGATCGAGACCATTCTTCGGGATTATCATAACGCACCTTTGGGAGGTCATCTGGGTGTCTATAAAACTTATAAAGGTATCAGAAGAAACTTTAAATGGAAAGGAATGCTCAAAGGCATTCACAAGCACAATAAAAATTGCATTAAATGTAGAAAAAATAAGCATAGTAAAATCGCCAAGTTGCCGATGCTAATAAGTTCCATTGCAGCGAGGCCATTCGATAAGAATTATCTCGACATAGTGGGCAAGCTACCAGAAACCACTAAGGGAAATAAGTACATACTTACCTTACTGGATGATGTAACTAGAGCTTTCGATTGCATACCGTTGACTAACGGAGAAGCCATCACGGTAGCCGAAGGATTTTATAAATTAATGATGAAGTATAAGATACCCAAAGCTGTCGTCACTGATCAGGGAGCAAATTTCACCAGTAATTTGTTTAAACGACTTTGCAAACTATTCAAAGTGAGGAAGTTGCAGACCACAGCCTACCATCCACATGCAAATGGTGCCCTTGAAAGAGCACACGGACCCCTGATTGAGTATTTGAGAAGTTTGGTGGACGAAAATGGAGCCGAATAGGACCAGTGGTTCGAGGAAGCAGTCCATGTTCGCAACCATTCAACTCATGTTGGTGGAAAACATACACCGATGGAGGCTCTATAGGGATTTTACGATCCGCCACCAAACAATCTAAAACGACAGCCTGAACCCATCTTTAACTATGACGATTTTGTAAGCATTCGTAGAAGAAGAATGCAAATACTGCAAAAGCGTGTTAGAGAGGAGCTTCTTAAAAGCAGGCTAAAGTCTAAGGAATATTACGATAAAAATACCCGAAGTATTGTACTGCATGTAGGATACCAAGTCTTACTAAAAAATGCAGTTAAAAAGAATAAATTATCACCAGTATGGACTGAGCAGTATATAGTAAAACAGGTTAATAATGATGTAAACTGCACGATCCAAATTGGTCGGAAGCTACGAAGGGTGCATAATAATAGGTTTAAATTATTTTAGTTAAAAATAAATTACATTTACGATTTTGAGTATTAGCAGAAATTAATTATTACTTCCTATTTACCCACAGGGAAAATTAATATGGCTGTGGGCGGCAATACATGTAGCGAACTCTCAAGGTGCTATAGAGACTCTCACCCTCATAGGCGTATTATTTTGAGCCACTCAATCCGGCGTATTTATACACGAAGACCTGGGTTGTTTATACCAAAATTCAAATTACTGAAGAAACGGAGGCGTTGGAATTTATTAATGGTTGCGAAGACACAGTGGAACGTCTCTGTGACGTACAAAGAGGAAAGAGACTCGTGTTATACGTGGAAAATAGACTTAGATCGGCAGGTTGATAAGATTAAGAATAAGCTAAGAGATACAAATTCTTATTTATTAAATCGAAGTAGGCGGTCATTAGCAAATATAGTAGGCAAGTTTTCAAATTTCTTATTTGGTACTATCGATGATAGGGATGCTCAAACCATTTACAAAAACCTAAAAGACTTTGACAGCCAAAATTCAGAGAACATACATTTAATGGAAAAACAAGTCAGCATAGTGAAGCCAAAATTTAATACCTTTGACCAAACTTTCCAAGACTTAAAGAATTACCAAAACAGCCTAGATGAACGTTTTGAGGATTTCATAGACCAAGTACAGAACTCCACGAATGAAATCAAGACAGAACTCAAATCAGTCCACATTAAGGCCGACACAAATGGACTTCTTATATATATTCTACACCAACTCCAGCTGATACATCAACGTCTAACAGACGAATATATGGTAATAAATGCTCTACACCAACACTCATTACATACTCTAATTTTATCCGCAAACGATTTAGTCCAAATTTATAAAGAAATCAATGCACAGGGTATGGGAAATATTCCTCTAGATTTTAAATTGGTAAGTCATATAGTTCAGGTAGATAGCGTCCAGGCGGGAAAAGAATACTTTATCAGAATTACACTACCTCTACCAGAAGTCACTATTTTCACAATAAACAAAGTGTACTTGCTACCCACACCGATCTCACAAGCGAAACCAGATATCTTAAATATTGAAGCAAATTATTTTTTAAATAATACAAAAGCGCAGGTATATGTAGAGCTATCCAGTGCAAATTGGTAGGAACACTGCAAGAAGACAACATCTGCTAGTGGCAAAATACACATTTGTTTATAAACCGTACCTAAGGGAATAAATTTCAGTAAGTCTAACTGTATCATGGGTTTGTTCAACAATCCCTCATCGGCACCCGCTCCCTGTACCCATAAAGTTATGGAAAATAATATGAATTTACTAACAAAAATGGTTAGACCGAACTCTTGGCTATTTGTAACCACGCAGGAAGAAATACTTTCCTGTAATTGTAGAAATCATTTGAACCACATGACCCTAATGGAATACTCTCACTAACCCAAGCATGCATCTTTACACTAAATGAACACGAGATACCCTATGAGAGTAGTGTCAGCTACCATACACCCATACACCAACCTGAGCTGCAAAATTTCCCCAAAATCAACCTAGAAGAGATGTTTAGGAAACCCCACAAGAAAAATTCGGAAATAAAACAGGTCTAAAAATAAATACCTCCGGAAATCACAATAAAGAGCTCTTGAAGACAAGTAAAGATCATGAAGAACTATAACAAGAATTGCGGAAAACTATAGAAAAAAGGGAACGTGAAAAACTTAGTATACAAACATATACTAACACTGGGATTATGGTAAAAATTTCTATTGCTCTAAATCTGTTTCTAGTTATACGATATATTAAATACAAAAGTCGAAATGGGAAACAGCCACCCATACATGAAATTCACACCGTCTCTAATCAAATCCCAGAAACGGACGAGCCAAACCCAAACATTAATCAAATAATAACACCCCATCCTAGTATTGAAAATTCCCATTCAGCAGACGACCCAAGTGAATCATACCTTTACAAGATTTGAAAAAATTATCGCTGCCTATGAGAAATTTGTTTTATTACTTCATTTTTTTTACAAACTTTAAATTGTTTATATTTTTTTACGACCATTAAATTGAAGGAATGAAAACCCGATAAGATTAGTCAACAGCATTCAAAAGAAAAAAAAATATATTTTTATATGTATGTAATAATAACACTCAGTATGTACAATGTCAAGTTCAAAAAACAAAAAACAAACACACATTTTTGATGAGGTAAGAAATTTGACCGCCAATGAAAAAAAAAACAAGAAGTTTGTTAGTAATAATGATTTCATATATGTGTATAGCATTTTAAAAGTTTTAATTTTATGTAATGATTTTTTTTAACAACTATATGTACATAATTAAGAACTAAATAATAGAGACTATGTCGAATTAGCTATTAGAGTTAGAAAATTAGGGCAAATAAAAAAAAAGAGAAAAAAAATATAATAATATGTAATAAGTAATATGCATGTTAAACAAAACAAAATTATAATGGTCCAGAGCTTCTCGAAAGCCTCTGTTACGACGACGGCGTCTTCGCAAAGGGGAGGAATGTTGTGAAAATAATATTTGTAGAGCGAACGCAATGCAATGTGATGACACTCATCAGCTGCACAATTTCATGATGAGCCATTAAGCGCCGCTATGAATTGTGTAGCTATGAGGTAATCGCAATGCATTTGCGAAACTAAAGTAAATATATGTAATCACAGTGACCACGAATTTAAGCGGCACTGTTTCGAAATTGTACACCTGTGGTCAGTGAGTAAAAATTATTACTCAAAGGCCCGGGTAGTACATTAATGTATTGTTTTAGGTAGAACAATAATAAAATAGAAAAAGATGGAAAGAAGCGACGAGGCAGAGGTAGGCGAGTAGTAGAACTGAGTTTTATTCTGACCACTCGCGCGATCACAAGTGTCAAATTACTTGTTTCGTTAATGACTGATAAGAGCCGGATTACTTATCTTTGAACAGTTATATAGTAATTGTAGTAATAAATGACATTAAAAAATAAGTCAAGTGGTTTTGTTTTTTGGTGATCATAGTGCAAAAGAACATTCTCCAATGTTGTGGAAGTTACGTTGAGCAGTCGCTCAAAATAATCACAATACGCGCTCTCAAATCAATTCCCCAGTCCCGTTAAAAACTCAAAAAGAAATGCTCTGTTTATCCCAAGAGATAAGCGATGGAGTCTTCTTGGCGAACAGTTTTCTGTCATCTGTAGAAGAATTAGTGCTGGTTAGTATTCTCAACGCCACCAGTCATTAAGTAGTCATACATAGCTTAAAGTTACAGCTATATCCAATAAACGACTACACCATAGTCCCAATAACAGACGCAAAAACCACAAAAGAACACACATTCCAATACCAAATATAAAGGCAATATCATACAACAGTAGAGACGGAACTGAGTGTCTAAAGCCTGCTAAAAAGGTGCATATAGCTCATCCGTCCAAAATCCGGGAGGCATATATCATTATTAAACAAACAACGGCCATATAAGGACGGTAGCGAATCTCTAAAGCCTATACTAAAGGTGCATATTACTCCACCGCCTTCCATTTTAAAAATTCTACATGGTCAAAACAAAATAGAATCGACCCGCATGAGTATCGCACACAACCTATGGAAAAGACCACACAGGTATACAAAACCCAGCCGTCGGCAAAGCAGGAATAAAAACCCTGCAACATGCTAGCTACAGCACAACAAAGCTTCAAAAGGAATCAAATAATTCCAATCTACTCACAGGTCAAAAATTTAAAAGGAAGAATATGTTAACCGAAGGTTCAGCTCAAAAAAGAGCAACCCTACAACATGTACGCTTTTTATACAAGGGTTATGAGACTCCGGACGGCCCAAGGCAATTCCCGCGTAGACCAAGAACTCAACCTAGACCCTAGTTTGACCGCGGAAGAAAAACTTTCGATATCAGAACTCTGCGAAGAGTATAACGATATCTTCTTCCTCAAAGGTGACAAACTCACCTATAAAAATGCGATAACGCATAACATTCCATTAGTGCAAGATCAAGGACCAATAAATCAAAAAATGTACCGCTTACCTGAAACACAGCGGAAGGTAATTAATGAGCAGCTAAAAGAAATGCTAGACAGCGGGATATTCCAGTCTAGTAAAAGCCCTTGAAATTCACCTTTACTAGTTGTCCCCATTAAAGCGGGACCTGACGGTGAAAAAAGGTGCGCGTCATTGTCGACTTTCGTAAATTAAACGAAAAGACAATTGGAGACGCATTCCCTCTACCCCGAATCGAAGGTATTCTTGACCAACTAGGTCACGCAAGGTATTTCACCACACTCGATTTGGCCAAAGGCTATCACTAAGTTCTAGCACAAGCTATGAGCACTACGAGTTCAACCGCATGCCATTCGGGCTCAAAGGAGCCCCTCCCACTTTTCAACGCCTAATGAATTTCATCTAAACAGGCCTACAAGGTCTCGAATGTTTTGTCTACCTAGATGACATTGTCATCTATGGTAAAAATTTAAATGACCACAACGAAAAGTAGAGAAAATTCTTCGACAAGTTAAGAGAGAACAACTTGAAACTGCAGCCAGAGAAGTGCCAGTTTCTAAGAAGAGAAGTTGTTTACCTAGGACATAAATGTTCTAGCGAAGGAGCCCTACTAGACCGAAGTAAGCCGGCCTGCGTGCAAATATTTCCTGTGCGAAGAACAGTAAGGCAAGTTCAGTTTATTTGGACTTGCCAATTACTACAGGAAATTCATTCCAGACTTCTCCAAAATTGTATGTCCAATCACGAATTTACTCCGAATGGATGTAAAATTCACTTTGACAGAGAAATGCCAGGAAGCATTTCAAAGCATAAAAATGCTTTAGTTTCTGCACTACTTTTGATTTACCCCGATTGTACAATATCTTTTCATCTTAATATGGACGCAAGTAACGAGGCTCTAGGAGCTGTTTTTTTCTCAAGGAGAAGTCGGAAACGACCACCCCATCACCTATGTAAGCCGCACATTAAACAAAGCCGAAAGAAATTAATCTACTATAGAGAAAGAGTTATTGGCTATTGTCTGGGATACCAAGAATTTCAGGTTCTATCTTTAAGGCCGGAAATTCACGGTCTACACTAACCATAAACCTCTCAAAAGTGTTTTCAATGTGAAAGACCCTGCTTCCCGTTTGGTGAGATTTCACCACAAATTATCTGAATTCGATTGCAACATCGAATAAAACCCGGGAAATACAACATTAATATAGATGCACTAAGTCGCATCCCTCACGCATTAAAGGAAAACAGTTTAAGAAATACCTTAACGGTAAATGCCCTAGTCCACCACACGATGGACTCAGATGTGGAAAAAGATAATCCCCCAAAGAGGAAAAAGAAAAAGAAATCCGCTCATTGCTTCGTCGTGACTCGAGCTCAGAAGCAAAACACTCAAGAGACAATAAAAAGCTCCAGCGTGGAGACAGAAGAGGACACGAAAGTGTACCAAAACGAAATTCAACTCATGTAGGCGGAAACATTAAACCTAGCAACGCTTGACCCGCATGTAAGTACTGGTAAGTCACCCGAAGTAATCACGAGCCCTACGGAAATCCGAACAATTTTAAAAGATTATTACGATTCTCAATTTTGTGGCCATCAAGGTGTCAAAATAACGTACAAACGCATAAGATGCAAGTATTGGTGGAGACACATGCTTAGCGATATTAAAAAATACATTAGCAAATGCCCAAATTGCCAGACGATGAAAGCATCTCCACAATATAAAATGCCAATGGTTATCAGGGACATCGCAGAACAACCGTTCAACAAAGCTTCCAAATATATCTTGACCTTCCAAGATAATTTAACAAAATTTATCGACTGGTATTCAATACCTAATGCAGAAGCAGTAACAAGAGCGCAGGTTTTCTTTGATGAAATCGTTACGCGATCTCGCATACCCAAAAGAATACTCACCGATCGGGGAATAAATTTCTTGGGTGAATTATTCAAAAGAGTATGTAAGCTTCTTAAGGTAAAGAAGTTACAGACTTCAGCATACCACCCACAGTCTAATGGAGCGCTAGACACCTAATACAGTACCTGCGAACAATCGTAGATGAAAATCCCAAAACATGGGACCAATACCTACGAACCGCTGCATTCGTGTACAATAATAGTGTGCACGAGGGTACCAAACATATCGCAATGGACTGCCTATACGGCTTCACAGTGGATGTCCCATCAAATTTAAGACGGGATCCCGAACCCGTTTATAATCATGAGAGCTATTGTCATATACTGAGGTATAAGCTCCAAAGATCCTATGCCACGGTACGAAAGAACTTATTGGCAAGTAAACAGCGCTCAAAAGGGTACTACGAACAGACAGCACGGCCCCTAACTGTCCATGTAGGAGACAGGGTCCTCGTCTAGAATGACAGCAGCAAACATAAGCTTTCTCAAATCTGTGTATGACCTTATCAAGTAACCGCAATACCGAGCGATGTGAATACCACAGTCAAAATTGGTACGCGATTAGTAATGGTACATAATAACCGTTTGAAACCATATTTCGAATAAAAATATATCGTACACGAATGAACCAGGTTAACTTAAAACTCCTAAAATCATAATCAAAGGACTATTATCTTCCTCCGAATTGCCCACAGAAATGGCGCTTCAAATCATCGTATTGGCCGTCCTCAGCCAATACACAACAAGAGAAATCGCTGAAAAACCCTATGTAATAACCCAGATAAATGGTTCGGGTATATTTTTCGTGGACCTAGGAAACCTCATGGTATATCATGACACCTGGAATGTCCTCACCGAGATAAATTTGGATGAATTAGGTACCCATATAAAGCTAGCAGAAAATGCTGAACACTTAGTGCATAAACTCTGTATAAATATAGCAGACCCAGGAGATCTGTGTAACATACAACAACAACACATACATTCTGTAATAGCCAGTGTCCAAAAACGAACAAGAACCATTAAAGAATTGGTTCGAGGAAAACGTAAAACTAGGTCATTATTCGACGGAATAGACACAACCAATTTGCCACCATGGACAACAATAACGAGAAAGAAGTCTACAGCAGGTTAGATGAAATTGAATCGAATACACATGCCCTAGCGGAGGTAGAGAAACAACAGATTAGTGTTGTCAAAACCACATTTGAAAAGATTTAAAAACCGCTGGCTACGTTAATGGACAGACAGCAAAAAATAACACACCAGATAAACGATCTCCAGCGACAGCAAGCCCTTCTGGAAATCATAATGGCTAGCGGAACAATCCACATTCATCCACTCCTCCTGTCTCCACAAAACTTGCTAGAAATATATCGCCAAACAACCTCGTATTGTCCTAACGATCAGAATTGTTTAGCCGTCCTCTAACAAACAGCAGGAGCTCAGTCACGCCCGCCTCATGCAGAACAAATTGGTGGTGAAAATTACTCTCCCAATGTTTAACCTGCCAAAAATGAGACTACAGCAAATTTGATGCTATCCTGTTCCCAAGTTAGGAAATTATTCATTAATTCCAGACCGTGGTTATTCATACATAGCAAATAGCGCCAAACCTCCATAATTTCTCTTATTGAAAGGCGAGGACATAAAACCTACAAGAAAGTCACAAGTAATTTGGAAGAAAACACGTATGGCTGACCACGCCTATAATCAAAGCCGCAACATCCAACGAATGTGCCATTAAATTATTATATAATCTTTTAAATGAAGTGCCCAAATGCAGGACCAGAGTACAAGTTCCCCAAAAGGACTTGTTGATAAAACTGAACAAGGCCAATACATAGCTATTCTCGTTCGTCACCTCCACGGTGTTACATATCACGTGTCGAGATCACTTTGTGATCTCAAAATTAGAGGGGTATATGATATTTTATTTTTCTAATATTCTAGAGTTATCCTTACAATTTATATATAAATATATTTATATATGTATATTACAGTTTTTTTTATATCTTTCAATTTAAATTTACGTATAGGAATAAATATAAATATATATTTTTGTTTATTTGGCACTAACTATACAAGTGAATAGATAAGTGATAGATGTTCTATTAAAATAAGAGATGCCACAAATATTTCCCCATAAATGATTTTTTTTTTTAATTTGCATTTAATTAGAATTTAATATCCAAAATGAGTTAACTCAACAAAGCTGCTTTTCCTTGTAAATTCCACAATTATATTTTCCCTGTCATAGATATATTTATATAAAATAACAAGTGAAAAAGCTAGAATTGGTGTAAAACCAATTCTTATGATACCCTAGATGAATTCCCGTATGTAATTTCCTATAGTCACCCATTTGAGCAATTTTGATTTTTTGCATTGCTTTCTCGCATATATTTCTAGAACGGCTCGTCGGACAGAAAAAATGATTATAACCAATTTTATAGGATTTCTTATTCTGAAGAAGTCTTTAGTACAATAAAAATGTCTAGAATTGATCGTTTTCAAAGTATATGTAAAAAACCAAAATTTTTATATGGTAACACCAAGAATGAGTTGCCCGATTTACTCCATTTTTGCAATTTTATTTGCTATTACTATGAAAACACAATGTACGAAATTTCAGCTCTATGTGTCGACGTGTTCTCAGGTAGTGTCCAAATATATAGCGGAAAACGAAATTTTTTTTTATGGCAACCCCACGAATGAGTTGCCCGATTTGTCTCATTTTCGAACTTAATTTTACTTTTTTTTTAATGTCCGTGTACAAAATTTCAGCTTTCTAAGTAAACGCGTTCTCGAGTGATCGTGCGCACGGACAGACGGACGGACGGACAGACGGACATGCAAAAATCAAAATAACTTTTAATTTTATGCGGGGGTGTCCAATCCATTTTCTCTACCATAATTATTTCTGTGCATTACAAATGGAATGACAAACTTAGTATACCCTATAGATTTCATCTAGGGTATAAAAATGCGTGAAAAAAGGAAACAAATGTTTTCCACTTCTCCCAATTCTCATCTAATTTAAAAGAACATTAAATTCAACATAATAAAATTGAAATCCGCGCTTCCTAGAAGCGACCTCTGCGGCACGACTTCGTGAGCTTGTTGGTCAGAGGACTTCGACAAAAATCAAATATCAATCCCTGCGGTAGGACGTCGTGAGCCTATTGGCCAGGAGAAAGATATTGATTGGAAGAACCATCAATTACCAATATGGAAAGTTGCAGATCAGAAAATAAAGTGATTTTCATCTTTAATACATATATATATGTAGGAACAGCAAATCTGCTCTTCTTTAAAAAACACCAAACAAACGTTTTTTTTATCGTCCAGTTGGTCCAACAACGGTACCACAGATTAGCAACCGAAGCAGCAAATTGTCTGAAAATTATCAGTCGGTCAGCAGTTACGTTTAAGCCAAGATCAGATACGAGCAACGAGTATAGTTACGGGATCAATTTACGTATTTTTGGTTTTTATGATAAATCGATATATCTCTTAAAGAATTTCGCGATCTAATTATTACTAGTTTTTATTTTGTAATTTAAATTTTTATTTCGGTCGGAACAAATGAATTGTTTGTAAATCATACTGTGAAAATTTCTTGCAATAAATCTATAATGAACTGAATTAATTGAAAATCTTTTTATTAATTTTTCGTTTTGTCAAAAACTAATACCTACCTCTATGATCCTACAAATATGTTGTATAAATTTTCCTTTTAATATTTCTTTTATTGAAAATACGCATTTCATTTAAAAAATTGTTGCTGTCATTACGTTATAATAATAAAATTCCTTTTTTTTATGTCGTAATAAAACATTTTTTCCTACAAATTGAATTTTCCTAAAATCATTTCCTTGAGATTGAAATTTCCAGCAATATATTTAGAACTTCTTTCCCCTTAAACTTCTTCTCACGCCATAATTATGAAATTTTCATTTTTTTTACTAAAAAGATCCATCCACTAATAATAAATTAAAATCCCATAACTATTAACAAATCAAACAAATTATTATTTATTATTATACTCCAATAAAAACACACTGTTTGCACATTACAAACTGATTCGCAACGTACTTCTCTTTGGAAATTTAACGATTTGTTTTCTACCCGGCTGTGTTTTGTTTTAAACCCAATTTTGTCACTTCTTCTATAGTTTCCTCCAGACCAACCAAATCGAAGCACGGAACGGACATTCCTAATATTAAAAAACTCTATACCATATCTGTACAAATTTTTCCGTCTGTTACTCTACAAATCAGTCATGACTGAAGAAACCAATTGTTTTGATAAGCTTTGCTCATCTCAAATAAAGAAAACCTGTAAAATTAGGCGAATTTTAGCGGAGTATCACAGAGCCGGCAAAATAAAGCGAACATCTACCTCCGTTCAAAGCAAACTCCAAAAACTCGAAGAAATATGGAGCGCCTTCGAGATAACCGCAGTACAAATAACCAAACATGAAGATTTCTCTGAGGATCACGATTATTTCAAACAATCGTGTTTAGACAAAATTGAAGACTGGTACAAGCTAACGAAAGTAACACTTTCCGAAAGACTGAAATCAATCTCAGAAGGTACTACGTCACAGCAAAACCCCTTTCACATTCCATCACCCAGAGCTTCGTGGATAATTCAAGTCTACACACAAGATACAGAAACTAATAGAAAAGCAGATGGACCACAAAATGAAAGTACATACAGAGATCTAAATACAAACATTAAATCAATTATACGAGTGTTACATTCATTAAACCCCGATATCATACCTACAGTAAGCAAAACATATTTAGAACAAAAACTAAATATTCTGAATAATCATTGGGTAGAATTCGAGGAACTCAGTAACATATTTCAAACGCAATCAACGTCACAAGATTTAGAAAGCAAATATTTCTCAGAAGATGTTTTCTGTAAAACAAAAGCAGAATATGAAGAAGCTGTAATTGCAATCCAAGAACAGCTGGATTCCCGCTTCCATACTTTCAAGGTGAAAACCAAAATAAGTCATCACACTTTCATAATGAAAACACAAAAACTAAAAATCCACAGAATTCCCTATCAGAAATTAAATCGTTAATACCAAGTTTTAACGGGGATCTAAAAGACCTCCACAAATTCGTGTTATGTTGTGATGACATTAATAAACTTTATCCCAACATCGACCCTTCAAACTTGTTTTCTATAATTAAAAGAAAACTATTTGGAGAGGCATACAATGTACTGAAGTGCAATGATACAAACAGGTAGTCAGATTTTAAACAAATATTACTCTAAACATTCGAGGAAAAACTAGAAAAATCGGCACTACAGCAAAGCTTGCAAATGCGAGAAAAAGTCTGTATAAGAATTCCTCCAGCGAATAAATATAACATATGCTCAATTGAATGAAGCCACGTATTCATATACAATAGATAAATTACTATTAAATTCTCTCGTAAAGGACAACGAAAAACAAGCTATTAGAGCAATTGAGGATGGACTAATTAGTGAACAACTCCAAACATTAGCCAAGCGCCATGAAAAGAGATCATTAAAGCCAATAATGGCATGTATTGGCGACCGAGCGCTACGCCCAGAATCCGGAGCGACCAAATTCGCAACAAATTCTTTACGCACAGCTCAATCAGCACAAGTGCAGAACCCTTTTTGCTATAAATGCAGGAAACAGAGTAATTTAGCACCAAATTGTCCACAAAATACGGGCACAGATCCAATTCCACGAAATAGCATCCCCAAGACTCTAAACAAAGGCAATCCTCCTAACAACTCTAATCCTACATGCAGGTGTTGTCACCAATTATGACATACGCTAGATATATGCAGGGCAAGAATAGCAAACCATGGGAATTTCTACAGACAGAATACAAATCCAGTTGACCAAAACTTCAGAAATAAAATACAAATTTCCAATAAAAATACATCACCTCAAAAATTATTCAAACGGGTTCAAAATCTTAAATATAGAAAAAATTCCCCTTCTTCATCAATACAACACTAAAACGAAACAAGGCCAAATAAGGAACACATACAAAGTCCGAGAATATATTTAACACGCTCGGAAAACAAATCAAGGTGAGAGGAATTAGTCGGCAGCCCCTTGCAAATTCAAACAAAAGCCGACATATACTCCAACCCAAATTGATTACTTCGAAATTAAAAAAAAAACCATACAGCGCTCAAAATACCAACTATTATTAACCACAACTACATTACCATTTCTCTATTATCAATAATGCTCCAATAAAGAAACAAAGTTCCTCGTAGACACAGGAGCAGAAATTAGTCTCATAAAGTTCAATACACTGAAAGCAGGCAGCAATTACTATAAAGATGCAAACTGCAAGATAAATACTTTATTTACGGAATCTACAACTACAGAAGGATTAACATTGGCAAAAATGGCAAATATATCAAATAGTAGGAGAAAACTCAGCTTTGGCATATGTCGGCCTAATTGTCCAGGACTTCTTGTACAGATAAAACGCTTGTATCAATAATGAAAACAATTGCATTTCCTTAGAGGTGAATGCTATCCCATAGGGCAATATCGCTCAGATTATCCAATTACATATCTTAGATATGAAAACCATGACAAGAAGTCTGAAACAAACAATGTAAGTATTAATAAAAGTAAGTTAATCAGTACTTCACCGGATTTAAACAAATATTCTACAAAAAACGGAATATATTTTACAGTCCAATGAAAACCGAATTGAATCGGACAAACTACATAATAAAATTATTACAATTCCCGCTCGCTCTGAATGCATAATTCAAATTCCAACTTCGTCAACTACGGAATCAGCATATTTTAAAAAAGAGGTAAAGCCAGGGTTGTTCATAGGTAATATAGTCAACCCATCACAAGGAATGGCAAAAGTCCTAGTTCTCAACACGAATGAGCACGACGTCGAATTCATGACATGAATGCAGAGTGCCATGACCTTAAAGACTTCGATTGCATCTCTACGGATTCCAACAGAGATCCAATTAAGGGCAGAATAAAAAAAACTGCACACCCTGTTTAAATTGGATCACTGTAATTTGGAAGAAGCCGGAAAATTTGTAAGGATTTCAATGATCTCTTCTACCTAGAAGGGGATTTCCTAACATTTACAAATGCAACCGAGCACAAAATCGAAATAGTCCCAAATAAACCTCGCATATACACTAAACCGTACTGACTTCCAGAAACAAGCCGGAAAGAAATTACTCGGCAAATAAATGAAATTTTGGATTCGGAGATAATAAGCCCTTCAAATAGTCCGTGGAATTCACCCCTATTTCCAGTTCCCAAAAAGCCGGATGAGCATGGGAACAAAAAATGGCGAGTCGTTGTAGACTTCCGCCCAGTAAATGACATTACTATCGGCGACGCATACCCATTACCTAATATTACAGACATATTAGATAAATTGGGTAAGTCTAAATATTTCACAACGCTAGACCTCGCCAACGGATTCCACCAAATTCGCATGGACGAGAACGATAGAGCACAAACTGGGTTTGCACTCCTTATGGTCATTACGAGTTCAACCGTATTCAATTTAGACTAAAAGGTGCACCGGCAACCTTCCAACGTGCCACGAATAATGTCCTTTCCGGATTCCAAGGCACTTACTGTTTCGTATACATGCACGATATCGTAGTCCATGGATACAATCTTAAAGACCACATTATTAGGCTTGCAAACGTCTTTAGCCGCCTTCGGGATTTCAATTTAAAATTACAACCCGACAAGTGCTATTTCCTAAGAAAAGAAATAATGTATCTGGGCGCCTCATTACTGAAAATGGAGTCAAGCCGGACCCGGCAAAAATTAGATCAGTTCAATCTTATTATAGACACAAGAAGGAAAAGGATATCAAAGCCTTCCTTGGTTGCGTCGGCTATTATCGCCGCTTTATTCCCAATTTTTGTAAAATCGCGAAACCCTTACTAAGCTTCTGAAGAAGGACACACCTTTCAAGTTCGGTTCGATGCAATTTGCGATGAATAATTTTGCGAATTTAGAAAAAAATTAATATCAGTACCAATTTTATCCTATCCGGATTTCGACAAAGAATTTTGTTTCACCTCCGATGCCAGCGTCTACGCCATTGGAGCAGTTCTTTCCCAAGTAAATGATCAAGAAGATCATCCCATCGTCTATGTGAGTCCAGTTCTCAATGGTGCAGAGACTCGTTACTCAACAATCGCAGAAGAGCTTTTGGCAATTGTTTTCGCAGTTGAGCAATTCAGGCCATACGTTTATGGTAGACAGTTTACCATTATAACTGACCATAAACCATTAGTGTGGCTGATGAATCTAAACGATCATTCCTCAAGACTAATGAGATGGAGAATACGCCTTGAGGAATATAACTATAAAATAGTCCACAAACCTGGAAAGCTCAACAAAAATGCAGACGCTCTCAGTAGAGCTATCCCGCAAAATTCCGAAAAATTAACGGAACCCAACACCTATGTAAATGTGGTAACCAGGAACCAAGCCAAAGCTCAGGCGAATTTAGATACACCCAATCCAAATATTACTACTCCAAATCCAGATTTATCAGTAGTAAACAGTCCCTCAGTGATAATAACTGAGACCAACTTCCCATTACTTTTAACTCAAAATTCTAGCCCCAAAATTTTCGTCTTGCCCATGCAAGACACAGAGCTTGAAAGAGTATTAAAATCTAAACTGAAACTTTCAGATAAACCACCTCTATTTGAAATCGAACTTAACATCTTTAAGAAGAAAGACACCACAGTAATCATTACAAAAGTCAATCTACCTTATAGATCTCAAAGAGATAGATTAGACATTGAAAAGATTTTAACTGAGATCTGCTCATATACAGAATCAAATCAGTTAAGTCAAATTAATATCTCCTTCCCAGTATTAGACCAACAAAATGTACCAGCTATTAACAACATTTTTACCAAGGTCTTCGTTAACCAAAAAATAAATATGAAACTTCATCAAGATTCCATAAAGTATTTATCCAACAGCAGTGATATTGAACAAGTTCTAAAAGATTTCCATTCTCTACCAACGGGAGGCCATCAAGGTGTCTCCCGCAAAATCAAAAGAATTAAAAAGCAATTCTATTGGCCTGGCATGTCGGACGATTTTGTAAGATACGTAAGGAAATGTAAACTTTGTCAAGTAAACAAAGTATCCAGAAATCCTAAGATTCCTATAATAATCTCAAGCATAAGCTCAAAACCCTTTGAAAGAATGTACCTAGATGTTGTAGGACCTCTCCCAATTTCCCATTCTGGAAATAAATACATCTTTACATTTCAAGACGACCTTTCCAAATTCTCTGAGGCTATTCCCTTAGTCAGCTCTGAATCTAAGACATTAGCGGAAGACTTCACGACAACAATAGTTTGTCTACATGGCATTCCAGAAAGTATCCTAACAGATCAGGGATCTAATCTCATAGGTGGCATGTTCGCCGAGGTATCTAAACTGCTAAAGATCAAAAAGCTCAAAACTACGCCATGTAACCCTCAAACAAATGGTGTATTGGAGAGAAGTCATAGAACTTTAGCAGAATACCTCAGATCTTATGTAGCGAAAGATCCTCAAGACTGGGATACATTGATTCCATATGACATGTTTGTCTACAATACCACGCCTCACTCGATTACAAGTTATACTCCCCGCGAACTCCTGTACGGATTACCAGTCGAAATCCTAAATCTAAAATCATCTCCGACCGTTTGCTATAATTGCGATAATTATGCAAACGAGTTAAAAGCGCGTCTACAACACAGCTATAAAATAGCGAAAGACATAGCCATGGCCAGCAAAGACAAATCAAAACTCCAGTACGATAAAAATTCATCCCCGAAAACCTTCAATATTGGGGACAAAGTCTTATTAAAAAGCAGAGTGAGAGATAACAAATTCTCACCACTCTGGACAGGTCCATATGTGATTGTAGAAATCAATTCTCCTGAGAACTCCACGGTGAAAATAAATAATAAAAATCAAAGAGTCCATAACAATGCCTTAAAACTTTTCTCCGATTAATGCTAGAATATATATAAAACATATGTTAGCGTATACATATCCCGTGGACTCATGCTTCCAATCGGAAAGTACATGACACTCAAACTATAACGAACAAAGACTAACACAATAACCTTTTCCATCCTCTATATTTTCAACACTTACATCTCCCAAAAATGAAATATAAAAAAAGACTTCTAAACAAAATTTTAAGAACGAAAAGAAAAAATGAAATTGCGAAGTAGGTATTTAAGATACTGAAAGGACAAAATATATATAAATATCTATAATATATATACAAAAATAAAAGGAAAATGCCAAATCGTTTTTGTTTTGTTTTGTAAAAATACTTAATAAAAATAAATGTTTTTCGTTTCTGACAGAAACTAATAAATAAATGAAAATTAGAATTAATAATAATAGATAATAATTTTATAAGTATAACTAAAATTAAAAAGAAAAATCATAACAAATTTGTTTTGTGGAAGTGATTCTTACATTAAGGATTAATGTTAATTGTTTCTGCTAGAAATGATCCAATAAATATAAATTAATATATGATAAATGTAGATAAAATTTTAAACAATTTCCAAACAAGTATATCGTTAGTATTATACATTTCTTTTATACCTACTAGTTTAGAGGAGATAAAAAAATAATAAAAAAATAAAAAGAAAAAAGCCAATGTGGCTAGTTTATACTACAGATCGATATCCATGAAAGACTGGCTTTTTTTGTCAATATACTACAAATTATTATTACGATTACTAAATAAATAAAAAGACTAGAAAAGTTATGAAAACGTATATTTACATATATAACCAGCCTTTTTTTTTTGTACATAGAATTTTGAAATTTTATTCTTGCTTTTAACCAAATAAAAACATTGAAACAAATCCTTTTACATATTACTTATATAATAAATAAAATATATAGGCATAATAAAATAATAAAATTTATATAAATTATAAAGAAATACATTAAAAGTAAATACCTCTACTTCCAATCATTTGTATATTTATAAACATAGTAATATTCATTTCCTTTTAACTAGCTTTGAAAGTATAAATGAAACATACATACATACAGGTAACATGTATAATGAGAAAATCCAAAAAATATTCCTATCGAATTCTAATTATATCAAAGTAATTTTTTTTTTAAATGTTTTACCTGTATGCTGGTCTTGTATCAAAACCAGATAACTCCAAAAAATCGAAAATTGAGATTAATACATCGTTCTCTTGCTCTCTCCATGCTCTTTCTTGTCATTTTCTATTCTGAATCATAAACAAATACCTGCGATGGTTATGCTAAGGCAAAAACTGTGCTTGGGATCAAAATCAGATATCTGCACAAAAGAGTCAGTTTCAAAACAATACATCTCCGCTTTCCTTTGATTGCGTGGCTAACTGCAGATAAAGTGTTCAATTGCACTCAGTTGGTAGCTGCTGCTCATCGTGTAAGGTAACTTTGATCAAAACCAATTGTATTCAAATTTCTTCAGTTAAATTATAATTCCAATGGAAAGTGAAGTGAGTGTTGTGCCGGTTCTAGAAGGATCTAAGTCTCGGAAGCGTTCTCGAAATCCAACGAAGTGGAAAAGAATTGTGGAGAAAAAACAAAGGTGGGAAATAATAATGCAAGGTATGCAACTAATTTTAATACATACTAATATATTTTAGGTATTCCGCCAAATCTTTTCCGAAATATCCCACATGTAACCACAACAACACCGCTTCTAAGTGTTCTGAGCTATCTATGCAAGACATTCAATGCTTCTTCAAACGTTTTTACGCAAGTGTCGACAAGAAAGATCAAGACAGTTTCTTGTTAAAATATACCAAAGGAAAACCGATTAAACGTAGAAGGTCAAAGGGCCTCACATCTGTAAGATCTTTCCAAACAAAATTTCTAATACAAAAAGCAGATAAAAAGTTAATACCTGTTTGTCAAGAAACATTCAATAATGTTCTTTGCATTACGAAATACCGCGTGCTTGGAGTTCAGAAAAGGTATATACAAGGAACGTCGGATAGAAGGGGTGGCAATCGCAAAACGGCCGTTTTCAAAGAAAAACAGAATAGCGTTATGAAATTCATCGAAGAACTTAGTTGCACAGAACCTAATTATTGCAGAAGTGCTACATCTGCTAGAAAATATCTTCCTTCCGAATTAAACATCCGAAAGTTATGGAAAATGTACGGATCATGCCCAGAAAATGAGAATGTAAAGGAATCATATTTCAGAATGATATTCAATACAAAATACAACTTTGGATTTGGTACACCTCGGACGGATGTATGCTCTTCCTGTTTTGAGCTAAATGAAAAAATTAAAACGATTGCCTCGAAAGTAAAGAAGAATATAAAAAGGAGTTAATCCGCCTCCAATCAACATACAGGTTACAATACAAAGGCTAAGGCCTTTTTCAATTCTTTAAAAGAAAAACGGCCAGATATTTTAACATTATCTTTTGACTGTCAGAAGAATCAAGCACTTCCAAAATTACCCGACCAATCGGCTTATTTTAGTCGACAACTGTATATATATAATTTTACAGTGGTCAAAGGCAGTTCCAAAGATAAAATAAAACACGAAAATATTAATAGTATCCACTGGACTGAAGACATGGCTCCAAAGGGTTCCAATCAGATAGCCTCTGCTCTTTTCTATATGCTCCAAAATATGCTAATTGAAACCCGTATTTCAACAATTAGAATTATGTGCGATCTCTGTGCAGGCCAAAATAAGAACACTTCCATAATTGGTATGTGCATAAAATGGTTAACTAGTGCGCCAAAGCATATTAAACGCATTGAAATAATTTTTCCCATAGTAGGACATTCCTTCCTGCCTGCAGACGGAATTTTTGGACACATTGAACAATGCGTGAAGAAAGTGGAAATAATAGAAAGTCCTGAAAAGTACATTGAAATATTTTCAAGGTTTGGGAAAACTATTGAAATGGCTACTGAATGCTGAATGTATGATTTCAGGAAGGAAAGCAAAAAAGTGTTAAAAGCAACTGGCTCGTTTCATTTTGCCTTTAATCAATCCAAACGATTTATTATACTAAGGCAAGGAAAACGTATAACTGTTCAAGGAGAGGCCAACTATAAAAGTGACTTATGCTCTTCTAAGAGTATCTTCAAAAAGGGAATGTCTGCTGACAACATCCAACTTATAGAATTGCCAAGAGGATGTGAAATTCAACACGCAAAACTTCGTGACATCAACAACCTACTCTCTAAGCACTATGGTAAGGAATGGAAAAGTGACAACCGTTTGATATTTTACAAGAGGGTGCTGGAACAGCAAGCAGAAGGCAAGTTGGCTCTTGCTGAAGACTATTGTGTGGAAGCCGAGGAAAATTATGAGGAGTTAAGAATTTAATTCAATTTAATAGGGAAACTGTTAAGCTTAATGTTAAATACAAGAGTGAAGTATATTTTTGTTAAATTTTTATGTTTTATTTTTATATATATTTTAACCTAGATTTTTCAAAAGTACCAAATTGCAATGTTTTGTAATACTAAAAACTCAATAACACCAATTTTCACTATCCTTCAATCTTTTAAAATTAAACATAATATTTTAATCATTTGGAATCAAAATTAGCTAATTCCCAATGTTGCGGATCAAAGCCAGATATCTTTCAGCTTTGGTATCAAAAGGAGATAAGTGAATATTTAAAACCTTAATAACTTACTTAGTTAGAATAAATTTTGCAAGTAACTTGGTTCTCGCAAACAGGACTGCAACAATATTAGTTATAACTGTAAAAAGTGAAATATACATAAATACACCAGTATGCAGATGTTTTTTTCGATTTTCTCAAAAACTTCAAATGTGGATTTATCTGATTTTGATTCTACACCCCTCCGATCTGGAAACTCGACAAGAAAAAAATCTTAGAGAAAAAGTACTCGGCGAAATCAAACATCATGACCCAAATTTATGTGTTTTTCAACAAAGATGTCATCAATGTTTAAATGATAATAGCTTATATTTTTGTCAAAAAATGTAAGTTTAGGCTCAATATTAAAAAGGAGAATGTAATATCAGTATTCATGGAGCACATTTTAAAAGTAAGAAAAAACTTTAAAACTGTGATCGTAATCGACCATAACGGACACCAATTTGTATTAAATTATATTCTAAAAAATACCGGTTTAAAACCAGAATTAATTATGCGAGGAACCAAAATTATATTAATGCAATTGGGTAATGTGAAATTTATAGACTATTTGAATTATTTTGCAATGGCTCTGTCAAAACTACCACGGGCATTTAAACTATCACAGACATTAAATAAAGGTTAATTTGCCTATTTGTTTAATACAGCACAAAATGAAAATTATATCGGTACATTACCTCCTATCGAATATTATAGGCCAGATGCAATGAAGACAGAGGAACGAGATGCATTTCTTAAATGGTATGAAGAACACGAAGGTGATGAATTTTATATGCAGCGCGATATTGTCGCATACTGCGCTAGCGATGTTGAAATATTAACTGAAGCGTGCTTAAAATTTAGAAAGTAGTTCCTCGATGAATGCAATGTTGAGCCGTTTTTGGAAACAACTACTATAGGATCAGCATGCAACCTGGTATTTAGGCGTAATTTTCTCACACCTAAGACCATTGGAATAATTCCTAAAACGGATATCGGCTCACTGATAATCAGTCGAAAGAAGCAATACAATGAATCATATGGGTAGAGGACCAGCGTAAGATTCTTATCAGGCATGCTGCCAAGGGTCGAGAGGCCGTAGTTGCCCGCGTTAAAGTCGGTGGCTTTTGCAAGGAAACTAAACAAGTTTTCGAGTTTCATGGGTGCTACTATCACGGTCACCCTCTTTGCCTGAAAAATAATCGTGAACAGGCCTTACATGATGACCCAAAAGATACGTTAAATCAACGCTATGAAAGAACTGTTGCAAAAGCTGCCCCGCTAAGATCTCTACGCTACGAAGTTATAGAAATGTGGTCGTGCATTTTTGATAAACAAATGAGGGAAAATGAATATATGAACTATTTAAAGGCACATCCTCTAATAAATGCTTCACCATTAAATCCGAGGAATGCTTTTTACGGTGCACGAACTGGAAATGTATCTAAATGGTATGAACGCAAAGCCGGTGCTAAAATTAAATATATTGACGTATGTTCGCTATACCCGTACGTGTGCAAATATGGAAAGTTTCCAGTCAAACACCCAAAAGTACATGTTGGCCATGAAGAGTGTTCTAAATTTCAATTAAAGAAAATCGAAGGCCTAATAAAATGCAAAATTGTACCACCAGAAGGACTTTATAACCCTGTCTTACGATTAAAACAAAATAATAAACTGATGTTTACATTATGCCATATCTCAGCATAGATGAAAGAAATCAGGATAACTTATGTCATCATACAAATGATGAAAGATCATTAATAGGTACTTGGGTCATTGACGAGATAATCAAAGCAATTGAAAAAGGGTATAAGCTTGTTGAATTATATGAAATTTGGGAATATGAAACTATTCAACATGACAAACAAAAACGAATAGACGGAATGTTCTCTAAGATGATGGATAAATTTCTAAAAATGAAACAACAAGCATCTGGATGGCCTAGTAAATGTCGAGCTGATGAAGAAAAGTGTAAATACGTTGAAGATTTTTTTGAAAATGAGGATATCAAACTAGATTTTGCGCAAATTGTTAATAACCCCGGATTAAAAGCAGATATCTGTTAACTGTTTTTAACTGACCCAATAACTGAATTTGAAGTGCGTCAATATAACGACATTTGCCGGAAGTGCGATTTCGAATAATGTGCCATTCAAATATTGCTAAAAATGGAAAAATGCAACAAATTCAGTTTTTCCAGATCATTTTCAATCATTTGAGCACATTTTTCGTCGTCTGGCGAACCTAGACAGCACTGGCCAACCTTGACAGCATTTCACTTTTTAAATGCCCTTTTTTTCACTTTTCACCCAATTAATCTACAATGTTCAGCAAAAGTGTTCCTTTTCTCAGACCTTTCCAAAGATATGCTTTGATTAACCAAAGTCTTTCTTAAACGGAAGTTATGGGCAAAAGTCAAAAGGGTGTCCAACCCTGACGACACTCCTTTATATATAGGTACATATACTTATTGCATCTTAACATACTTGGGGACATGACCAAACATGAACGCAACGAATTGAATCAATCATATGAGAAAAAATTATGATTCAGCGAAAATTGACGGCAAATTAGTAATCTCGGTCGAGAAAAAAACAAATAAATATAAGAGAGCAAACAATGATCCGAATAAATTTATCGCCTTTAGATCGATCAAGCCGGAACGTCAAGTTTTAAGTTTTCTATCAGTTGGTGTTTAGCCCTTTTATCCACGCCGGATTGTAGTTTCTTGACGTGCTAAGTACGGAGTGATATCAGTATGAGTTCTAAGGACACTACAAACCTTCTAAAATCCCCGAGCAAGAGTCGTAAAGAATTTTCATATAAAGCGAAGTGTACTTCTATGAAATCGATGTTTTCCAGAGTTAAGGAGGAAAGTTTTTCTTCCAAAAACGAATCAACTGCGCCCTAACAACAACTCGAAAAATCAGGATGTTCCAGCAGTAATCGTAAAAAGTAAAGCGAGAGATGTGCTTTTGTTAAAAATGTCATAAATAAAAAAAATTGTAATCAGTCAAAACTATACATATTATTTTTAATCATTTTTCCTAAACAGTGTTAATATTTTCTGCTGCAAATCGTGATTTTATCAGTTTTCAGGCGATTTAAAGTAAGAATTTAAAAAAAAAAAAAATTAGATGGGAAATGGTTAAAGTGTATTTAACTGACAAGCTATAACAAACCATCTATTCACCTCATATATATTCAAAGTCAATCACTTATACTGAGCGTTTTCAACGAGTGCATAATACCCTTTAAGCATAATAATTTCTTTTCCTTTTAAAATAATGCCGTGTAATTTCTTATCAAAATAAAATGTACGTGGTGTGTACTAAATATTTTTATCGCCTTTTTAGATCGATCAAACCTGAACGCGAAGTTTTATAATTTCTACCAGTGGGTGTTTTGTCTTTTATTCCTGACGGATCGTAAAGAGAAGCGGAGTTTTGGTTTGCATAAAATTTAAAAGATCAGCTACGGAAGCTCCCCGAAAAATAAGAAAAAATAACCTTTTTTTTAAATTATTGAATGTTTCAATTACACCAATTGAAAAGGATGAGCGAGTGCTTGAAACATGCAAATATTTGAAAGAACTATACAAAGTTACGGGTTCCGGGGATTAAAAAAAGACACAATTTTGCAACATAATTTAATACAATTTATTGTATTTAAGTTTATGAACATTTTCTTTTAAAGCCATACGGAGCTGTAATCTTCTAAGAATCGGCGTTTTGCAGACGTTGGTCTGTATTTCTTCATCTCAGGAACGGTCACAACCTCGTGATCTTTTGTACGACGAATATTTTGTGAAAGTACAGCGATGTAATCACAACTATCTTCGTTTAGTATCATGTTCTTAATGGAATTAAAATTAACTTCTTGTAAGGCTGCGTAATTTAGATTGATGCCTTTCACTTTACATTGGACTTTTTCTGCCTTGTCTCTAGTACTGAAAACTACGTATGAGTAATTTTTAGGTCCGCCGCTGACAAATTGGGTAATATAGCTTCCGGGTCCATAACATTCACATTATCGGTCATATCTCCGATAAATTCACCTAGAGGTGGGTCATATTCACCCTCTCTGCTAACATATATAACAGAATCTGTATCGTAATATAAAATCCGATCACCTAATTGTTCCAGGTAGCTGTAGAGTTTAAGACGAGCCTGTGTTGTTGTGTATGCAGCTATGCACACATTGACCGTGGATAAAGAATCAGCAGCCTCTTCCTTGTATTGCCAATTGACCACAAAATTATCGTCATTAATTGCAAGCAGATGGCACACTTCAATAGAGGGGCTTAAGAGCAGCTCATATACTTCACTCGGATTATTTACGATAGATGTTCTCTGAAGATTTTCGCGCTGACCAAATTTGCCCCAGAAAGAATTTAGCATTAGCTTAGCGAATGATCTTAATCCGGGGTTATTAACAATTTCCTTAGAATCTAGTTTGATATCCTCATTTTCAAAAAAATTCATCAACGTATTTACAGTTTTCTTCATCAGCTCGACATTTACTAGACCACCCAGATGCTTGTTGTTTCATTTTTAGAAATTTATGCATCATCTTAGAGAACATTTCGTCTATTCTTTTTTGTTTGTCATATTGAATAATTTCATATTCCCAAATTTCAACAAGCTTATACCCTTTTTCAATTGCTTTGATTATCTCGTCAATGACCCAAGTACCTATTAATGATCTTTCATCATTTGTATGAAGACATAAGTTATCCTGATTTCTTTCATCTCCACATATACGGCATAATGTAAACATCAGTTTATTATTTTATTTTAATGGTAAGACAGGGTGATAAAGTCCTTCTGGTGGTAAAATTTTGCATTTTATTAGGCCTTCGATTTTATTTAATTCCAATTTAGAACACTCATCATGGCCAACATGTACTTTTGGGTGTTTGACTGGAAACTTTCCATATTTGCACACGTACGAGTATAGCGAACATACGTCAATATATTTAATTTTTTCACCGGCTTTGCGTTCATACCATTTAGATACATATCCAGTTCGTCCACCGTAAAAAGCATTCCTCGGATTTAATTGTGAAGCATTTATTAGAGAATGTGCCTTTAAATAGTTCATATATTCCTTTTCCCTCATTTGTTTATCAAAAATGCACGACCACATTTCTATAACTTCGCAGCCTAGAGATCTTAGCCGGGCAGTTTTTGCAACAGTTCTTTCATAGCGTTGATTTAACGTATCTTTTAGGTCATCATGTAAGGCCTGTTCACGATTATTTTTCAGGCAAAGAGGGTGACCGTGATAGTAGCACCCATGAAACTCGAAAACTTGTTTAGTTTCCTTGCAAAAGCCACCGACTTTAACGCGGGGCAACTACGGCCTCTCGACCCTTGGCAGCATGCCTGATAAGAATCTTACGCTGGTCCTCTACCCATATGATTCATTGTATTGCTTCTTTCGACTGATTATCAGTGAGCCGATATCCGTTTTTAGGAATTATTCCAATGGTCTTAGGTGTGAGAAAATTACGCCTAAATACCAGGTTGCATGCTGATCCTATAGTAGTTGTTTCCAAAAACGGCTCAACATTGCATTCATCGAGGAACTACCTTCTAAATTTTAAGCACGCTTCAGTTAATATTTCAACATCGCTAGCGCAGTATGCGACAATATCGCGCTGCATATCAAATTCGTCACCTTCGAGTTCTTCATACCATTTAAGGAATGCATCTCGTTCCTCTGTCTGGACTATAATATTCGATAGGAAGGTAATGTACCGACTATAATTTCTCAAGTTTGTCGCTATATTAAACAAATAGGGAAAATAACATTTATTTAATGTCTGTGATAGTTTAAATGCCCGTGGTAGTTTGACAGAGCCATTGCAAAATAATTCAAATAGTCTATAAATTTCACATTACCCAATTGCATTAATATAATTTTGGTTCCTCGCATAATTAATTCTGGTTTTAAACCGGGTATTTTTTAGAATATAATTTAATACAAATTGGTGATCAAACGCCTGTCCGTTATGGTCGATTACGATCACAGTTTTAAAGTCTTTCTTACTTTTAAATGTGCTCCATGAATACTGATATTACATTCTCCTTTTTAATATTGAGCCTAAACTTACATTTTTGACAAAAATATAAGCTATTATCATTTAAACATTGATGATATTTTTGTTTGAAAAAACACATAAATTTGGGTCATGATGTTTGATTTCGCCGAGTACTTTTTCTCCAACATTTTTTTCTTGTCGAGTTTCCAGATCGTCGAATATATATACAGCATCAACAAGTTTTGGCTTTCTCTTATCAGTTTGAATAAAACATAGGTGATCTTACGGCACATGCTTATCACATATTTTCGAAAAGTATTCTCTGCACATGTGGGTTTTATTTGTTCTGTATGTTTTTAAACAATCGATACATCTTTAACTTGCATACAAACAGTCTTCTATTTAATGGTCCAGAGGGCTTTGTGGTTATCGAAACATTGTTGTGCTCTAAAATTACGATTACATCACTGCATAATAAATCGGGTTAAAGCCTTAGAACAGGCTGGTGATTGTTGACAGCAGGGGCATGTTCCCCCACACTTGTGATCATTTTTGGTATTATATGGTACGTGGCAATTTTCACAAATAATAACCACAACAAAATGCAGCCGTGAGCGAGGTTATCACATTGTAATGACCTTTGTGATATAGTAAATTTAAAGGTTTTCCAGTACCCGGTCCTTCAAAAATAACTTCTCTACCCTTTACTCCATACTGATAAACAGTAATTTTAAAGTTCTTTAAATAATCTTGAAATATACGAAGCTCAGGAATTCCGCCTCCTTCGACAGGGATAATTATTTTTGTACTGTTTATTAACTCGGCAGCTCTTCGCGTTTGAACTTTAGCTCTATCTTTTCGGACGTTGGCATAATCGGGGGATCTTTCTCCACGTTCGCCATTGCAACAATAAGCGCACGGAGAAGACACAAGTTGTCTTTATTTTCTATTGTTACTATACCCCTTCTCATAGAACATTCTTCGTTAAAGGTGTTGCATTGTATTGGTTATCGCGCGGTTATTTCCTCGACCTTGTGGTAATCTAACAGAAGTGACACCCCAGGCAAAAAGTATCCGTACTTATCCCTGAAATTTGAAAACGTTTCATAATTGTATGTTCATATTACACGTAGAATTATTTCATTATACCTTCGGAATTACTTTGAAAAATTTCGGAAATCATTTCCCAGATATCGCTCACTTTAAACTCATGTACCGCTCTATAATTCATCCACCCCGGTCCTCTCTCCTTAAAGCTTTCACCGCAAAAATTTATTCCAACCTGATCGTTTGGTTGAAGCACTTTTACGACATATTGTATCATGTCTTCTACGACGGTCTTAATTCAGGTTGTGGGTTCCGCATTTTTAGGAGGAGGAATAATTTTAATTCTACCTTACGGGCACGTACATTAAAACATAGGTGGCATAATCTTTTTCAATGGTAAATTTGGTCATTTTAACCAAATGTTTTCACTCGTCTGACTAGGTTGGAGATTCGATGAAAACAGAGAGAGCAAAGGCTAGACACCTCTATTATATTAAACTGTTTGGTGCTTTAGATCGTTTAATCCCCGAAGAGTACCGAAGTGTGATATGCAGATAAGAAAATGCTTTCTAAATAAACTTTCTTCTACCACAATAGACTTAATATATTGTACTTGCTTCAGTTAGTAAACAATTTTGTTATCTGGTCAGTTGCCTATATTAACTGATTATTAGTGAACAATATTAATTATTAGGGATGTGAACACTACTAAAATAGGTATAATTTGCTGAGAAAATCCAAAGCTAGATACCAGGTCATCATAAATCAAACAAGAGCCCGCAAAACAATAATTTGCACTTTACTCTACTTCGCTGTTAACATAAGAACTAAGAACGCTTCTACACTAGAATGTAAAAGTTCGTGATAAGGCTGCCGACAGGAAAAAAATAATTTTTTTTCTATCTTACGCATATGTTAGCGATCTACGAACAAAAAGCTTTGCGGAGGTTTCTTGACCCATGCTTTCTACTTAATTAAAATTCATGCTCACCTGGTACTTTAATTTGAGATTTTTTTTTGTATGGGTGGAGCACGTTATCAGTTGCATGAAGTTTTCAATACCGATTTTTTTAGGGAAAAAAAAGTTGTGGGTTCAATACCTTCTGGACTACCCTGTAATTCTTATCTTCTTTTAGCTGCTGACCTATTCGCGATGGACTACATAATATTTGTGGTACAATTCTTATCACATACCTTAATGTTATGGAGTTATTTTTAGATAAAGGTCATGCAGCATAATGTGGCCGCTTTAAAGGTATCTCCTGAAGGGCTTAAGATCCCATGGAAACGTAGAATATACCTCATTCTGGTGAATGGCTGAGGTTATGGTATGCGTATGCACTTGTGTCCGTATGCCTATCGCTAAATATCAATTGTTAGAACAAAAGGAAATTATATCATGTGACCCGTCCCCCAGTATTAAAAAAAATATCATATTACTAGCATAACAAGTCATAATGTTCTTATCAGCCTCGTATTGTTGTCACCAACAATTTTATACATTTTTTTTATCACCCCCTAAATAATTTACGGGGGAATCTACATAAGCGAATTTCAAAATATATTGCAAAACTAGTTATGATCTCATAGTAGCGATGCTCTCCATTTTTTAAAAAAATTGGTAGAATACCCTGGATTTTTTTTTTTGTAAGACCAGGCGTTCTCGGTTCATTCCCAAGCGAGTTACTTTTCCAAACAAAATAATTAAACACTCGGGAGCACATTCCCGACCATGAGTCAGACCTTGCGACGTATAGACGGAATCCCCAAGGTCAAATTGTATCGTACAAGACTACGTTACACACCTGGTGCGGGGGGGGAGGGTCAAAGGTCAAATTGTATCGAAAGACTACAACACCCGGCAAACCAAGTTCCCCAAGAATTTTCCCACGCTCAACCGTCCTAATACCTACTCATAAATTGCATTTTGTTATCAGTCATACATTCCGTTCACACGGCACATATACTTACGGTACCTACATGGCCGCTTTTCCGCTAAATTATCTGCATGTACTATACATACATACAGTTTCTTTTTTCCTAAATTCATAAAACCTAATCGTATGTACATGCATACACACTATTACTAAAATGTTATTTTTACAAGACACAAGTGCATATCAGATTTGATGCATATGCAGTGGGTCTAAGCTACTTATACTTTCGCACGTGCGATTCTTCACGTCATCGTGGGAAAGTAATAAAAAGAAAAAAAAGCTTTTGAAGCTTGTGATCGGCACCTGGGTGCAATCGCGGATCCTCGGGGACTTTTGTTTTAAAGTCGCCACGCAAACAAGTTCGGGAATTCTTTTCTTCTAAATTTTGGCCTATCTATCTTTCCGATTTTTAAGTGATAAGTTGTAATAAATTTTTGTATAAAGTTTTTCTAAAGCGCCAAAAAAATAGTGAAGAAAAAAATCTGTGAAGAAGCATTAGTGAAGATAATAAAGAAGCAATTTGAACGTTTGGTTTTTTTTTATATATAACACTTCATTTTGAAACGTTATGTGTTCTCGTCTTAGAGCACGGCACCCAACGAATGACATCAGTCCAGATTCCTATGGCTATAGTTCTGTGGGATACTTAATGCATTCAGCTACAATAACGAAATATTGCAAATTAGATGATACAAGATTATTCCTAGGATTCTTTTTGCATTATATAAGCTTAATGTAGAACTTATTTTTGACTCGCACTGTAGAATTAGTATTTTTTGTTTACTAAATGCTTACACATTGGTGTTGGATTGTTATACTTTACACATTTACATTTCTTCATTGTATTTGCATAGTTAAAGTTACTGTAATTTCTTAGTTCGTATTTGTTATCAGCTTGAAACAAGAATATTTTTGTATAACCTCACTTCTCGTTGGATAGTCATCTAAATCATATCTGTATGAAGCAATGATAGAGTTATGTATATACTCTGTTCATACCAATGTACGTCGATGTGTTTGTATGGTACGTACAGTTAGGAGATTAGGCGTAATATGAAAAGAATGTCGAATGCAATGAGTATAGTATAATAAAGCCGCTTGACTATTAAACAACTGTTCTCGAGTTTTAATTATATTGTCCATTTTTAACAACGGTTTTGAGATTATTTCCCTACATATCATAATCTTGTTAACAGTGCAATCGGCACATTATATAAAGTAACATTTAAAATCCGAATTTATCAAGTATGTAGTCTTCTTTATTTTGCAATTATACAAAAGGTGCTTTGAGCCGGATCCCATTTAAGGAATTTAAATAAAATTTATTGGAATATAGACGTGCAAGAAATAACACGAAGCATCGTTCATCGTTCTTCTTCATCGGATCCAGCACCCAGCGGTATCGAGATAGTGCGCAGATTTCTTAGCTAGTCATAACTGGATTTCGTATACATAGCTACATATCGACTATAATTATCATCACCTGCAAATGGTATTATTTGTAAAACGCCGAGATATATAGGGGTTTGCAAATGAATTGGATAATTTTCAACAACATTCAGGTACTGTTATCGTTCCTTCTATTCCAGCAGATTCCATGTGTTCGTTCGAACCCATCAATATTACCTACATACATATTGTTACGAGCGTGGCCTTAGTTCGTTATTTAAAACACAATATTTCAGATATAATTCAAAAGTTCTTTATTTATTTAACTTTACTGTTTACTCTCACAAATTCACAAATAATTATCAAGTCGACTCTTTATTTATCGCTAGTACTGTACTTCTAATTATCGCAATCCAAATAGTTTACTTCGTTCACTTCGCTGTCTGAAATAATACTCCGCCTCCTAGCTGTCAGAGCGCCGTATTTATACTCTACGAATTATCCTAGAACCTTCCTGAATATTCCGTTCTCCGAACCCAAAGTATACTAAGATGACACTAACCTAAAGTTGTTTCCATTCCTAAGAGATGTCGCTTGATTCACTTTGTGGCACGTAACACTACCCCCTTCTTAAAATTTGTTCGTCCCGAACAACAGATGGTCCACGGTCTTGGTGCTCTCCGTATTGACCCAAGCGATCTAGATGAACGATTTTTCTTTTGCATCTTGTACCGCGCTGATTCTTGTATGGCATGTTATTAATTTTAGTTTTAACTGCATACGGTCTCTCCCAGTGTTGTGGTAACTTTGGAGAACGTCTCGTGGCCTCGTGCACATTAGCTAATCGTTGTCTGAGCTTTGTTACGTAGTCTTCTGGTAACTTTTGTTCGCCATTGGGTATACCAAACTTGAGGTCGCTAGGTAAGCGCATTTCCTTTCCGAAAATGACCTTAAATGTGCTTTGTCTGGTCATATTGTAAACAGCTGATATATAAGCCATTAGAAATATAGGAATATGTCGAAACCAATCGCGTTGATTATAGTTGAAGACCTTCCTGAGATGTCTGATTAATGTTCTGTTGAAACACTCTTCCATGCTTTGATTTTTCTTTCGTCTTTTATCTTTGATTCCTTTGTCCTCAAATTTCTTGCCCTTTCGATTGCCGTTGTCATCCTTTTCATTGCCGCCTTTGCGCTTCTTATTATCATCATCGTCAGAAACTTCATCTTTACCTTTTCCGACCTTCATTATACCCTTATCATCGTCATTATCAGCATCTTTAGACCCTTTACTTTTCGTCTTTTTCTTTCTTTCATTATCCTCGCTCTTGGATTTCTTTCCTTTCTTCTTTTTACTTTTATCACCGTAATCATCATCATCTTTGGATTTCTTTCCTTTCTTCTTTTTACTTTTATCACCGTAATCATCATCATCTTTTGATTTCTTTCCTTTCTTCTTTCGACTTTCGTTATCATCATTGTAGTCATCGTCATCTTTGGATTTCTTTCCTTTCTTCTTTTTACTTTTATCACCGTAATCATCATCATCTTTTGATTTCTTTCCTTTCTTCTTTCGACTTTCGTTATCATCATTGTAGTCATCGTCATCTTTTTCTTCCATCCGTCCGCAATGATTCCATTCAGGATTGCATGGACGTTGTGAAAAAGCTTCTGCATATCC